>JADNRZ010000040.1:0-199325 GCA_015501605.1 Panaeolus papilionaceus | reverse complement strand
TAAACCCTAAACCCTAAACCCTAAACCCTAAACCCTAAACCCTAAACCCTAAACCCTAAACCCTAAACCCTAAACCCTAAACCCTAAACCCTAAACCCTAAACCCTAAACCCTAAACCCTAAACCCTAAACCCTCCCTTCCTCCTCCTCCTGCAAAAGTCGAACATGAATTAAACAACAACCATCGGGGTCAGACATCTAATATTTGGCACATAGGTCAACCTACCCTATGCAAATATATGTACAAAGTTACAGATGTCTGACCTCTGAGATTCCCAAGCTATGCCACTCTGTCAATCCCCCTCCTCCTCCTCCTCCTGCACAACTCGTACCTCCATTGCACAACAACCGCCGAGGTCAGACATCTGATATTTGGCATAAAGGTCAACCTAACTAGTCTGAACGGCCTCACAAAGTTACAGATGTCTGACCTCTCAGATTCCCAAGCTATTCCACTCTGACGATCCCTCCTCCTCCTCCTGCATGACTCGTGCCTCCATTGCACCACAACCGCCGAGGTCAGACGTCTGAAACTTGGTGGATCCATTCACCTAACTGACACGAACGCTTCCACCAAGTTTCAGACGTCTGACCTCGCGAACAATTGCTGCAGCCCCAGGAGTGAAGGCCTGCCGATCTCTGCCACTGTTAGGGGAGCAGCACGGGAACCGCCAAGGTCAGACGTGGGAAAGTGGGTGGGTTGGAATCGCACCGACGAGGGCTACAAGATGGTGCCTGACCCGGACGTCTGACCTCCGGAGTGTTCATTCATGGCATGAATGAACCACTAATAGCTATAGGCGATGAGTCCGTTGAATCAACACCCTCCACGCCACCACCTCCAGAACCCGAGTCGTTGGCAAAGAAGATTTAACATGTCATCGATTCCATGCCGTTTCCTCAACCCGATGAAGGGAAATCCTTTCCTATCGTCAAAAATCCCAAACCTACCGCTCGCGACAAGGACGGCCGTCCTATTCCACCCCCCAACGCAACGCCTGTTAAAGACTCCAAGCTGCTCGCCTTCCTCGCCAGCGCGACAATCATGAACGGGAGCGATACTGGCAGGCGGAGTATTTGGAGCGTGTTAGAGAGCCTTGGTGCTCCTCCCCATGGATTTCCGCCAACCAACGACAAGGACGAGGAAACAACGACACCACCGGATCCAGGAGAAGGAGGCCACGACACCACCGGATCCAGGAGAAGGAGGCCACGACACGGATGGAGACGGCAGTCCAGACATTTTCGCAGATACCTCTAGTGTTATTGTCTACTCTCCTCTCATCCTAGATCGTAAAGATCTTGTTGAACTCGCTGAGCTCGTTGACTTGGAAGGCAACTCTGTTGATGGCGATTCATCCTCCAATCCCGTCGCTGGCATGTCATGGGGACAAGTTTGGACTCTATCCGCTATCTGGAATTCTGGATCAATTGCTGGTACCAGCGAGGCTACAGGTCCTGTGATTCATCGGGTTTCCAGCGAAGTTGTGATAACCGGGACAAGAACGAGCGTCGACGGGAATGGGAATACGGTTAGAATCCGGACAGCGCGTGCATGGATACCCTCAGACACCAAGCTGTCTGTTCAAGCGATGTGGTGGGGTTATCGTTTGTGAGTAGTATTTTTTTTCTTCATATCTTCTGCACGATTATCTCAACGTTCTCTTTCAGGTATCTCCCTCCTCCTGTGCTGGAGATTCTGGACGACAAAACTCTGGAGGCAACAAAACATGCCGCTTTGCTCACAACCGCCTTGACGTGGTTTCTCAACAATCTCCCTATCAACTCCCTTCCTATTGCTGTTCGCCCAGCGTTTTTACTGTTACAACACATCGCGCCATTTGTTGGATATATAGGTACCTTTCTTTCGTGGAGTTGGAAAACCGTGAAGAGTTATGATGTTGGTGAGTGTCGCGTTTATTCGTTATCAACATTCTCTCATATCGTTTAGGTTTTGATGTTACGCTAACCGCAACGTGGCTCTTGCCAATTGCACTTATCCCTGGCACATGGAAGGAGTACGATTTCCCAAAATCGCCATCACCAGCGTCTCCCATTCCGCTTCCTCCCGTTGATTTACCATCATCACCTCCTCCAACATCGCCATCTGTACCTCCTACATCTCCTCCTCCACCGATACCTGTACCCCCGCAACAGAGCCACCCACACAACTACCTACACCCGCACCGACTAAACCTTCAACTACACTTCCTCTAGACTCACCAGCACCTGTTCCGGCACCTTCTGTCCTCGCAGCTAGCGCGTCTACAGACACAACCTCCAGCGTTGCCTCTAAACTATCCAAGTGGAAACGTCTAGTTACCAACACGCATGCCACGTCATCTTCATCACCTACTCACACCACTTCACAACCACCTCTCTCGGCTCTTGACACCTCCGCGTCAGGACCACACTCTCCTGCACCTCCTGTTCCTATGGAAGTCCCTCCGTCATCGCCCCTTGCAAAGAGGTTCTTACAAGGGCCGATGATGAACCCCGTTCCTCTACCTGATGAGAACGCACAGATGCCGAAGTTCAAAGAGAGGGTGAAGGGCGTGTTTAAAAAGAGGCAGAGCGTCGATTTGAAATGAGGGAACGAGTACGGGGAGAATTTGCATGGTTCCATATCATCATCGTCTGTCTTTTGTCTTGCGATTGGACTTGTGTTTTCCTTCATTCACGACTTCTTATGACTGCTTTATGACCTTTTCACGTCGACTTATGATGTAATTTACTATTGGATTAATCATGTACTGTACTTCTATGTATTGATATTAGCTTGTTTTATCTTTTTGTTGTGTGGAATGTGCATGAACTATGAGAAATTATCGTGGTGAATACACTGAAATACCTTATAATTCTCATTGCATTGACGTCGCGTTTTAGAACGACAGACGCATCGCATCAGCGTTGATAAGGTCCAACGGAGTAGAATATAAAGGAGAAATAGATACATACATACAGCATAAATCAACAGACTAGCGGGAACCAAACATCATAGGTGCATACATCATGATGAAGGGTAAAGTACGAAAATCATAGAAGGAGTTTGTGGGTACCAATCCAACGGGCAACTGAAACCTTAGTCAAGATGATTCTCTTCAACGTCACAGCAACAGCATTTCAGGCAGTGCAGCGCTCGCTTCCACCAGGCACGCTTGGGACTTCAAAAGCTTCAAATACACTGGAGAGGTTCGGGGTCGCCTACAGTCTAGCTCAGGCAGACTCAAACTAAGCGTCGAGATGATGATGATCTATTCTAGTCTATGAAGCGGTCACGTACGGGTGACATCTCCCCCTATTAATATTCCAACACTCAAGGTGGCAAGTGATTACTTTGATTCAACGTGTTGGCCTTATGTCAGTCAGCTTTCCATCTAACACTTCCAAAGAAGTTGGCTGACACGGTGCATGGAAGGCATTAGAGATTTCATAAACCCCCTAAATGTTTCACCATTTGTCTATTCTTTCTTAGGAACGCCGTCATCGGATGCAGGAATTCATTCCGATACACATAACCTAGCTGCTCAAAATCAGCTGAATTCAACATTGACAAGATAAGGTGATATTACCAGGGAACATTTTGTCGCCTCAGAAATAGACAGATATACACATCTTTGACTCGTGCTTAAGTTTCCGTTTAAGGATGCAGCTCGTAAATAATATTTTATATCATTTCGTCTATTTGCAGTATGTGACAAATTAATCGAGTGTAGCATCTGTGGATAGTCGGCTTGTGTGGTCCTGGGCGAGAGGCGCACACAGTGCGCCCTCCCAACTCGATTGAGTCGCTCCATTGGGAGGCCGAGACGAGCCCCGACGGGCGGGCTCCCATGATGGACGAAGAATCTACCTAGTTGAATGTCAGTGAATTTAAGTCTGTGCCCTCTTACCGATACCTTTCATCCCATGCTTCGTTCAGCTAATTTGGGTGTGGAGGGCAGGTAAAAATGCTTTATGAATCTAGATAAGAGACTGAACGCGAGTCGTCTTCCTTTGACTCTTAGCAGGAGGTGTACACAGTGAAAGGAGTTCACGTGTCATCGTCCTGCTAGAGCGAAGACTTCAATCTCTTACTCGGTTCCCTCCATACGAGATCTACCACATTAGCCTAAGATCCTGCTACTACTACTTTGATAAATGTCTAACACACGATCTACAATGTGACAGATGGACAGAGATGGTTGACTGCGGTGAAGTTGAGCTGTAAGGATGGTGGTGGTGAATGACAGAGGCTTGGGAAGACGATTCGTCAAATTAGCCCTCAATACTTAAAATAGCAACAGACCATAAGCCACACGCTAATGTCGTAACATTTGACTCCGAAATATCTTTGTCCACGCACTGTGAATTTGGAGAAGATTCGAGGGTGATATTCTTGCCCCGTGGCCAGATTTTGTACCATACATCCCCCCTCATGTTTAACGAAGACGACCTTCCACCTACAGGGTGGGTTATTGCCTTCGCTCATGGTTTCCCGCCTCTAAACCCCACCATTGAGTCTTCCCGCCGCATATGGTTTTACAGTGGATCTACAGGAGCGAGTAAATGTAACACGGAAGCTCTAGCACCACATTGCTCGTACATGAAGACAAGTGTAGCCTTGTCAAATGACTTTCAATTATTGATGTCATTGAAATAAGCCTGATTCGATTCAATCAATCAGAAATCAAATCGTACTAGCTGTGTTTAAACACGAACGCGAGACGTAAGCCTCACTGCCTATAACACAACAAGGTATCTGTAGTGATCGGAAACATGTAACAGGCCACAGGAGGGGCAGCTAAATGTGTTGAGACGCTCGTCTATGGGATGTTATGAACTTTATGACTACAAGATGGCCAGCCTCGCATTCACCTGTAATACCTGAGATCCAAAGAATGATAAGCGTGTAGATTTCTCTTCACAGATCCGGGGTTTTACAATCATAATTTTTCAATCGGCCTCCCATAGTTAGCCACCTTGAGGCTCACTCATGTATGTTTAAACGTCAAATGGGGAGCTATGCTTCATCATCTCCCCCATCTACCAGCGTCGCTGACCCCCCAACTATCCCGTATTTCACCCTGCACCCGAAGGTAGCTCCATATCATCATGACAACTCCTCCCGGAGAGTACGAGAAGATTGAGGTTGATGGCACCATATCAGTCGAGTCGATTGAAAGTATCAAGGGGATCAAGAGAAATTCAACGGACGTTCCCATTGTTATTTTGTGGGTGGACACATCTGTTCTCATGTATAATTTGATTGACACTCGAGTATAGAATCTTGGGGCCTACAGGAGCGGGGAAAAGCTCTGTAAGATTCCCGCCACTGCAATTGATTCGATATTAACAATGTTTATTTCGACATTTTCTTAGTTCATTGAAGCACTTGACTCAAGCAAATCGCTCCAAATTTCCAGCGACCAGTTAGAAGGATGTACGCAGTCAATAACCAGCTACAGACTTGTCAACGTGAACCGCGTCGGTAGCACCTACCCAATTTGTCTGGTCGATGTCCCGGGATTTGCTGACAGAAAAATATCGGAGATGTCGATTGTCTCGATGCTGAAGGAATGGCTGGCAGCAGAAAGGTAGCTATATAACCAGATATTGATGGAAATTGGGCTCTAAACATATCTATTAGATTGTTTTATGTGGACCGTATCATGTACTTCACACCAATCAACAATACGCGCCTGGCAGGGAGTCACCGACAGATACTCAAGACTTTCCAGGATCTCACTGGTCGTGATACAGGTAAAAGCATCACAGTCGTTTCCACGATGTGGGACTCTATCTGTAACGAGAAGGCAAGAGAGCGGGCAGAGAGCAATTTCATTCAGCTTCGAGACGACGTTTGGAAGGTGGGTGCATGGCGAAAGTCCTTATACGTGTGCTCTGAACTTTATTCCAGGAATATGTAGAAGATGGTATGGAGGTTCACAGGTTCGAAAATACCCAAAAGTCGGCTCTGTCGATTCTGGATGACGCTTTTGTTCGTTTTGCTGCCCCTGATTTTCAACTCGATCAAGTAATGGGCTCCAGCCCGCCTCCGATCCGTGAAACGTCATTTGGACCGCGTCTGTATATCAACCTCCAAGCACGTATTCAGAATGCTCACATGGAGCTAACTATTCTCCGAAAAGACTTCTCTGGAGCGATGGAGAGAAAGGACGCAGAACTGACCGAACTACTCATTCCAAGGATCGAGGAAACACGGAAGCTCCTCGCGAAGTTCAAAGAGGAGATGTGCGATTTTGGATCGCCACCGGACATGGCCACCCCAACCATGAATCCGACACCAACATCCGAAGGCGTCGATCTTGGAAACCCACATGATTTTTCTGGGACCTTGGAACTGCTCCTACCGTCGCTCCTCACTGTTGATTCTCGATCACCTCACGACATTGAGTTGCAAACTCCAGTCGTCCAGGCACACAACCCTTCTTCGGAATCGCATCAAATGCCTCACTCATTTAACATTCCACGGACATTTCAGCAGGAATTGAATTTTGACATTGTTCCAAATCACCCTGAGAACAACTCGCCCGACGAAGGGAGGCTGACCGGAGTTTTGCGTTGGATGAAGAGGTGGTTCAGGACACTACGCGGCCGTAGGTAGGACTGACATAATCGGTGTGTTCATTGTTTTATTTATTTAGGTCATAACGTCGCTAACTAGCAGTTACTCCTCTTTATAGAATCGCCCTCGATTTTTATCTCAAGACTTTTTCCGTTCCATATGCTTCACCACTATATCCTTTACGACTCTTTACTACGACTCTTTAGCATACCTTCTATTTATTCCCCGTTGAGAATAGTCTCGATATATGTATCTAGCCTGTATTCTCATTTTTCAACTTGTCTCGCAACTTCTATTTACCAATGTCAACCATGGGGCGTCCAATACTTTCGATTTTTGTATAAGGCTTTATGGCATCTAAAGGAGAGAGCGATATACGTAAGGTAGTTGGAAAGACGGTGTCATTGTGAGCAGGCATTATATCCATGAAGTGAAAGATGTCATGCTCAGGCGTTAACGGACCCACAGGCTACTACTGTTGACAATTCAATCTTGTTAGAAGGCCTGGTTTCGCCCTCTCTTCATCACCTCGTGTCACCGTCTCACCACCTTCATAATAGCATGCAAGTTGGTATCGGAATTGCGTTCGTTATCGAATTATGAGCGATCATGGTTACACGTTACAAAGAAGCACGGAGTGAAAGAGTAATAATACAACAGGAGGAAAAAAAGAACAAAGTTACGCGGTTTCCTCTTGGGAAAACACGAGTTATCATGAACCAAAGATGAACGACACTAAGAAAATGGGTAATGAGGGTGAGTGTAAAGGAGAGTAAGAATGTGACGTAATCTGAATTATTTAAATAGATACTTAAACCAATGCAAAAACATGAAAAGAAAAGTCATAACTCTAAACCACAACATCCATAATAACAATGAAACGAGAAACAGAAAAAAAATCAAATCAATCTGAAACGACGCGGCATCAAGGTCATCTATAACCCCTCCTCTCCTCACTTGTCTTTCTCGCGTGAGCGGCCAACGTACCAGGCCTCTCCCTCTCCCTCTCCTTAATCCCCACCGTATTATCCTCGGGCGCATCCTCCATCGTCACATCCGCAGTCGGACTAACCTGTCCTCCCGAGACTAACCCAGCAGCAACAGCCGCCGCTCTCCTCCCCGCATTCGTCGCAGCCGCGCGTAATAACAACCCCGAGCTTCCTCGTCGTTTCGCTTTGGCATCAGAAGCTGATAGAGTCGATGATGATGTTGAAGAGCTTTGTTGTTGAGAATTTGATGAAGTAGGGATGGATAGGGCAGGAAGTCGTCCAATAGACGTTGTGGAATCTACAGATGCAGGTGAACGTTCTCCGCGTTTCAGGAACGGACTGGGTAGTTTTTCTTCATCTGCTAAATCATACTGAGGCGCATCATTCGTCGATTCCATTGCTGTCGTTGCTGTCGTCGTCGAGGCAGCAGCAGCAGCACGGAGGTTTGAGCTCGACTTGGTAGTCCGCATAAGATGAGGGTGTGGTAATGGCTTGACCGCCCTCCCGGTACCCTCCATAGGTAATCCCTGAGCAGACACTGACGCAGGTATACCATCATCGACAGCCAACGTCTGCTGATTCGACACGTGCCCAGCACTCCTCGACGCACTAATCCTCTTCACCGATGTAGCTGCATTCGCCGCAACACTCTGCACTGATGAACCCGATGAAGTAGACCCATTGGACGACCCGGACATAGCTTTAATCGAAGGACGACGTATCCTCGTCGGAGGCGGAGGCTGAGATCCCACCATCACCACACTCGAGGCCGACTTGGTCCTGCTCATCGCCTTGGGTGCAGCACCAGCTTGCTTAATCCCCAGCGCTGAAGACGTCATAACCCGCTCCATGCCTCTCGACTTCATCCTGGTCTGCGGAGCCAACAGCTCCGGTTTGGAAGGAGGCCTCTGCGTCGTTGTCGTCGTCCCGCCATTCGATCCCGACCCAGTCGAATGTTGTTCATCATCACTAAACTCCTCTTTCCCCTGCCTCATCCGCTCCCTCTGCCTCCTCGCCCTTGTTCGCCTCTCACTAGGCGACGGCGGCGGACTCGCGTCTCTCTCTCCTTCACTGCTCTCCACTTCAGTATCCACGACATTCAAATCAAGCTTCTCCACCTTCTCCTCGCCTTCCTTTCCAAAATCAAAGATCTTGGCGAACCCAAGCCCGACTTTGGGGCTCTTCTCAAACAGAGCACCGATTTCTGCGGGGCTTGGGGTGGCGAGGCTCATAGGTATGACAGCGGGGAGAGGTGTAGCGAGAACCTGTCCAGTTGCAGTGAACACGACGCCTTTCATCGCGCTAGCAGGTGGCATAGCAGCGAGATTGGAGGGATTACTGAGTGTGGAGGGAATAGAGTTGATGTCCGTCGTTGCAGGCGCAGAACGCGTGACAGGGGTTTCCATCCCTCTAGAAAAGCCAGAGAGAGGACGAGGAGTCGGCTGCGGTTGAGGTTGACGCGTCACAAAGCCACGTTCACCCGTCGTCATCGCACGTCTAAACTGACGCGTATTACTCTCCTCTGAGGGAAGCGTATTTTTCACTTCCTCAAACACGCCTCCCTTCTCCCTCCTTCCACCCGCCTTCTTCGCTTCCTTCTTCGTCAATTCCTCCTCTCTCCTCGCCAACTCATCTTCCATCCTCGTGAACTCTTCCTCCCTCCTCACCATCTCCTCCTCTCGCTCGACTATCTCCCCTCTCAGCTCTTCCTCTCTCTTCATCCACGCCTCTCCCACTTCTCTCTCCCTCTGGCGCACAGCCTCCATAATCTCTTCTTCCCTAATACTCATCGCCGTCGCAACTTGCTCTTCCTGATGCGCCACCAACACCCTAAGCTCAGCTTCCCTCCTCGCAATCGCATTCTTAATCGCCACGTCAACGTCCTGCTGCGAGTAACCCAACTTCTGCTGGGCTTCCTGCAACGCAACACGTAGTACCTCTCCGTGAGCCTGGAGCTGCATAACCATGTGTTGGAGGGACGTGATCTCATCTTCCTTGGAGTGAAGAATAGTCGCCAGTTGACGTTCTTTCTCGGCGATAGCATGTTCTCGCGCGAGCATTTCGCGTTCTTTGTTGGCGAGGTTTGAGCGGTGAGATTTGACAATGGAAAGCCTGACAGGAGAATTCAGAAAAGGGAAAAAGGGAGGGTAATGGAGACGCACATCTTTTCCGTCTCCGCGACTTTGAACACGAGTTCTAGTCGTTCATGTTGGAGGAGTTGAGCCGCCGAGGGACGCATAGCGGGCTAAAATAGCGATTAGCTCAAGAAAAGAGGAGTAGGAACACGAGATGCATACATTAAGATTAAGCATGCTCCTAATGACAGCATTGAGTGCTTGTGAGTAACCACGGGGTAGAGGGGGTATGCGTCCATTTCTGACATGTCAAAACGGTAAGACAAGATGAAGGGAAAGGAGAGCGGCGATTACACGTACCTAATAAAGATGCTGAGCTCCGAATGAGTTTTGGCTTCATGGAAAGGGGGTTTGTGGGCGCAGAGTTCATAAATTAGACATCCTAACGACCAGATGTCCGACTTGGAGTCGTAGGCTTTTTCTTGCATAAGTTCTGGCGACATGTAATAGGGCGTCTAAAAACGCGTCAGATATCGCTCTTATCAAGAAAAATGGCAGAACTCACTCCAACATAAGTGTTTGCAAAACTCGCCTGCGCCAGCGCCTTGGAGAGTCCAAAATCGCCCAGCTTGACCGTGTTGTTTTCATCAAGGAAGACTATCAAAAGCTTAAATAAATGAAACCCCAATGAATTGAAACAATAAACTCACCATTATCAGGTTTTAAATCCCTATGAAGGATTTGCGCCCTTCTTGAACCGCCTGCGTCCGACTCTGATGGTGTCATTGCCAGTCCAGCTGACCCACTCCCACTCCTGCTCCGCGTGTGGCCTCCCCCTATACTCGTCCCGCTGATGTTGGGGTGATGACAATGCTGCAGCGCCAGAAGAATTTGTAGAAAATAATTCCAAATTGTGTCTTCAGGAATAAGCCGCCCTTGTTTTGTCGCCGTCTTGATGATGGTGCTAAGATCACCACCTCCACAATATTCCATGAGGATATAAAGAATCCCAGCGTCACGGTCAACATATCTGTCATGATATCGTACAATATGGTCGTGGTTCAGCTCCTTAAGGATGTTCCTGCTTGTTCAAGTGGAATTAGTGTGGCTGATAAAACGACAGACGATGAGCACGTACACTTCAGCCACAATCTGCTTCCTATCCCTCTCGCTCATCCTCTCAAAGTTCAACTCCTTCCTAGCTAGTATCTATTCATACTATAGCGATGAGAAACAGAAACCATGAATAATAATAGAATAAATACATACTGTGCCGTCACTTTTCCGCTTGACCTTCCTGATAATCCCAAAACTCCCATTCCCAATCACATCTAGAGGCTCATACTGATCCAAAAAGGGCAAATTCGTCGTCATTTCTCTCTACAGCTCTAAATTCTCTCCCGCCACGTCGCAATGCTGTGGTCACCGTCGTTGAAGAAAAGAATTTGTTGGGGAGGGCGTCG
The DNA here is from genome assembly GCA_015501605.1 of Panaeolus papilionaceus. Lineage (NCBI taxonomy): Eukaryota > Fungi > Basidiomycota > Agaricomycetes > Agaricales > Panaeolus > Panaeolus papilionaceus. The sequence goes on along the minus strand of JADNRZ010000040.1, from coordinate 188,231 downwards.
TGTGTTCTTGCAGGGTTAGTTGATCCACCTCGCCTGGTCCACGTTTCGTTTAAGATATTAGCAACGTCTTCTCCAAGGTGTAAAATGCTATGGTAGAGAGTTGAAGTCGTGGTGGTAATGGTGAGGAGAGGAGGATGGATGGATTTGGAAAGCAGTGAAGAGTTGTGTTGCAACAATAGAAAATCGACCTGCGATGGTCTGTTTCCTTTTTCGGATGTCTCTCACCAGTCACGTGGTCGTGTCGCGTCGCGTCTGGGAAAACCTCCTATTTGCATCACTCAGTTCCATTGTCCTCTGGGCGCTCCCACAGCCACCCCATATGCCCATGCGTCTGGTTTATGGTCGATTGCATGTTCCCATTTGTCTCTCATGGTTGAAGTAGCGCGTTAAGACGCCGGAATCTGATAACGATGGAGAATCGCGTCTATATCGAGCGGTCCTGGGTAAATTGCACCTAATAATCCGAGGTTATGTCACTAGACGTTGCTTAGCACCAGCTCGTTTCATCTATATTTCAATGAACCATGATCTCATTCATGACTTGCCTGTCTATATCTAGCCGATCTTCTCGCGAGATCAGTCTTCAGCGTTGATCGTGAGCCCGGCCTTTGTGCGACGCGCCCGGCTTGGGCAATGCACTCCATTTCGTGCCCTTCCAGCAATGCGGTAGCCTCATGTTACGCTCAGCATGGCTAACATTTCTCAGTCGGACCTTGATACTGCCTTGATACAAAAATAACTTCGACACGGATAAGACACCCGATTGACCGACTTTCTCCTCTGAATGGTTTTGAACCGCAGCAGTTTCTTCATTGGCCACGTTGTTCACTGTACGCACTCATTTTTCATTGTACACGTTACCTTTCTTCCATTCACTCTCCATCACTTTTTATTGTTATACACACGAACTATCAGACCCTAGAGTTGCTACGGCAATGAACAGTCTCAGTATCACAAGTGAATCAAACGAGAATCACTCACCGTGTTCGAGGACAAAAACATAACTGGAAATCTAGACCTCGATTCATGAGAAGCCTCCAGGGCGCACTCATATTTGGCGCTTGCAGTCTTCATCTCCCGCAATGCCGCATAGACCTCACGTTACAGTGTCTTCTGTGTCTCCCCCTGGTTGTCCTGGCCCTCGATGTCCCATAACCGTTCACAATATTCTCCATCTGGGCTCGTATTGCAAAGAACCTTGAATACAGAACCCTCCCCGCGATTTTCTCGGTCAACGAAAGCTCCATGGCGTTCATTTCCCTCTGTAGAGTTAACGCCTTTCTTGATGTCCTTGAATTCGCTATAATGTCAATGGGTCTAATAATGTCTAGTGCTGAGTTCCCATCGCCGTCGTAAAACCTAGTCACCCTCGAGCCATTCTTGATCATATGTCCCCAGAACCTGTCACTTAATATCGCTTCCCGCTTCTCGTTCACCTCTTGTTTTCGTTAAGCCTGAAAGTTGCACTTTTTCGCTCTCATGTGGTTGCCGGACCGCAACAGGAGACGTGTCGACGTGGTTGATCTCTTTCTGTATGCCCCGCCTCCCGAGTTACCGTTAAATAAGTCGAGTTATCCAGCTTGTGAATGCGAACATACATTTGAATTCCTTTTTTCCCTGTAAAAGTCTCCTACACGAGAAGCATGACCTCACGAGTCAATGACGCTGGGTTCGTCGGCAGACGCACGAAATGAGATCCATTCTGAATAGGCAGATGCATGAATAATGACCCAGAAACGCTTCAACCTTCGCTGCTGGGTGTGAGCCATGAACCGAAGGCGGACTCACCTCATAACCACGTTCCTCAAATCAAACTCTGCTGCTTTCTGCTTCTTCCCGCTTTCATGCTCCCATCCATCAGTAATCGACCAGATAAAGTGTATCGATACTGGTATTGCCAAGGGTGTATGCTGACCCCTATTTCCACTACGTATTAATGTAGGGTTTTGTACCATTTCATGATGACAGAATAGCACTCACTTGATCTGTTCTTGGGGTAATTTCGCTCCTTCCCGAAAGTTGAAAACGTCTTGAACTGTCACGGCATGGTATTGATGGGCTGATGCGCGTCTAAATTGTAAGAGCGAATGGGCAGTACATGGGGCCCCTCTGAAATTCAGGGACTGCCTGCGTTATGACTGAGCTTGCGGTGGTTCGTCGGCAGTGCCAAATATTGGTCTATCTTCAAGATAGCTACGTAGCAGCCTTTGGTCCCCGGCATTATCCTTCACATACCCTTGCTTTATCCTAAGATCCTTTTCACTAAGCTTTATCTTGTCTTTCACGGGCGTGATCCTGTCCAACAGGAGCTCGTATAACGGTTGAGCAAACCCTCCTAACCTAAAACTATTGTTTCGTTGTCGCTCGACTGGTGGCTGGAGGTAGGTTCTAACCCCACCAATCGAAGGCCTCATGATCGTTGTAACCAAAATATTCAACGCCGATTCCTTAGGGAAATCTTCACCGGCTTTACCGAAGGCGCTCTATGCACCTATCGTCACCGGATGTTATTTGACAGCGCAAAAATCAGTTAAATGTACCTTTGAATGATCCACTTGCAACTGCTTAACTCTCACCTCAGCCTCCAGAGGGTCTCCCACATCGTGGTCACCACCTGCGTGTGTGTAAAGTGCCCAGGAGGGCCAACGAATTTTGAGATAAGATTAAGCGCCTTCTTCTGACTTCCAGATGGCCGCTTATCAGTTACAGGACAAAATACAGGACGTTGGTATCCACAGATTCTGCCTAGCCATTCCAAGATCGTTTTATTCTATGAGCCGCGACTAAGTATGAGGCTGGCTCACCCTTGGTTTTCTCTCCACCTTTGCAACAAGATCACCGACCGCAGCTAGTCGGAGATAACTTCTCGAGGAACTATAGGAAATATAGGCTAAGTGAAAGGGGAATGACAACTTGCATTGCTTTTCCCCGATCCTGTCAAGCCCAGGAGTCAGACAGGAGTCAGAGTGAATAGCGTGATTAAATCTCCTTGAGTAAGTGCGATAAGTGCGATAGTGCCCGAGTTTTAATCGCTTAAAATAGTAAGTGTATCAGGACCGCTGGTATCGCATCCCGTACAGTTACGACAGAGATCTCTCCGGAAATTTCTAACAGCATTGGGATAGCTTATGGTTCAAAATAATTCTCAATCAGCAGGTATGTGTGACCGGCGGTGGATACCTCGCATCGTCTAGATTCAAGGTACATATTCATCACAGGGTCCACGTGAGGCACGTATCAAGGGTTATATAACTGTCAACCGATTGGAGAATCATCGAAAAAAACGACTAGTCTCTCATTCGAGCTGTCAACGTCGGCGAAGCTGAGAAATGGGATGGCTTATCAATGATCTTGTGCATGTTATCATGTCGGAGACATCAGCTCTTCTCGGACGACAACCACGATCTACAACGCACCACTTTGTCCTGTCTCATACTATACTTATACATGCAAAATCACAAATTCAACATATTGAAAATTTCTGGCGAAATCGCCATTCATCCTGTGGATGCGCTAGACAACGTCCCGTCTGATTCATGGCGATAGCATGCCAATAGAATTAAATCTCGTTTATGCGTGACAGATCGCATATACTGTCATAGATCCTACAGGTTCTGGGAAAAGCAGTGTAATTATATCTTTCATCTGAGTTAAAATCAGATAGTAACGTCCTGTATCGCAGTTTATTGAAGCCCTTGCCACGAAATCTCAGAACCTGGGAATATCCAAGGACCAGCTTAGCGGCTACACTCAGCAGGTCAATGCCTATCAACTGATCAACGCTTGTATCGGTATCCATCATGACCGACCTATTTTTCTGATCGACACACCCGGATTCTCGGACAGCCAAATTTCCGAGATTGAAATTCTCGACATGGTCCGGAACTGGCTTCGGGTTAGTCACGAGTAAGCCCAACTGTTCAACGGATTATCGCGAATCATGGCTAATATTACCCCGCAGCTTACATGGTGTTCAAAGAGTGCTGCTCATGGTGCCAATAACGGATACAAGACTGGCTGGAACAAGGAGGAGAACTATTGAGATGCTCAAGGAGCTACTTCCCTCTGGCTCGTCGATAACATTCGTGACAACTATGTGGGATACTGTGCATAGTGAACGTGTTTTGCGACGCGCAAAGTCAAATTTCGAGCAACTGAGGAACGAAATATTCAAGGTCCCTCGTCTATTCTACACACTAATAGTCGACCATGGCTGATAAGAAAACAGGATCTCCTTGAAACGGGCGCCACCATCACTCAGTTCACCAACACAACCTCCTCAGCTCTCGAAATTTTAGATTGCTACGAGGTATCGTCTGCCGCATTTGACAACGATCATTCATCGCAGTTGAGTCATCTTTACCAAGACCTGCAAGAGCGAATCGAAAACACCTTGGAGATCAAGAAATCGATCGAGCTTGATCTCGCACAACCCGAAACGCAGAGGAATCTCGAGCTCAAATCAATCCTGGAGAAAACTCATGAGGAAAATGAGGAGACATCGACCAAGTTTGTTGGTCAATTTGTTCAACTTAAGTGACCTCCTGAGGACTTCCAGGACGCCCATCAATCTCTTCAACAAGTCATAGATCCAGGGCACCGGATTAGGCTATTCAGAGTCCAACCAGGAGAATCTGTGTCTGCTCATGCTCAATCCGATCTATTGAATCTTGACGTATTGGAAAGTGATTTCACCCAAGCCGCGCCCAACGACGAGAACCTACCAACAACAGTACCTCTCTCCGGAGTAGAGCACTCCTTATGATACGATCTCCTACGAACGCTCATGCTGAAGGATCCATCGCGTCATTTTTCGAAGCCTTGAAGAAAACTGCTATCCGTAAATGATTAGCCCACCTCGCGCCTGGTGCGCTTTGACTGTCATCAGCCCCTTTTATCTAGGTATGTGACTCAACTCTCCATTAGTCCTTCATTATTACACGACATACTACGTACTTAAGCGTACCATTATTCAATTAGGTGCCGATGCCGAAGATCTCAGTTCTAAATTGCGAGTGCAGTTGGGTACAGTCATGGACACCGTGCGGAACTTTAACCTCTTTCAAGCTATCTTGGTGCGTTTATTGGCCGCTTACACGAGGCGTCCTCATTGTTGTGAAAAATTGAAAGGATATAATTAACCATAAAAGAATCTCTTCCCAACACTTCACGTCGTTTTGAACTACACACACACCCATTACATTGATAACTATCTTCAATTCTGAGGCGACTTAAACATATGGATGATGCTACCGAGACGAGAGAATACAAAACGATTCAGGTGTCTGGCACTGTGTTGGTTGAACCGGTGGAGCGTGTAGCATCGGGTAATTCTACAAAAATATTGTACGTCAACTCGTAAAAAATTTGAGCCATGTGTTTACCAAGCTCTGGAAATACGCAGGGTGATGGGGCTGACAGGTGTAGGCAAAAGCTCAGTGAGTCAACCCTTATATTCCTTCGATCGATCCAGGCAATCAACTTACGGGCATTAACTTGTAGTTCATAGAGGCAGTTGCTGGCACATCCTTGCTTCAAATATCCAATAACCAATTGAAGGGGTTCACTAAAGTTGTCTCCACCTACCGAGTAGACGGCGTTACGGACGGCCAGAATCGTCCAATTTATCTTGTCGATTCACCAGGTTTTGGGGATGCACAAGTCTCCAAGATGGGCGTTATAGTCATGTTGCAGGAATGGGCCCGTAGGAACCAGTAAGTTTAGAACTTTCAAATTCACTCCATAAAGCATATCAGTAACATCTCCTCCAATTTGAAATTCAGAGAGGCGCACTTTGACGGCGTGCTGTATTTTACCCCCATCAACGCCCCGCGCCTACCTGAATATCACAGGCAGGCACTTAGGCTATTCCAAACTCTGATTGGATTTAAGAGGGCTAGTACCGTCACTGTCGTAACGACTATGTGGGATGCCCTTTGGTTGGAAGCATCAAGAAGGCGTGGTGAGAAGAATTTTGAGCAGAATCAAAATGACTTTTGGAGGGTGCGTTCGGTTTTTCTTGATCACGTAAATTGATGTTTATTTCTTATTAGGACTATATCGAAGAAGGGGCACAGATTGCCAAATTCTTCAATACAAGGGACTCCGCTTTGTCGATTCTTGACCAAGCTTTGTCTGGTACGCGGGAGAATTATTTCTCGGTTCCCCAGGACATCCGGCAAGTGCTCGATCTCTATTGTGATCTACAGGCAAGAATTCAGAATCTCCATTTTCAGCGCGCTGAATTACAGCTCGAGTTATCCCACGCGGTATTGTGGGGTGGTAATCTGCTCGAAGCAAGCTTTCTTTCTCCGCGATTCCGTGAACTTGAGCGAGTTCTAGTCAAATTTCAGAAGGAACTTCAGGATTTTGGTATTACCCAGTCACGTTCAGGTTGATGCGGAGATCGTGATATTGTTCGCTAGCCTGCTGGGTCCCATCGGTTCTGGGAAGAGTACAGTGAGTTTCCCCACACCACTCTGCTAATGTTGAGGCATGTAATCCCAACTGTCACATAGCTCACGCCGTGTATTAGTTCATAGAATTGTTATCACCGGATATGGAGCTTTCTATAGCCAAGGACACGCTACAGAGCGCGACACAAGATGTTACATGTTATAGAGTAGAAGGTTTAAGAGACAGGGGTGGAGGAACCTTTGTTTTAATGGACACTCCGGGATTTGTGGACCCTCATCTGTCTGAGAGCAGAATTACGACAATGATCACCAAGATGCTGGACAGATTAAGGTGCGCATTCATCTCATACATATATCTGTATCATGTCAGATGTGAAGTTACGTCAACATCTAGGAAGTCTGCTGCTGGTGTATTCGTATCCATTTTCTACTTCCATCCTATCACTGATATTCGGGTCGGTGGAAAAAAACGGCAGGCAGTAGTTTTGCTCAGAGCGTTCGCAGATGAGTTTGGCGCACTCAGCATCAACGTGGTAACGACAATGTGGAATATGTGTCCAACGTCCCAGGAAACCGACGTTGCCAATAAAAGGTTTGAAAAGTTGCAAGAAGAAATATTCCAGGTACGTCATTGGCGATTATCGAATACATGACACTCATCCACCATCCACCCGCTGACAGAAGTCAGAAAAACTGAGCATCCAAGTGACTAAGATGGCTTTCACAACGAATTCCGCCTTGTCTGTCATTGATATCCTATTCAGTGGGTGGATTCACAGGAAGAAGCAAGCTAAAAATAGTCCAACTCCATATCACTCCCTCGTCCGAGATAATCTGTGGGAGCGCATAGAAACAGTTTATCAGGAATGGGCATTCTTGCAAGAGGACAGGCAGTACGCTTCAACCCCTGGAAAAGAGGACACACGCCTGCTGGAGGTACTTCGAGAGAAGGAGCCGGTTGTGATGGACACGTTGACTTCATTATTGAACGATTTGTATAGGATCGATCCAATGAGCTGTTTTTCCCTTCCTCCCCAAGAAACCCAAACGGATATATCCGCATCGTCGCCCCTAGCTTCGACCCAGGCACTTGAACGCGCGTCGACACCTCACCCAGATTCATCGTTATCCTTTTTCAAGAAGATTTCCGCTCCCTTTACGCGGACATTTGGAAAGCGGTAATCAACACCATAGCGCCGTCAACCTGATTCTGCAGATGAACCTCAATATCTCATCGTAGAAATCGGTACCTGAAACTCATGTATTCATTTTCAACTTCCTTTCTATTATAAACTGCTACCAGGTGTTAAAACCCCACAAGAGTGACACGATGTCAGAACACGGCGTGACTGATTCTCCAACAATACATAGCGACGTTCACTTGAAGTACATACATAAGATATCCATCGTTCCATGAAATAGTAAAGAGGGTGACACATATACAAGTATTACTACCACAGGATTGTGAAACGCCCATCTATGATACAGTAGGCTTCCTATTGGGAGTCAACTTCGCCGGGCTCTGGGCTGAGGGTAAAAGAGGACTTGTCTGAGGCGAAAGATTAGGGGTAATCGTGGTCGTTGGTGGTGTACCAGTGGATACGGCGACAGAAGTCGTGCCTGGACTCGCTTTTACTCCGGGTGGGGATTGGTCCATCATCATCGGGAATGTGCTTGGATCATTAGGATCCTACAGCGCCCATTAGCTCCCTGTATACTTACAACATGGGGACTTACATATAATTTCGGCATTGCGCCAACACTTGGACCCGCAGGGAACGTTGGAAGTGAAGTCGTGATGTTGTATCCGACTGCAGTCATAGGTGGGCTCGTTGGAGCAATAGACGAAGGCGCAGTTGTATGCCCCACCGCCGCCGCGTTACGTCTTGAGCGCGTCACTATCCAAGCGACCACCACAGCTACTATTCCGAGAACAGCGAGACCACCAATGACTCCTCCTACAATCGGTCCGACGGGTGTATCTTTACTTGTAGACGCCGTAGATGTACTAGATATGGATGATGAGGACGAAGACGCGTTGGATGTTGATGAGGACGTGTCTGATGGCGTTGCGGTAGGTCCTGGAGGGGGCGTCGTGCTTATTGTTTGAGCGATAGCGATGTCAAACGCGCCTTGGGACTGTAAACAAAAAACGAGATTGGTATCACGTAGAGAATTTGATAAGGTTTAAAAACATACCACAACGTCTGCCCATGCCCATGGAGGGATTGTAGTGTTCCCGGGTACCGTCATAGGAAGCCTAAGGATAAGAATTCAGGTTAAACAACCTCACGTTCAAGGCAAACAAGGAACGAACATTTGGCTAAAGGTATCGGCACAATGTTCTATTTGGGCCGGCCAGCTACGTTGTCTCTGGATTAGCAAGCGACAAGGGGGCTTGAAACTCAGAAGAAATACGTACGTTATCCATCCTCTATCCTGACAATACGCACATGCACTCAGCATCGAGTAATATACCGTGCTGCACCTGCACGCTGCGCCTTCACCGCTTGCTTGTGCACCAGGATAGCGTTCTCCTGGATCCAATTTCCGAATATTGGTGGCTAGGTAAAATAAATGATGAGAATAGAATTCACGAGTGATATATATGAGGATGAGATGGTAAACATACGTTCATTGAGGCATACAGAAAGCAATGCTCCTGCAACGACGCATGGACTGGCGCCTTGGGCGTTATACGTCTAAAAAATGGAATGGGATCAAAGCGGGATTCCAGAGGGAACATTGAAGTCGAAGACATACCCATCTATATTTTAAATTCGTGAGGCAGATGTCTTCTTGTGCCAGAGCAAGTCGTAAGGAACCAAGTAGGGCCAGTCCAGTGAAAAACCACATCAGTGATAGATAGGGATGCCGAGTGGGCTGGAATGCCAATGGTAAAGAGAGAAAATAAAATAAAAGAGACGCGAGACGAGACAGAAAACTATAGTACAGATGCTCTCAGCTTGAAGAGGAGGTCAATGCCTACACTGCACTGAGTGGTGGTGGTTGGAAGAAAACGCAGTCATTGACCTCATTTGAATCATGTGCGGTTGCTGGTTCTGGAGGAAGGCCGACCCTTAGGGAAATTAGGACCCTGACTTCCTTTTATCAGCACCCTTCAGCCAATCAAATAGACTTGTGCACGTTCCCTTGGACATCGGAATGACGGTGACGGCTCAGTTGAGAAGAAGACGTTTCAGGTTGCAGGCGATCTCTCAGAGAGGACGCCAATCCCGCTGGTGAGTTGCCAATGCGTCGCTGTCCCCGTTCGTCGAGCTAATGCGCTGATCGCCTTATTTATAGCTTAACGGTTAATCATGGTAATTGATCCATCATTCAGGTACAAAAAACTATCTAAGAATACAACTTGTACATATCGTGAAATTCAACATCAAAATCGTTATGAAAAACGTGCCAGAATGACCAAGGGGAGGGTTTGCCGCAATGTGAAAAATGAGGTGAACTCAGGGCGTAGAGTTTGCGCTGATTCGTGTGTGCTGTTACGTAGGCTCCTATGCAGCACCGTCGTACCCTGTTGCGCGATGATTATGAACCCATGTTGTCGGGTTAGTGGGTGGGATAGCCTGACTTGGACCTGGGCCAACAGTTGGCCCCATTGCCGGCGTTCCAGCATTTGATCCATGCAGACTGGGGTATGTGCTTGGGTCGTTGGGATTCTATATCATAAGGTGAAGATCAGCAATGAACCATCAGAGAAAATATGACGAGGCACGTACGTATAACATGGAGGTACCCGTCGAGGTTGCTGGGAGCGGAGGAGAAGGCATTGATCCGTATCCCATAGCGGACATATGGGGGCTGGAGTGTGGAACGGACGGGTTGGGTGAATTGGGGGCGAGGAGACCTCCCCCATTTGGAGCGACAGTCTTTCGTCGAGAGCGTACGACGAGCCAGACGATGAGAGTAACACTAAGACCGAGGATGATGAGTCCCCCAATAACACCTCCTACGATGGCTCCTGTATTGCTGCTTTTGCGTTCGCCTTGATTGGTGTTGGGTGGATTGGACGGAGTTGGGGTGGACGCGGAAGACGATGTTGATGTTGAGCTGGAGCTCAAACTTGAACTGGGGGAGCTCAGCATCGCTTGAGCGGCGGCGATATCAAATCGAGAGTTGGCCTACATGAGATGGACATCCACATCGGTAAGCAATGCAGGTTACAATGTAGAGATGCAATAACTTACGATGACATCCGCATAAGCATAATTTGGAACACTCGTGTTGGTTGGAATCAGGATAGGAATGCTGATTTACTGTCAGTGTCAATGATGTCAACACAGTCAAGGATAGAACTCACTGTCTATCCGATGTATCAATGCAGTTCTTGCGTTGTTCTATCCACCTACACCATCAAAACGTGTCAGAAGGGAACCTCAATAAAGCCAAGGGTACGCACGTAATCCAGTCGTGCGCTTGACAATAAGCACAGGCGCTAAGCATAGAATAATAGACTGTACTACATCTACAGGCCGCACCCTCCCCACTGGCTTGTGCTCCGGGATAGTTGTCGTCGATGCCGCTGAGTGTACGGATGGTAACATCTTAAGCGCAATCGTCAGATCAGAGGACGGATTACAATTTAAAGGAGTGAGGAGAACATACTATCGTTAAGACATACAGAGAGAAGTATCCCCGTGACGATACATGGTGACTGATTCAACGAATTGTAGGTCTGAGAGAAAATTAAAAGAGGTCAGCATGATTGGAATGCTACAAGCTCGGGTAAAATCGCAAGCCTACCCATCGATACTCAGGTCGTTGCAAACAGATATCTTCTTGAGCAGACACCAACCACAGAGAACCAAGTCCAAGTACGAAAATTGAGAAAAAGTTCAACATTCCGTCTCGATAGATGGCTACCTAACACTCAGGTTGGTAAGGAGGAGCGCCAATGGACCGGGTGGTGGTGGTTCTCAAGCTGGAGAGGGAACAATGGGCGAACATTTAAAATCAGGGTTATATTCTGTTATCATCGCAAGCGGCGGACATGCTCGATGAAGGGCTGTGCCTGTGGTGTGCAGGGGTGATTGACTTTCAATTGAGAACCTGAAATGATGCTTTCAATTCAGATTTCACTGCATCTTATTCTCACCTGGTTCTCACCCCAGATGCTTGCGCAATGTTACCAATGCGAGAATATCGCAATGATCGAGGACGAGCAGTATTACCTTATGAGTGATCACTGGGAAGAGATAACTACAGCGAATATGCGTTCGTAGATGCTGCTTTATCTTACGAGACCCGTCCGGTCTATGCATATGTGTGGTCTGGATGTTGATCACATTTCGAGCTGACATGAATTCAGGGCTTGATAGATCGGAAACACGGAATCGGATTCGGGTCTCGACCATACTAGGAAACGTAAAAAAACACTAATTATCTGCTCATGTAAGTGGTACGTCCGTACAGTTAATCAGAGCACAACTAGCACAAAATACCCCAACATCAGCATCGGAGGAAGCCCCATAATGGCCCACACCAGCTCTCCAGGCAAACCCAACATCAGCAACACCTTGGCAACGAATCCAACGGTAAAGCGTATCATCCAATACGCTAATCTCAACAAGTCAGATAAGGGTATACCGATATCCGCGTTCTGCTGAGAGGAGGACTGGGCGTCAGTCACAGAGAAGCACCAGATGAGGAGGAGGACGAGGATGAGGTATTGGAAAATTAAGGGTATCTGGGTCAGGTCTTGACTATAATAGTTGCCTGAAAATGAATTTTGTTTAGTTGGTCGTGACTGGAACGCATTTTAAACAAAATACATACCCGCTCTAGTCCGCATCATCTGATAAAATCCACTTCCATTCGTATCCCCATGATCACGATGAGGCATCACGCCCTCTCCACCATAATCAAACTCCGAATACGTAGCAGGCGCGATATCAATATTATCAGGCTCGCTTGCAAAGCCCGAATCCGAGTCCTGGAACTGTTGAGCGAAACTAACACGCCCTGGAGAGCGCGAACGCGAGACACGAGGAAGAGGCGTGGGTGCGCGTGCACCTGCTGGTTTGGATCGGGAGTATGATCGATTCAGAGTGCCGTTGCGGTTGATGTTGAGAGGCTGTCTGTAGGTGCTTGGGGCGGGCTGGTACGCTGAGTTGGTCGAAATGTTATTGTAGGGCTCTGCGTCTTCTATGTTATAAGAGTATTCGGTATCGTAGAAGTGGTGCGGTTCTGGGGGCTGGTATTGCATTGTATGATGTATCAAAGCTTTTTGAGCAAAATATGGAGAGAAAAAATGACGGAATTGAGAGGCGAAAGCGGGTGAGGATATGGAGCTGGGCAGAATGAGTGGAGGAAGAGCTGACGTCGAAGTGGAGATAAAGCAGACTCTAGGGTGGAAGATGATCGAGTTATGAGTCTGTGAGCTAGCCGCAGCAGGTGAGTATACTGCACTGGTTGCCTCGAGGAAGACACATGCTGGATTAATTCATTATCATTCATATTGCTCCATGAATGACGCTTACGCCAGGTTGGTGTTTGAGAGCATCATGCCGGAGACTCGAAGCGTTTCAGTTGCAATGTGCAGATGATAAGCGCAGTGTGCATCCACCCGCCTCCGTCAATTTTTGAGCACCCCGTAGGGCCCTGTTGAAGTCGCGTCGTAGGTACACCTTCCTTTATTCTGAGACACATATAGCGTCTGCTAATTCGCAAACATGCTGTAAATAAGCAAACACTCGTTCCCTGCATGGCGTACCTCCCGCTCTGTCACTGGCGTCCTTTCGAAACTCCCTTTACATAATACCTTACCGTGCTTCTCCTTTAAATCCATAATCATTCATTCCATTTAGTTCACGAGTCGCACATATTTATGAGCTGGTGAGGACATCATGCTGAAACTGTGTGCGGCCGAGGTGAATGGGATACGAAAAGATGGAACTAGGGAATATGACAGCTCATTCAACAATTCCTAAGCTGAGACGAAGGGATTTCCATCCCTAAAACCATTGAAATGAGAAAGTCGAAATACGAAATACAACGGAGACCCGAAAAGTGTACAGCCAAAGAGTGAATCATCACAATTCCAAGTCAAAAAAATCAAAAACGCGACGCGATCGCGACACTGCTACACCCGACCTGATACTCGCCAATCGATAAAATCACAAAATTGATTCAAATTCCTTGAATGAAAAGTAAAAGTACAATTGACGAATTTAAAATGAAATGTTTTTAATGCTATACATGTATTCCTCCAACAAGCGCGTTTCACTGCACACCGAGGCGGACAGGACAACGAGAGCCCATGCTGACGAGGTTGGCGGACAGAGGCTAAGGGCGTTCAAGCAAGGCACAAAACCTTGTAGTCCGAAACAGCCTTCTCATGACCGTCGTAGGGGATGTATCCAGCTAAAACACAAATGATCAGCATGAGTTCGTTCCACAAGCAAAAAAACGAAATAAATAAAAAGAGACCGGGAGAGCAACGAGAGGGAGCGAAAAAGGCCACATCGAAGCGGGAGTCTCGCGCAAAATGGAACGAGAAAAAGAGAGGCAGAGAGAGAGAATGAAGCGAAAAAAACTCACTATCCCATCCCTCGCCGATCTTGCCAGGGTGCACAGCGCCCTTGTGGAACGCCTGGATCACATAGATCTTCGTGCCATTCGCCTCACGGCCTCCCTCAATCGGCTGGGCACCGAGCGAGGCGATGGAGAACCTTCCAGAGTAAGGAACCCAGCGGATGCGGTTAGGGTCAGCGAGGAGGATCTCGTAGGTCTCGGTCTGTAGGCACACATCAATATAAAAGGAAAGGACGAAGGATGAATAAAAACAGCGAAAACTTACATGAACCTCCTTGTTCTGCGTACCCAAAACACCACCCTTCTTGAACGCGTCCGAGGCTTTACCAAGCACAAGCGCACCATCATGGAGCGCGCGGCAGACGTAGAGGTTCCAGCTGTGCTCTGTGCCGATAAGGAGTGCGCCGTTGGGGATGTTCTTGCCAGAGGTCAAGAACCACGTGTAGGGCTTTCCCTGAGGGCCGTATTGGCTGAATGCAGCAGCGCGACCACGGGCTTCCTCGAGCCAGTTGTTGGAGGCCCATTGCTGGCTGGCAGCCTAATGGAGAGCGGGAGAGAATGAGTGACGTGGAGAGGGAGTGTATGCGCGAATACGTACCTCCTCATTATGCTCTTCGTGTTTCTTGTAAGCGAAGAGACCCCCAGCGAGCAAAGCAGCTCCTCCAACCACACCACCCGCGATCTACGTGGAACGCGTCACCGTCAACATCGACATCAGCCAGATGACTAAAAAACGACATACACCAAGTTCCTTCTTGTGATCATCAAACCAGTTGCCCTTCTTGCCTTCATCACCGGAGTCACCTTCTATATGATGAATTTAGGCGTCAGTCAATCAACGGCTATGAGAATCAGGAAGGTACGCACGGTTTCCACTGTTGTTGCTGTTGTTGCTGCCGTACTGTGGTGGCGGCTGGATGGGCTGCTGCTGCTGGTGTTGTTGGGGCTTGTCGTCGCACTCGGGCTTCTGTTGTTGGGGTTGGTCCCATTTACCACTGTGTCCGTGGTCGTTGCCCTGCATGCGTCCCCAGAGAGCAGGAGTCACAGGGGGAGTCCAGTCGCCCTAATCGATGAAGGTCATGAGCATAGTGAAGATGCCAATGGAATATATCTCGATGTACCTGAGAGCGGTGAGGCTGGATGATCTTGTAACGAACACCTTAAGAGAAGAGCAATGCGAATTAGAATGAAATCAGTTGATAGAGTACGCGGCAGCTACATACCTTCGTACTCGACGACGTCGTTGTAGTTGTATTGAGTGCCAGGTTCCCAGTATTGAGTCATAATGAATCAGAGATGAGGTGAAGAGTAGCTAAACGATGTTGTTGGGCGTTGGAGAATAGAGATGTGTGGTGGTGGTGGTTACAAGCCCCTTTATATAAGAAATTAGCACTTTTTCATTTGATTGTGATTATCGATGGCGGTGTAATGATGCTTGCTTACCCATTAAATGGCAAGAATAGGATTTGAACCCCATCGGTGAGGGGGAGAATCGTTTTCGCTCGGGAGTCTCCGTTGGTGATCTTGGCATTGAAATTCACCAAACGCGGCAGTTGTCAACACAAACTTCGTGCTTTCAACCACTTTCCAAGCTACAAATGAGAAAGAATGGACACCATCCGAGGCAAGCTGTGAGGTACGAACGTGATTAGCTTTCAGGGTGCATGCTATGATTATCCGATTGTGAACTCACCGAAAGGGGCCTCGACCCATATCGATGGATGACAGCACGTCACATTGGCGTTCCTAAAAACCCCCTGAGTCCGCAGGTGGGGCGTGATCGCCGAAAGATGTAACGAGAGGCTGGTTCAAAGAGTGTAACGACACACTAAACTCTTCAAGGAAAGGGGTAAGGCAGTGACGTCGCCTATCGAGGTCGAGGATGGCGGGGTCGAGTCTAAGTCTTGGAGTCCATCTACATATCATGATGATTAGCAACGATCAAAATCTAAAATCAACCATCATTAATATAAATACCTCTGCATAATAGGGTGCTGTCGCCATTCGAAGCAACGCCCAGGCCACTCGCTTTGCGCCCAACTCGACCCGATATCACGAATTCCATTTCAGTGGCGATGAGTATTCCGCGATATCCTATTAGTATCCACTGCTCGACCAGTCACTGCTCCACGGTACTGCCACCTGATCACCTCTGCTTCCACACATCGACGATCATTCCATTCCTAAATAGATCAATTCTTCCTGTCAAAGCTAATATTGTGAAAGGCGTGATTGAACCCATCTTCCGAGCCCGACAATCGATAGGAAGGGGGTGAAACGAGGTGAAAGTCTGGAGTGACGTGGACGTTCATGTTTCGCTCCTGATGAGGTTCCGTGCGTTGAAAGGCATCGATAAGAACATCTATAGTAAGTACAATGTCAACAGAGAAACTTCTGGAATCAATGGCTATGAAAGGTGATGAACGTGGTACATCATAATTTTGGACAAGGGAGTTTGGGTGGACGGCGTGTTGGTGGCTTGATGTGATGCTTTGTTTGTTTTTAAGCACCAGAGGCTGACATTACCCCCTGGTGCAAACAAAAACCAACAACGCGTGTTGCGCTCCTTCAGCGCTTCGGCGAGTCACATTTCCAGTTGTCCCACTTTTACATATGAACTTGCTGAAGTGTTAATTCAATTTGATCTTCATCTGACCCTTAAAGCCACACAATCTCCACAACCCAACTCCCGTTCAGGACCGGGTCCTATTGTATCTCAAACAATCAGTCCTTGGTTTGATCCTGTCACGACCGACGACGCTCTGAAAATACGCATTCATAACAACACTTCACGAGCGCTGATCTACCGCTATATCTCCAGTGTGCTCAACTTCCCTTCAATTACTAGACCTGGGACTTATAGCCCCACCCCAGAACCTCGACAACAGCCCTACCTTCTTCTCACACGCTTCATCAGTGATGGACAGCGCCTAATGTTCACCCGGATAGAGTCCATCCGTTTGCCCTATTCGTCAAATAGGTTTTTTACTCTAGAAATATTGGACACAGCTAGTTTTTGGCGCGATTGGTATTATGGAACGACATAGTCGGGTGGGATGATGGACGCACTGAACTTTGACGTTCGTGTTCATCATCAATGACCTTTCAGGAGATTCACCTGAACATGAGCTCCGCAACTCCTATGCTCCCACTTCGCCTGTGCGTGTAAATTACAATATATATTTATACAACGCGTTCCCAATACCAGGTGCCAACATGTTCGTTGCATCCCAAGAAGCATCGTTAACCTGGCTACGAAACCAAATAACACGATTCATCTGACCACCTAACATGCTCCTCGACAACCGCTAAGCACGAAGCGCCTCATTCAATCGTGCTATAAATGAGGAGTGTCTTTCAGTAATGTCAGTCATCAACTCCCTCATCGTGGATTTTTGAAGACTCGGAGATCGTCGCAAGTTAGCCTAAAGTAAACAATCACTATGCGCTCAACAACCATCCTTCAACTGGCCCTGCTCGCAACGACAGTCCAAGCTCTCCCCATCGTCCAGCTCTTCAAACCACCCAGCTCAGGTATGTGAACTTTCTCCCACTATTCCTTCTCCCTGGCTAACACAAATGCCAGCTGGTATCTCTTCACGTCAATTCCCCAACCCCACTTGCGCAGACAGCGGTCTCGACCCCTCTCTCTGCGTCGACGATCGCAAAGTCGTCGAACGTCAATTCCCCAATCCAACCTGTGCTGATAGCGGGTTGGACCCATCGCTCTGCATTGACGACCGTCAGGTGAAGGTGGAGGAGCGTCAATTCCCCAACCCAATCTGTTCCGACAGCGGATTAGATCCATCCCTATGTTAAGATTTGTTGCATTGATGCAACTTGAACTGTTTAGGAACAATGTCTTATAATAGCTGTTCTTGTCCTTGTCCAATTCACATCATGAACTCGTCGAGCCCGGAGGTTCATTATGTTGGAGGCACGGCGGATCTCAGTCCTTATTTTATCCCTTCATGGAGTGATGAAATAATAATACCACTGTGGCTGTGTTGGTGGGGCCTTGACTCCAAACGACTCCAAACTATTCATATTGGGTATGAGCCTATTCTAAATCGATGCTGATTCCGAAGAATATGAAACAAACCCCATAACTGTTCCTTATAACTCACCGCTCATCCACCTTGCCCTATCTTCCTCACCCCGACGCAGGCCGTCAGTTTTCACAAAATGAATGGAGCAGGTCTCATCAGCTTCATAACCCCCACCTTCAGCATCGTTTGGATTCTTCTTTTCATCGCATCCTCAAATGTCGCCGCACGTCCAATTAGCACCACATGGTCCGAATTTGAGCTCGAGGCCAGGGGAAATGGGCTTCTTGACGCTCTATCATTCACTTCAGCCTCAACGAGCGGAACTCTGCTCGATTACGGACACAACATTCAGCAGCCAACAGAGCTTTTCCCGTCGACGAATGTAAAGGTGACGACCTAACTGAGTACGGATATAGTATTACTAGTTAGGCGGATCGATCGCTCACCTCGTTCCTAGCTCTCTTCCTTTACCTCCCTTACAATTAATGGCTCAAACGCACCTACCTTGACCAGTTCATCAGATACGTCATTTATTCAGAACACATGGAGCGAATGCAGTGCATGCCGAATGTGATGGACAGGGGTCGTCCAAAAATAGTACGATATGTGCGTAGGGTAGAGCGGTTCGCGTTTGAAACCCCTGAGCGCTACATTATGCAAATATGATCATGATGAAGTTGATGAATGGTTTTCCGTTGTTCAGACCGAATGTCCGTCCTCAGGATAAGCAGGGATATTACCATCAAGTCGTATCGCATTAATGGGGTAGTGGTAACCTGGGTCGTTGCCATTTAAACTCGACCCGCCGGGAGTTCGATTCTCTCTTAATGCATAACTTTGGTATCCCAGATTTTTTTTCCGTAGACTTTGGCTCGAAACTTTGAATACTTATTACTTATACATCCGTTCCATGAATCAAATCCCTTGATCCTGTCCGAGTTCAAAGCCTCAGAGGCGCATCACCGCGCGGAGTGATCAGTGATCCATTTGTTATTCTCAATGGTCGGAACGTTTTTGTGGTCATTCCACGTTGAATTCATATGTAGAGTGCGAAGGCTCAACTGAGGTCTACCCAGGCTGTAACTATTTATACATCTCTTACGCATAAGTAGTACCTCCCCAACCTGAATCGTGTGAGGTTCCTGCAAAGTTGGGCACGGGACGTATTCACGACTGCCACGTCAGCTGGGATTGTCATATCCGGGGTTGCATTTCACCATAACAACTTTGTCAGCAGACATTGGAGGTCCACATAGTACAAGCAGCGGGATGAGCAGCGAGCTTGGTATTCCGACGGACTCGTACAAAGAACTCGTCATCAATGGACCAATCACGGTGGAACTGGTAACAGACCTACCAACCACAAGGAATGTATTCATCTTCATGTAGGTCCTCAATTGTCATTTCGCTTCTTTCGACCTTCAACGCCAGGTTTGGGTTATTTTTTTCATTCAAACTAGGTTACTTGGACCCACGGGTTCCGGTAAAAGCACAGTGGGGTTTCTGTCTTCCGCTCTTAATTATTTGATTCTCATCGTGTAGTTCATTGAATCACTCGCGCCCAAGGGCTCGCTTGACATATCTAGTCATCAACTGGAGGGGTTCACGCGATCCATATCTTTGTACCAGATCAAGAATATGTTCTCTTCTCCCAGCATACCGATTTACCTCGTCGATGTACCCGGTTTCGGGGACACCAAGATATCGGAGATGCGCATTGTAAATATGATAAAAGAATGGAAAGAACAGACTGGGTAACTGGTAATCTCCGTTACTGCTTCGAGCATACTTACTAATAGCCTGTATACAGCGCCAGAGACTTGGGTCGAATTTTCTACCTGACACCCATCAACTGTGTCCGCTTACCTGGAAGTCAGCGTCGGATGCTCAAGACTTTCCAATCCCTCACAGGTATAGATTCTGCAAAGAATGTCGTGTTCGTCTCTACGATGTGGGACATACTTTGGGGTGAAAGTTCGACGAGACGCGCATGTAGCAACTTCAAGCAGCTAGAGGAGGACATATTGCAGGTTTGACGATTTTTCTCCTTTCGTAAATAGTACTTCACTCACGCCGTTGATCAGGACTACATAAAAGGCGGCAGCAAGCTTTTCAAATTCGAGAACACGCTCAATTCCGCACTCACAATTCTCGATCACGCATCTCGAGGAATGGACCCAAATTTATTTCACATTGAAGCAACACTCGAAAGCGCACAAGATCTACGTGAGGCTGCCTTTGGAGCAAATCTTTATGAAAACCTGCAAAGCCGAGTTGACACTCTGCGGGTTCAAATAACGACTGTGCAGGTAGAACTGAAAGAGGCTATTATCCGGGGTGACACGCAACTCTCCTCGGTAGTCGCCCCCCAACTTGAAGAAGCGGAGAAACTTCTTGCAACGTTCGAGCAGGAGCTGCAGACTTTCGGACTGCCACTCGATCGCACGACGACCCAAGCGCTGTCATTATCACCCAACATTCAGCAAGATCTGGTGTCACCAGATGTCAGTCTCGACTCTCCAGTTGTTGTAGCTTCACCGGGGTCTTCATCTTTCCTCAGAACAGGTCGACCAAAATCATTACCACACACCGTTGGATCCGGTGATGTTTCTCTATCTACCAGCAACCGATTCACAGGTTTCGATCGCACCGATAATGGGGCGGGACTCAAGATGCCGTCAATGAGGCAAGGGGCGTTCACCCGTGCTCTAAATTTGATTATATGCTGTGGTCAAGGTGTGCACAAGAATTATGACGTTTAAATTTCGCAGTTTAGAGCATCCCTTCCGAGTTAGTAGTACTAGTATTGCGATGTTGCGCTGTATGACGACGGGCATAGGTAAAACGCCGTGCAAAGCCGGGATCTGCCGTGCGCGACCGTGCATTACCGTGCAAGGACATAGTAAAACCGTGCAAAGCCGTGCGGAACCGTGAGCGAGCCGTGCATAACCGTGCATAACCGTGCATAATAATGTGAGCTGGGGGCAAATACAACAGTGAATACGACAAAAACGACAAATATATGCGCTGACGAAGGTGCGCACGAGCACCGGGCGACGACGAAGACGAAATATGAAGAAGAAACACGAAATATGGCGTGGAAAAGGCATTTATTCTTTGTAAAATAGGCACATAATATATGTAAATGAAAGATAATTGAGATACAGTGCTACTGAGGATGTAAACACTCTTCGAAGGAACAAACAGATGGAACTATCTTACCTTTCTAAGTGTATTAATCAACCGTGTCGTACCGTGCAGCTTAGCGTGAGAGACGTGCCACTGCCGTGCTGAAAACACCTAAAACCGTGCAGAGACGTGAAGAGCCATGCAAGGACGTGAAACGCCTTGCAAAGCCGTGTCCCTGCCGTGGTCAACCGTGATGAGCCGTGTCCCTACCGTGTCTAAGACATACAGAGACGTGGAAAACTGTGAAAAATAGTCGCTATAATAGTATGCTGCCTATTGATTCACTACCGTGCTACTGCGTGCTCAAGTGAAGAGCCGTTCAAAGCCGTGCAAAGCCATGAAATTCGCTGTGTGACACAGTAGTGCGTTCACGGCAGCGCACCGCAGCGCACGGTTTTGCACGGCGTTTTCTAGTTGCCCTATGACGACCACTGCTCTGGTATACAATATAAATTCGCCTTGCAAATATGATTTACTCATAGTGTACATATATCTGTGCTTCAATAATCATGATTAAACGTCAATAAATGTGTACTTCTAGTCTAACCCTGAGGATTCTGCTTCAAGTATAACAAACGGTGATCGCCTTCGACCCAAGGAGGCACATCGTCCACGTTTCAACCTGAGAATTGTGGTACGGGATTACGGCCGTCACATGGCATAGCAAATGGCAGACCTGGATCGGCTTCGTAACAAAGGGTACGAAAACCAGTGATGTGCGCGCGACGTCTTCAAGCGCGGGATATTACACACTCGATGACCGGCGTGAGGTCAACGTCGCAGAGGGCGCTCTGAGGTTGCGAATAGGTGTTTCCGTAGTTGACTAGGCCTTCGTAGCGATAGAATAAACAGATGTTTGAAGCCGACGACGCTTCCTAGGACTGAGATGTGAGACTAAAACTTAGAGGTTCGGAATGTGGGCATAAAAGTAACTCCTGTATTTTTACGAAGCCTCCTAGACTATGTACAAAACTCACTACGGAGCTATAATACTGACTAGGGGGTTCGAAACGAAATAGGAAAGCGCCGAGGCGCACAAGAAAGGGTTTAAAACAAAAGAAATGACTTGAAATGGGTGAAAGGAGGGGGTGAAGTGAGGGGATAAAGGAGTTGGACAACGAAAGGGGAATAAAAGATGAAGAAAATGATAAAAATAACGGACTTAACGCCCGTACGCATCATGAGGTGTGTCGTTGTAAGGTACATCGGTCGGGGCTATCCCGTTTGGTGTTGTGGCGGCTGATGGTAATGCTAAAGAGCGACGCTTGTAGTTATACGATAGCGCCGTGAGTTGGTGACGAAGCCGTGATGACCGGGATGGTAAGCGTCGTAATGTGAAGCGCGTGCGTGCGTGCGTGATGGTGAAAATGCGAAATTGATGGGTTACGGGTGTAGGTGAGCGCGCTGCTCATCACCAGTGAGCTACACAGGTCGAACATTATTAGAGGGGCGATAAAGGATTTAAGGAGGACGCATTCCCGCAGGTGAGTGATTTTTGGTTGCAAGAAAAGCCTTCGTAAAGGTTGAAATTTATGGGGCCAACTTGTTGTTATACGAAGTTTCAATATTAAGCCACGTAAATATATGCAAGAAAATTAACTGGCCTTGTAGTTATTGTTCAGAGGATAGGTTACTCATACGGTGGACTCTTGCAAAGGGTCGAGCCCTGACTCAAGTTCGCCTGATGACCCAACGTAGATTGGACCACCCCTCTTGGGAATGGATCAAACCAAATCATTAAAGGTCAACAGCTGTAAGGATCGTCGGACACCCTTAGATCAGACCTGAAGCTACACACGACCAATGTATGGGTTATAGCTAAATAGGTAGGATGGCAAGGATGTAGTGCGACGTTAAGGGAGGAATGAGGGATGATGGTCACTAACTGTCGCAGCCTCTAATCTAAACGCAACCAACCATACTCAAACGACGCAACCCTTATAACAGAGCTAAGACCCGAGTTGTGAGACATGGTATCGTGTGTGTTACAAGGTAAGGCTGTTACTGTTCCCCTCCTGAGTCCTCAAATGGCGCAATTTGAAGTTGTAGAGATAAGATAAGATGGCACAGCCACCCGTAAGCTCAAAAAAAAGTTCCTCAATGTCATTCACATCGCGCTCGCGGATTCATGCTAGCTATTTATACCACCTCAAAATGGTTCTTGTCTGATAGCGTGGTATTTGGGCTGTTTGGTTGCTGTAGCTTTCTTCGTATTCATCGGCGATATCGTTTATCGTTACGATGTTTTCGGGCGACTCCCCTCCTCAACTCTCGTAGCAGGCCTCCAAGCAGGCTTCCCACCGCTGTATCCAATCAAATATCCAGATATTTCAGACATCGCAAACACCATTGTGGGCCTAGACTCCGTCCATGAACGGTGCTTCGACTTCGTGTGAAGCGGCAGCAATTGATATGTCAGTCAATCTGAACAGATGTTCGTTGAATTTTCCGTATGTTCTGATTTGTGGACATCGGAACCACACAGAGTTGAATGTGTTACCCTGACATCTGACTCCCACACCACGTAAAATACAATATCGTGCTGGTTCGACATTGACCATCAACCCTCTGAGGCTGCCTGAGCAGATTTCACCAAACTCTACGCTCACGATGCCTCCTAAGGCTCAGCGATACCGGAATATAGGTATTGACGGCCCCGTACATGTCCAGCCCTTAGCTCCGAGCGATCTGAAAGGAATAGACGTGTTTCTCATCATGTCCGTATCGTCAGTACACCCAATTCCGACTATAATTGTTGACCCGTTACTTCTTTCGCCATCTAGCCTCATGGGAGCCACAGGAGCCGGAAAAAGTGCAGTAAGAACAATTCAATTATCTTTGCATCCCTTTTTCATTCAGGTTAACCTAAACAACACACCCAGTTCATTCAGGCCTTATCTCCTAAACAAGACCTCCACATCTCCAAGAACACTCTAGAAAGTGTCACCCAAGAAATCAACCTCTACAAACTCGTCAACGTAACCAACCAGCGCGCAGTTGCGCCTTATATTCTCATGGACACGCCAGGATTCCTCGACACCACTCTCTCAGAGAGCAGAATCACCCGAATGATTACCGATAAACTGAACACTCTACGGTATGTTAACTCTTTACTATCCTTCAGGTCCGGATTTCATTTCAACTGATCCACCATACGGCTCCCATTTCTCACTGGCAGTGGCATAACCCAAGACCTCTGGGTATCCGTCTACTACTTCCACCCGATCACAGACATCCGTTTGAGCGGTTCAAAACGGCACTCCATCGCTCTCCTCAAATCATTCGCTGAGTCATACATAGCGGCCAGCATCAACGTCGTCACCACGATGTGGAACACGCTATTAACACCTAAACAACTCGAAGATGCTACTAAGAGATATCGAAGTTTAGAATTGGAGGTGTTCACTGTAAGAAGCTCCCGATCATACTTGTTGAATTCTCTATGGAGCACAAGGTCCTGAATCCCTACACAGAAATCCTCATCTCTCGACGTCATCCTCTCAAAATTCAAGTGCACCAAAAAGACAGCACTGTCCGTTCTCGACACCACATGGCGCGGGTGGCACCACAACGTTGACAAAGTACAAGATGTAAACCGATACCCCCACTATCACGCTCTCACGCTCTCCAACTCGCTCAGCCGGATCACCAACACGCAACAACAGTTGCTGTTTCTCGCAGAGGACAAAGCCAGCACTCTCGCTTCAGGGTCAAACTTAACAAGCAAGCGTGTGCTAAAAGTTCTCGACAAGAAAGAAAAAGCTACCAGGGAAGTGTTACAGGCGTTTATATACGACCTGTATGAGTTCGATCAGAGTGCATATAGGTCTGCATTCCCCGATCTACCATTCCCTCCTGTAAGACTTCAAGGATCCTCATCGACACATTTGAAAACACATTTCAAATGGTTAGTGGCGCCTGTTAAGTGGGCTCTGAGGATGGAGAAGTGATTGTATACGTATAGTGTAGGTCTTACTACTATATTATTGAGCTTTTACTCGCCTTTGGAATGGCTAGTTGTTCGTGCACCTTTTGAACTTAAGTGTCATTGGGTGTTGTTTCCGCACTCAAACGTGTCGCACGCACATCGCCATTACATTCAAAAATCGCAGCAACGTACATGGAGCGTATGACTGGAGTCTATAGATACGCTTAGACGCGGTATGGCACGGGTAGTGGACCGTCGTCGTGTTGAGAGAAAGCTACAGCACGATCATTGGATTAAGCCTCTATCCGTGATCATATGAGGGTGACAGTCCCATTATTCCACTACGCAAAGGAAACGATGATACAAGGACTGATAATTTTACATTCGCGGTTTAATATGTACGTCCAAATTGTATTTTTCTCCACTAGGTGTGACGTGTTTTAAGTATCAATAACCCAATCACTCTGCGGTTAGACAACGATGGCACTTACCAAAACTATCAAAGATCATGATGCTCATGAACATCTTGAACACAACACATCAAGGAAGAGATCGCTCTCGCAACAATGCCTCGTTTTTCTGGGGTAGGATGATCGGGAAAAGTCGCTGTATCGGCTGGTGGGTGACTAAGAGCTGGCGGTGCGACGCTAAGAGCCGGCGGTGCGACAGTGGCATCAGCTGGCAGGTCGGGACTTGGAGGTGGTCCAAAATCCTCCAGTTCCTTGCCAAACTTCGCAAGCAACCTCTCCGTTTCTTCCAGTTGTAACGAAACAGCTTTGACAAGCTGTGCGTCTGAGCGTAACCTTGCCCCTTCCAACTCTGATATGATGTTGGTTCGTTCAATATGGAGGTTTTGAATTCGAATTTGAAGATTATTGTAGAGGTCTGGTCCGTATGCCGCCTCACGGATCAGGGATGATTGCTCAACGTGAAAATAGGTTGAATTGAGAGCCTGACACGCATCGTCAAGGATTGAGAGCACCGATTCTAAAGTGTTCTCAAATCTGACAAGCTTACTCCCCTCTTGAATGTAGTCCTAAAGAGATGCGTCAGAGACGTAGCATGATTGTGAAATGCATGATGAAGAACACCACAGTACCTGCCATATGACATCCCGGAGTTGTTTGAAGTTGCGCTCCGCTCTGCTTGTGGAGCATTCACCAGAAAGTAAGTCCCACATCGTGGATACGATTATAACATTCTCCGCTGTGCCGACACCTGTCATTGTCTGAAAGGTTTTGAGCATCTGGCGCTGACTTCCAGGCAATCGCACAACGTTGATCGGTGGGAAATAAAGAATCCTGCCAACATGACCAAAACTACGATTTTATTATCAGTCCGTTCAAGTAAAAGATGAATAGCAAACATATACCTCATCCTTTGCATCCATTCTTTAATCATCGAGACGATACTCATTTCTGATATCTTCGTGTCGCCAAATCCAGGTACGTCAACGATATGGATTTGCTCGTGGGTACGGTACACGAGTGAATTCACGTTCTTGACGCTATACATAGATATCGATTGGGTGCACCCTTCCAAGAGGTGGCTCGATATTTGAAGTGACCCCTTGGGTGCGAGCGCCTCGATGAGCTATAACTCTCCGCAATTAGCCTCGGATTCATGTGGGTCGGGACAACCGCTACTTACGCTACTTTTGCCCGACCCGGTCGGTCCTAGTAGTCTATTCGGGCATCCGCATATTGAGTTTCAATACTGATCCTCCGATACAAAAATCTTACAAGATAATGTTACTCTGGTCGACGCCCCGAGCAAGCTCGACTCTTTGTATCGAGATGGGACCATCGATTCTTATTGAATTGTAGGATCTTTTTGGTGGATTGGCGGTCATTTTCAGGTGTAGAAACAGGTACCCGTGGTTGCAGGAAAGAAAATACAATTCAAGGAAATGCAAGCTGAAGGATGCCTTAGCGGTGCCTCAAGGCTTTAGGTGTAACGTGGCGGTCACGAGCCTGATTATGTCATGCCTCGTGGCATCAGGCTCCAGAGCTTTCCCACTAAAGCTAAGTTGACTTATAATATATTCAAAGATGCCTTCAAACACGTCGAATACGAATAGAGCGAGGAATTCGAGAACTTTTCACACCTTAATGGGAGGCATTATGATCAAACTCTCAATGTCGTTGACTGTGATCACGATGGTCCAAAGATGGCTAGCCCCGATAGTCATCGCACCGGCCGGGGAGAGACCAGATGACCTTGAGAAGAGACGGTCTCGAGCCCAATCAGCTACTTAGAACCGTGGCAATAATGTGTGCACGACGCCTTCAAGTGCGAAAAAACAACACACAAGTCGAAGATCGAAATGAGGCCAACGTCTCAAGGGTGGCTCTGAGGGTTCAGCCGCGTGTTCCGGTGTTGTCGCAGACTTCGTAGGGATAGCATAAAACCAGGACCAAAGCAAACGACACATTCTGAGACTGAGATGTAAGAATGTAACACAAAAAGCTCAAAAGTTGGGCATAAAAGCAGTTGATGAATTCTACCAAGGCTCCAACCCTCAGTACAGAATGCGAAATGAGCTACGCAACGGCGATACGAAACCAACCAAGAAACAGCCAGGGCGCACAAGGACGGGAGAAGTGAACGGGAGTTGAACGACGAAACACGGAGTAATGACAACGCGGCAGCGCTATTGCAGGGCAAATCAGTCAATTATCCCGCTTGGTGTTGCGACTGGCTGACAGCAATGATTGAGAGTGATGCTTGTTGTGTTTCATGCGCACCTTGGGTGGCGACAGAGAAAATTGAAACACGATGGGTCGCAGAGTCCCGAATGAACAACGAGAGAATGAATCACGAAGGGTGGAGTGAAGCGAAATTGTATTTAACTCAACAAGTACACGACTCATCTTCTGCACATGTCAATTCATATTCGTCGATTGACTGATAGTGGGTAGGCGTATTCAGTGAACAGCTGGAGGAGAGCGTTTCAGTTTGCCAGTTAAACTACGGTGTGATGTGCTGATATTTGATGGGGAGTCGGATGACCAGTAGGTTGTTCGGCGTGGAATTGTTGCTTGCGAACGCAGAGAGCAGATCATAAACAAGGACATGAACGCGAGCGAACGTCATTGGAAGAGAGTGATGTTCGCTTTAGACGAGTTGGACTTAGGTTGGAGTCAAGAAAGGAGCGAAACGAACGTATTGAAAGTATGCACCCAGCCCCACTTCACGACCCTGACCATAGTCCCTCCAAAGTTTTCATATTCGAGATCGGGGGCTTAACAAGTACACAAGTGTGGGGAACAATATAGAGAGGGGAAGGGAGGTTGAACGTGAGCGCCATGAGTGTTCCAAGGAAGGGACACAAGCAGGGTTGTCACAAAAACGTATGAGGTGAATGATGACGTGAGCGGAATGCGCAAAGAAAGAGATGGCTACAGGAAGAACCAAACCAATGTCAATGAAATTAGACATGAGGGACGTTAAAGGGTTCGTTAAATGAAAGAGGAAAATTTTCAACGAGTGGAAGAGAAGAGTGCTTTGCGTGAAAGGGAAAGTAGTCAGCGTCGCCATGTCACCCCAACTGTCCCTCGTCCCAATTTTCAACGCACAACAATTCAAAATTGCATGACCCAAACTTATGCGTAAGAAAGAGTACCAGTTCAGTTAAAAGGTGAAGGGAGTAGAAGAGCGCGACTGTCGTCTAGTAGAGTGATGCGAGTGCGATGTTACCACTGCATGAGTTGAATGGAGGTCGGGAGTATGGGTGGCAGTAGGGCTTTATGAAACGAAAAAAGTTGCCTTAAAGGTGTTTCTGGGGCTAGAGAGGGAAAATATGACGAGAGAAATGAACCGCTCCAGGGGAGAACCAGACCCTAACCACGAAACAGACAAGAGTGTTGTCCCAGTTATGCATACGGTGCCAAGAGCTCAGTGCTCAGCAACCACAGAACCAAGTCATGAAGAATACAATACAGGAATGGCGTCGTTCGTGTTGATGAGAGACGGAGAAACGACGACAGGGGAGTTCAACTTTTTACTGTGGCTGTGTCAATTGATCTCATCTTTATCTTATCTCCGCATATTCAAATTTGTATCACGCGCGGGTTTATTGATTCATCATTCGGGCAACCCCTCTTCGCTGACTCGCCAGAATCTATTTAATTTCAATCTTGCAAAGACCATCCCTCTCGTTCTTTTTAGCAAGCCGTTGCCATCGGCAACGTGTCCATATCTTCATAACAGGGTCGAAAACATCACGCGTCGAGACTCCCCCCGTCAGCAGTGTTTAGTCTTCGTATGAAGCACTAGGACTTTGATTTTCAGTCATTCCAAACGAACGGCCTCCGACTCGGACGCTCACAACGCCCCCGGAGGCTCAGCGATACCGGAACATCAGTGTCGATGGTCCAGTACATGTCCAACACATAAGCACCAGTGACTTCAATGGAGTTGAGGTGGTTCTCATCATGTCTGAATTGTTGCTACACTTACGCCCATGATATCATTACTGACCTGTTGCTTCATTCGTGAGTTAGACTCATGGGAGCCACAGGTGCTGGGAAAGTGCAGGAAGGGGAATGGTCACCCAAGACTCGTGCGATACCATTGGGTGTTGTACCCAACCCCAAAATGACGTTTATGATATTGGAGCATACGAGGATGTGTCGCCATTTCGTTTCAGCTCAGGTATTAAATTTGAACTCCTCATTAAAGAATGAACGAAAATAATTCTATCTGACTGCCATGTAAAAGCTTAAAGTCCATTCTGGGTCATTCTTCTTGGATCTTGGCTAGATGTAGAATGCACTAAGCATCAATAGCCCAACACCTTCTGATCAGAAATGAACTAGACTTGCCGAACACCATCAAAGATCGTGATGTTCATGAATATCTCGACTCCAGAACTTCAAGGAAGAGATCGAGATTGCAAGAATCCCTCTCTTTGCTGGTGATGTCCGCGCGACGTCTTCAAGCACGGGATATTACACACTCGATGACCGGCGTGAGGTCAACGTCGCAGAGGGCGCTCTGAGGTTGCAAATAGGTGCTTCTGTAGTTAACTAGGCCTTCGTAGCGATAGAATAAACAGATATTTGAAGCAGACGACGCTTCCTAGGACTGAGATGTGAGACTAAAACTTAGAGGTTCGAAATGTGGGCATAAAAGTAGCTCCTGTATTTTTACGAAGCACTGTAGACTATGTACAAACTTGAATGGGAGCTATACCACTAACTAAGGGGGTTCGAAACGAAATAAGAAGTGAGGGGAAACGGGAGTTGGAATATAAAAACAAGGGTAAATGTTAAAGAAATTGATGAAATAAACGGACTTAACGCCCGTACGCATCATGAGGTGCGTGGTTGTAAGGTACAATGGTCGGGGCTATCCCGTTTGGTATTGTGGCGGCTGATGGTAATGGTAACAAGCGACGCTCGTAATGATAAAGTCGAGCAGTGAAGTAGTGATGAAGCCGTGATGACCGGGATGGGTAAGCGTCGTGATTTGGAGCGCGTGCCTGTGTGCGTGCGTGATGGTGAAAATGCAAAAAGAGTGGGTTACGGGTTCAGGTGAGCGCGCTGCTCATCACTGGAGTAGAATGACCGCGCAAGGTTAGCCCTTCAGAACCGGGACGCTGCGATGGGAGCGCTCCGACAGGGTGTGGCGCTGCTGTATCGCCTGCTTGGACATCGAGAGCCGATAGCACAGCCCGGGCTTCAGCTGGCAAGTCAGAAGGTCACTGTGAAACCATATGAGGCGGGAAAACCGACTGGCGGGGTTTTGAGGCGGGAAACTATGACTCATGGAGTCAGAAATTACGCAGCCGGAGGATTGGGGGTAGGAGTAGCGAAGGGAATAAACTGCCCAGTAGGTGGAATTTTATCTTAGTTACACAGGAGGGAGCTTGTATGGTGCAAAATCCGGCCACAGGGCGAGAATTTCACCCTCGGATCTTCTCCACATTCACAGTGCATGGACTTGGAGATATTTCAAAGTCCAATGTTACGGCATTAGCATGTGACTAATGGTTGGTCGCTATTTATGGTTAATTTGATGAATCGTCCTGAGTCCCA
The DNA here is from genome assembly GCA_015501605.1 of Panaeolus papilionaceus. NCBI lineage: Eukaryota > Fungi > Basidiomycota > Agaricomycetes > Agaricales > Panaeolus > Panaeolus papilionaceus. Next base: position 157,054 of record JADNRZ010000040.1, on the reverse strand, counting down.
AGTCTCTCTGCCACTCACCACCACCATCGTCAAAACCTCAACTTCACCATAGTCAAAATTCTCTCTGTCCATCTGCCTAGTTCAACTCACTGTCTACCTATTAACATGTAAGTCTCCCTTCAAAATCCCCGTATGCATGACTCTCTAATCAAACTTCCTTCAAGTTTCCAAGCTCCATGTCCACGCGGGGAGAATCCAGTTTAGTGCAGGTATAGTCTGCAGTAAGTCCTTGATTTACTATCCCACATATACCCATTTTTAACACATTACGAAGGTATACTCATTTCCCATTTTACTGACTTGGTACGTCAACATCTTATATTTTATGTGTAAACTACAACATGGATTATGTATATCATGTACACGTGTATGCGCTTTCCTGCAATTCACTCTGGTGATTAATATATTTAACTTATGACATTCATTAATGTGTGACGCAAGGATGAATACCCTGCCCTACCCTATAGGAGCCAAAATTATCCACAGGGTTGGAAATTTATGCGGGTAGGAAATTCCGCTCGTACGGGTTGTTTATGGGGCCGCAATTGTTCGATTTGTGGTCGTAATTTCTGCCCATTCTGCTCTGTGGGTGGAGGTTATAACGGCCGTCAAACCCATCTCAAAAGCGGACATTTTTGTGCTACTCAAGGTCAATTTTTCACACCACTTTTCCTATTTTAGCATCTGAGCGCAAGGTCGTAACCCTACTACCCTGCGACGGAAACTCTCCCCGCACCTGCAGTCGGTTTTTCTTGCCCCTGGGGATTGACAGTGGGTGACCCCTGTCGAACTGCATCGGTTGGTACAATGCCGCAGTCTACATCAGCTCATGATCTCGATCGTCAAAGTCTTCATCACCATCACTAACCCAGCTACCTGCCACCATTCCCTGACATTACCCCCCCCTATCCTCAGCTACCCGGATCACGTGAATACTCACGTTTCACACCTCGTAGACACAGGTCTATTATCTTCCGGAATCCCTCGAAAGGCGTTGGACTTTTTCCTTCATTCAATTTTGTGGTTCTCGTCCTCGAGGACTCGCATATTGAATCCACTCGGAGCTCACAGAAGGCAAGTACTGGACTAGGGGTAGAGAGCTGGTAGTGGAGCTGGGGAACTGATCGTGCGCATTCCATCTTTATTTAATCTTTATGACAGTAAATTTTGTCAGACATTCGAAGGACGTATCCTTGAGAGACCTGAGCGTATGCAGTTTTTCAAGCGTACGTCTTTCGAATATCGCTCAGGTCTCTGGGTGTGACAGATCACTGAAACGTAGTTCGTGCAGTGTATGCAATTCAGGGTCGACCTTTTCACCCCTGACTCGATAAGCCGTCGCACAAATGTCGAAAGCAAGGCTTAAATGGGATAAAACACCATAAAATTACAGTGCATTGCATTTCAAGAATTTGGAATACATTTGTAATTTTTTTATTCAAACTAATATTATTCCATAATTTGACTCCGATGAGGATGCGCTTAACCAATGGCATTCGCCGCAAAGTTCAGGGATAAGCTCGATTGATAGGCTTTTCAGAATCCCCTCAATCATATTTTCTATACAAGTAATAACCAGTGCCGTATATAAAATCTTTAAAAAAACCAGTTAACTCATGAGGTCTCTTGAAGCGTTACATTAAATATGTCATACCTTCTGCATTCGACCCTGGATCGACTACGGTGTAGAGTTCAATGTATAAACTTGTCACGTCTTGCGACCTGAACGTACACAAGTCACTCAAACCTGAACACTTCGAATATCTGACAAATTTTACCGTCATATCAGTCCCATCCGTTGCGCTGATGTGCGCGCAACGTCTTCAAGTGCATAAAACAAACGCACTCGATGGTCGGAGTGAGGTCAACGTTACTGAGGGCTCTCTGAGGGCGCGGGTTGACGTTTCCGTAGGTAACTAGGCCTTCGTAGCGAGGAAATAAGACAATATTTGAAGCCTACGACGCTTCCTGAGACTAAAGCAACGGACTGGGAGACTAAGGTTCGAAATGTGGGACAAAATAAGCTATTGTATTTTTACGAGGGTTGCTGAACTAAGTACAATGTGCTACGGAGCTAAACTACCAACGAAGGGGTTCGAAACGAGGGGAATGACTCGAAATGGGTGAAAGCGGAATATAAAGTCCATATAAATTGCAAGGTGCACTGCTGCGAGGTGTGGCGCCAGTTCATCCCATTTCGTGTGGTGGCGGCTGATAGGAGTGATAACGAGCGATGCGGGGATGTGTGAGCGATATGCGTGAAAGGTGCGTGGGTGCGTGATGATTAGATGCCAAATTAGAGTGTTCGCGGGTACACGTGAGCGCGCTGCTCATCAGTGCCCGTGTGACCCTCCCTGGCATACTGTACTATATTACCAGCCTCACACATTTGTACCCTGTCACTTCATGCCGAGTCGTCAACTGTGCCTGAGGCAGCCTTCGACCGACTGATCAGTATAGAGAACTATTTATAATGCCGACAGGGTCGCAGAACACCAATTTTTCTGATCAAACGTTGTATCTATTTAGTCATTAATACACCGCTACAGCAACACAAGCAAAGGTTCAGTTGTATATAAAGGCATAAGGGTAGGTCCCCACCTCTGTAAGTTGACTTATCATGATCAGTTCGTTATCATTCTTGAATATCATGCATGTATGACCGCGCTCATGATCCTACATCTGCACCCCAAAAGAAATCAATAGAAAACATCAATGTACCCACCCTAAATCTTGAAGGGGATGTAGGCAGCCCTCCGCTCTGTTTCGAATTGCAGTCACTCCCGCTGGATCTCGATGGGGCAACTAGAAAACGCCGTGCAAAGCCGTGCGCTGCCGTGCGCTGCTGTGAACTCACTACTGTGTCCCACAGCGAATTTCATGGCTTCGAACGGCTCTTCACTTGAGCACACAGTAGCACGGCAGTGAATCAATACGTAGCATACTATTAGAGTGACTATTTTTCACAGCTTTCCGCGTGTCTGTATGTCTTAGACACGGTAGGGACACGGCTTTTCACGGTTGACCACGGCAGGGACACGGCTTTGCACGGCTTTGCACGTCCTTGCATGGCTCTTCACGTCTCTGCACGGTTTTAGGTGTTTTCAGCACGGCAGTGGCACGTCTCTCACGCTAAGCTGCACGGTACGACACGGTTGATTGATACACTTAGAAAGGTAAGATAGTTCCATCTGTTTGTTCCTTCGAAGAGTGTCCGAATCCTCAGTGGCACTGTATCACAATTACCTTTCATCGATATCCCCTGATTTTTCGGATTTTCGATATTTTCCCATGCATTTCTATTCGTATACAGCTCTTCGTTCAAGTTCACGCGTTGCGTGTTCTTGGTTCTCGTATTTTCGAGTGTTTTCTTTCTATTTCCATGATTTTACATAGTTTTACATATATTAAGTACCCATTTTACAAAGAATAAATGCCTCTTTCCACCCCATATTTCTCGTTTCATCTTCGTATTTCGTCTTCGCCGTCGCCCGGTGCCCGTGCGCACCTTCGTCAGCGCATATATTTGTCATTTTCGTCGTATTCACTGTTGTATTTGCCCCCAGCTCACATTACAGTCCAACCCCACTAACTCGTACTGCGCGTCACTCCCTTGCCTTTCGATTCCAGCAATTTATCCCTCAGTCACACCTTCACCACTGCTCACCTTTTCACTCAGATAACTCCACGATCACATCAACGGCCATGCATGGGGCGTTGCACGGCACACTCACGGTACGCTGCACGGTTATGCACGGCTGGCTCACGGTTCCGCACGGCTTTGCACGGTTTTACTATGACCTTGCACGGTAATGCACGGTCGCGCACGGCAGATCCCGGCTTTGCACGGCGTTTTACCTATGCCCATCTCGATGCAATGTATGGTGCAAGATTATTGTCAAGGCATGCATCTCCTGCTGCTGATGACACTGCACGAGTGCTCCTCCATGGATCAGAGAGTGAGTGACCACCTGCTACAGATGCCTTGAATGATCATCGTACCGATCCTGCCGCGTATCGTACCAGGTCCGAGCAAAATATCGCCCATGGTACTCGGATTGAGAAACCTCAGTATTAATACCTGCCCTGCAATGCTCATATCGAAGGGTGTTGTGACGGAAGCGCTTGAAAGATTCTGGAAGTGACAATCGGACAGCGACTAGCTTGGAGGCCGTAATGCGACTCGGACTTCGTTGGAACACCGGGGGAACTCGTTGCAAACTTCAGATCCCGAAGAATCTTCTAGAACCGATACTCTATGATCCAGTCTAATTCTAAGCCGACGTCTCCGCCTGCGCATGCATACCTAGATGAATATTGATGCAACTAGACACGCAAAAATGAATGATGAAATCGCGATTGCTATCATGATATCATCCGCTTCAAGGTGCTTGACTTTTGGGGTCGAATTGTTCTGACTGTTGAGACAGACGGTCACGGACATCATGGATCGACGGATCAAGGATTGTATAACATCCGGTTCTATCTTATCTTTGACTATCCTTTTACTCTTCTTTATTTAATCAACGGACATTCATAGACTACAAACGACCTTTGTCATATGCGTAGTATATATTCTTCTCATTCTTACTCACTCACCTCAGTCGAATATACCTTGACTGAGGTGAGCCACTTTATTCCTTTCATTTTCTTATTCTATTTTCTGACAATTTCTCTGTAGTCTTGTCTTATTATCTACAGGTATTGTCATGTACTAATTAGTCGAATATACCTTGACTGAGTCTCGTCTTATTATCTACAGCGTACGATTTACCAGGTTCAACAGGTTATGGGCCATTGCCACCACTAATATTAGAGTGGCACCGAACTTTGGATCGCACCGCTATCTTATCTTATCGCGCTAATTACGCGCCCAATCACATCACGCATTTACATCTCTTTCATCACTTCACCTGTACTCCTATCCCGTCGTTCTACCACTACGTTCACATTCTCTATCCGTCATCATGTCCAGCGATAACGAGGAATCCACGAAACCAGGGGCGAAGCCCAACACCACCACCCCAATCCAAATCAATCCTACTGACCTGACCAAGCCATCCATCACGCTCCTATCGCCCCCCTCGGCATTCACTGGTACTATTTTATCTATGTCAAAGGGAAATTGGCGCGATTGGAAGTGGGACATAGAGGGGGCTCTCGGTCTTACAGGTCTATGGGATTACGTGCTGGGTTACGTCCCATGCCCAAACAAGGACAAGGAACCTCGCGCCTACAGGAACTGGAAGAGTAATGATCGCGTTGCTCGACTTTACATCGACTCTGCCATGGACCGTGACGAGGCTCGCGCCCTCGACGTCCGCGATATCCAACCTGCCACCGAATTGTGGAAAACGTTGAAGGGGAAATACGCGAACGCTGGTGCAGTAAGCCAGTTCACGTTGCTCGAACAAGTTTTTTACACGGAACTGGAAGATGGGGAGAACTTACTCAAATCTTTCAACTCCGCAGTCGATCTCGCTTCACAAGCCTATGGCAGTAAGCTCACCAAGAACACCTTTCAGGTTCTAGCGTTAACACACATGATCTCCCGCATCCCATCACTCTCCCACATCAAATCCACGATTCACAGTGAGATCCACCGTGCCGCGAAGACTGGTGATCGGGACTCCTACACCATCGACGACGTTCGCTCTCTCATAACCCAACGCCAGACCGAAATCACGTCCCAAAAACGCCAAAACCCCGACGTAGCACTCGCTGCCGCACCAGCAAAGAAGGGCGGCAGAGCTCCCATCATTTGCGAGAACTGCAATGGCAGACACCACACGAAGAAATATTGTATCAATGAGGGTGGAGGAATGTTCGGAAGCACCGTTGAGCAGTCGAAAGAGGCAAAACGCAAAGATAGGGAGGCCGCTGAACAAGCGAAGGGTAAGAAGAACGAGGCGCACGCTGCTACACCAGCCGTTGCCGCTGCCAACTTCGCATCGCACCCCCTCCCCAGCACCAATGTTGATGCTAACCCACATCACGCCCCCTTCGACCCACATCTCGACGAGGTCTGGTTTTCGCTGGATGAACCCACCTCAAATGTCGACTGGAACGTCTACAGCTCACCTGCTCCCATTAACAAGGATGCGTTAAACACCTCCCCGGTTCCCCAACCTTACCGTGCGCCTATTGCCCCACAATCATCACCTTTCATCATCGACTCAGGGTCGTCCATTCATCTCTCCCCCCATAAGGAAGACTTCCTCACCCTGAACGCTATCACCCCACGCCCGATCAAGGGTGTTGGTGGCTCCTGTATTCAAGCCACCGGTATTGGCAATATCAAGCTTCGCGTCTCTCGGGGTTCTTACATCACACTTCACAACGCCCTCTATGTCGCAACCGCTGCCGTTCGACTCCTTTCGGTCTTCCTTCTTGCCAGGGACTCTCAGATCATCACTCAGTTCGATGACGAACAATGCCGTCTCATGCAGAAGCTCACAGGAGCTGTTATCGCAACAGGATTAGTCATTCCCTCTCGAAGCCTCTATTCCGTGGATCTCTTCTCCACCGAAACGATCCACGCTCTCACCGCCACCAGCGTCGCTGACTTCAATACCTGGCACAAACGCCTTGGCCATGCAAACGCTCGTGCCATCCAAGAGATGGCCAAGCAAGGTCATATTACAGGTATGCCTAAAATCTCCCAAAACCCTCCGAAATGCGACTCATGCATTCTCGGTAAACAGACTCGCGCTTCGATTCCGAAGAAGAGAACTGAAGGGGAGGGGCATAAGGCAACGAAGCGATTAGAGAAGGTGTGGGTTGACCTTACGGGACCCCAGAGTGTTATGTCGAGAAGTGGAATGTACTACATAATGAACATCGTTGATGATTTTTCTTCATATGTGTGGTCCATCCCCTTGAAAGCGAAGTCCGATGCCTTCCCAGAACTCAAAGCTTGGGAGAAGGTGCGAGAACTTGAAGTGGGATATCCTGTGCACCGCTATCGAACGGACAACGGCGAATTGAAGAGCACTGAGATGGAGGAGTGGTTGAAGTCCCGAGGAACTGTTCACGACCTGACTGCCCCACACACATCAGCACATGCAGGAAGGGTAGAACGGATGCATCGAACCCTTATGGCAAAAGGACGCACCATGCGCATAGATGCGAAACTCCCCGAGTTCTTATGGGATGAAATGTATCTCACTGCCTCCCATATTCACGTCAAAACTGTCACCCGTGCAAATGCTGATGGCAAAACACCTTGGGAATTATGGCACGGACGCAAGCCAAACGGGCAAAAGAAAAAAGCCGTGCAGTGACCGTGCACAGCCGTGCAGTCTCTACCGTGCAAAAAGGTAAAATTCACGGTCATGCACGGTCATGCACGGCTGCACGGTTATAGCACACGTATCAGTTGCTGAGGTACTTAGGTATTATAAAGAATACCTTGTTGTTGTATCGTTGGCGATGGTTCAGTGTAGAGTTATAAATTCAGGAACAATGCCTGTAAAGGTATTAATAATGAAACATGGTTCCTTGACGTGGTCCTCGCCAGGCCAGTCCGAATCCTAACGATGTGTTGCCAACACAAAACAAGGGTAGTCCCATTATATGAATCACGACACAGGCGATTGTTCCAAAGACTATATATACCCCTCGTAAAATTACCCTACTAGATGTAAATCCCACAAATCCATTTTACCTCTTGCCAGGGGGTTTGGACGAGATACGTCGGACCTGTGTACCTCCCACACAATGTTATGTCAACCAAGAGGGCCCAGAGTTCAACCGAATCTCATAGACACAGTCTTGGCCTGCGTACCTCCTGCACGGCAGTCCACTACCCAAAATTCGTCGTCATGCTGAGCAAATTTTTAATATCTAGCTTGGGAGAAGACACCATGACGTCTTTCCAGGGGATTTCGCCTTCTGGAATGCTTGGATAACTCGTTTGTGCATTGATTGATGGCTCATTCTCTACTCCGGTGTGCAACATCCCGCATTTTCTTCATGGTAGGTTTATAGTCAGATGGGTTGTAAGGTCCAGATGGAGTGGTTTGCTGCTATGTGTCAGAGCTCTGTCTGTGCACGGCTCATGCACGGCTGTCGTACCCTTGGCACGGCTACTGCACGGTTCACGCACGGCTATGCACGGTCAATGCACGGCTCTGCACGGCTCCGCACGGTAGCGTCTAAATTTGGCACGGTTATGCACGTCCACTCTGACGTCTGGCACGGCCTTCGAATGAAGTGCACGGTCGACACGGTAGACGTTATAGTGCGGTTTTGTTTATGATTATCAATGAGGGTGATATCTCTGGTGATTGCTTGAGGTCTAGGACTGTTTCATCTGTGATACATGTGATATGATACATGTCCTTCCAGGCCGTCGAGTGTCGAAGAGCAAGTAAGTAATTATCATTGGCTCCATTAGTAAAATTTACTAATTCCAATGTTTAAGACAATTGGAAGCCAGAACAGGTATAAGCAATTAACTGAGAAACGATTTAGGTGCAAAATATTGCCTCGAATTTGACCCTTTTCTCTACTAATCGCTCCAAGAGCTGGGAGTGGTGCTCTTGCAAGAATTAAAGGAGTACTATTATCCTGTGCGTCTCATGCAGAATGCTCAGGAAGGCTGGGTTGTTAGATGGCGGCGAGGGAATGAGTTTGCCTCCACCAATTATATTCCCCTCACCAATACCTCAATTGTTGTAGTTCACGACCTTTGTGATGCACTTTGGCGTGATAGGCTGGGACAAATGAAGACCACCGTTCCTGCTTGATTTTTGATGCTTACACTTAAATTATCAGCTCAATATCCATTGTCTCAGCTTGGGAAGTGGCAGCATGCCTGCGATTTTGAATTGTCTGAAGCTATCCTATCTGATCCAACTCACATCTCTTATTCCCCATTACTGAAGAGACCGAATAAGATTCCTTGGAATTATGCACGGCTGACCAGTTGGACTACACGGCACTGCACGGCAGTCACTTGAGACAGCACGGTTCAGCACGGTAGGAGCACGGTTACGCACGGTACTGCACGGCCATGCACGGCCGCGCACGGCTTTTTTCCAATGCCCCAAGCCAAACTACTCATACATGCGAGAAATCGGTTGCCGCGCATTTGTCCTCATCCAAACTCACAACCCAAAAATCCTCGAGCGCTCCATCGAATGTGTCTTGGTTGGGTACGAACCTCACGCTAAAGCATATCGCTGTTACCACCCACCAACTAGGAGGATCCTAACGTCAGCGCATGTAAGCTTCATCGAGAGCCATGAACAGCGTCACATCCCTGAGACTCCAGTCTCGATAACCCCACCACAGGTCCCCATGATCGATGCTCAAGGAGAACCAGATTCACTTGACTATGACGAGGACGACATGTATACAACCCCTGAAACGCCACCCGGTCCGCAGGATGAGCCAGAACCTACAACCTCGAATCCCAACCTGTTGACTGGTGAACTACCAGCCGCACCTCTCATTCCTCAGCCTCCCGCTCCGCCAAAGCGCTCATCCAGAATCGCTGAAGCCAGAGAGAGAGGAGGTCACGTAACAGCCGAAGATAGGCTCCAGCGAGCAATCCAGGAAGCGAGAGAGGTCGCCATTCGAGCTAAGCAGCACAGGGATGAACAACGCACCACCCGGGACGCACAGAAGGTGTTCGAAGAACTTCCCTACCCAAACCATGACGATGACACTACACTGGTGTCAGAACTCGAAACACTCCTCTGCTCATTAAAAGTCAACCACTGTACCTTATTCAGCAACTCCGTCGTCGATCAAATTCGAAGCTCTATTGACAATACAGAGCAGGCCTACACTTCTATGGACGATGAAGACGACGATCCAAAAACTTGGGCCGAAGCTAAAGCCGCACCAGATGCAGAAGAATGGATGAAAGGTGACCAGGAGGAGATTAACTCGCTACAGAGCATGGGGGTGTTCCGATGGGTCCACAAATCAACAATACCGCTGGGATACAAGCTTCTTCGAGCAAAAAGGGTTTTCAAGCGCAAACGAAATGAGAAGGGTGAAGTGATCCGCCACAAAGTTCGCATCGTCGTAAAGGGTTTCGAACAAGTTTTCGGCCGAGATTATCACAGCACCACCTCACCCACAGCCCGGATGGAATCGTGGCGCATCCTCTTCCACATTGCCGCCTCCCTGGACTGGGAGATGAACCAGATGGACGTCAAAACCGCCTTCCTTTACAGTGTCTTACCCGACGATGAAATCCAATACATGAAACCTCCGGAGGGATGCATCGATCCAGGCAGGGAAGACTATGTTTGGAGAATCGAGCGAGGACTCTATGGGATGAAACAAGCTGGCAGGATCTGGAATAAGACTTATGATCTGGCTATGAAGGAATGGGGATTCCAACCTCTTAAATCGGACCCCTGCGTATACTGGAGGAAGCGGGAATCAGGAATTGTTATCACCGCCGTCCACGTCGATGACAGCGGCACCATCGCATCGAACGAAAGCGCGCTACGTGAGTTTAAGGAGGAGATGAAGAACAGATGGGAAATCACGGACCTAGGCGAACCCAAACACATTGTCGGCATCGCTGTTGAACGAAACCGTACAACCAGAACGATCAAGCTATCACAAACCGCGTTAATCGATCGTATCATTAAACAATTTGGACAGACGGACGCTCACCCAGTTTCAACACCGATGGACCCTGGCTTGAAATTAGTTCGCCCTCCAGAAGACAAACGAGACCCATCTGCACAAGCTAAACTCCCGTATCGCTCACTAGTCGGCTCCCTACTCTACCTCGCTATCGGAACACGACCAGACTTATCATTCTCAATCCAATGCCTATCTCAGTATCTCGATTGCTACGACCAATCCCACTGGAACGCAGCCATCCGCGTTGTCCGATACCTCAAAGGAACTCGAACGCTAAAACTCACACTCGGTGGACACAGCAAAATCGAACTCGCTGGATACTCCGATTCCGATTGGGCACAATGCCAGGGAACACGACAAAGCGTCGCAGGATATGGTTTCACTCTGGGAAGAGGTCTGATTAGCTGGTCATCGAAGAAGCAACGATCAGTAGCGACATCCTCGTGCGAAGCTGAATACGTCGCCGCCTTCGAAGCCGCAAAGGAAACAATGTGGTTAAAACAGATCCTCCAAGAACTTCAATTCATGGCTCCCGACGTAATTCCTCACATTTTCTGCGACAACCAAGCCGCCATCATTTTGTCTGAAGACCCAGCGCTCCACTCCCGAGTAAAACACATGGACATCCGTTATCACTATCTTCGAGAGCGTGCGAACGAAGGAGACCTCACACTCACCTACATCAATACGAAGGAAAATATCTCCGACATTTTCACCAAGGCTCTACACAAGGGACTGTTCACTCGCCTTCGAGCCTTCACTGGTCTACTGTAGGATTCCTCACCAACCATCGTAAGGAGGAGTCCTATTTATCACGTCGTTCCATGCTGAGGAGGAGTGTTGAGACAGACGGTCACGGACAACATGGATCGACGGATCAAGGATTGTATAACATCCGGTTCTATCTTATCTTTGACTATCCTTTTACTCTTCTTTATTTAATCAACGGACATTCATAGACTACAAACGACCTTTGTCATATGCGTAGTATATATTCTTCTCATTCTTACTCACTCACCTCAGTCGAATATACCTTGACTGAGGTGAGCCACTTTATTCCTTTCATTTTCTTATTCTATTTTCTGACAATTTCTCTGTAGTCTCGTCTTATTATCTACAGGTATTGTCATGTACTAATTAGTCGAATATACCTTGACTGAGTCTCGTCTTATTATCTACAGCGTACGATTTACCAGGTTCAACACTGACCCACGCATGTTGCACAGTACATCCTTAACATCCATGCGTTTCAAGGAACATGAGGCAGTCCTCAATAATTGAACGATGACATGTATAAACGTGATGAAGTTAAATATATCAAATCCGATCACATCGTCTGGTCCTGCTTCACACGTTGCATTTAAGGATTCTATAGGTATTCTAGTCTGGAGGAGCCAAATACCGTCCAAAGAAACGCCCTTCATGGATTATTTATCTCCAAATCTATAACCCAACATATGTCAGCAAGAAGTATCGTTGGCATTTGCACAAAATCAACTAAAATCGACAATTTACCTCTTCGTTTCGTTATTCTTTGGCTCCCGCTGGAGCCAGACGGATCATAGGGGGGAGGAGTGTCCTCAGGAACAACAGAGTTTGTTCCATTGAATGACATTGTGGTTGGAGACTGCATCGAAGCTTTTGAATGACGCAAAAGACTAGAGTCGGTCCCATCCCCCGTTGCGCCGGGGTTCGACATCCGTAGCACCGATGCAGGACCCGAGTTGCTCATATCCAGTGGTGTAGCCAATTACGAACTTGAAAGCTCTCGCATGAGACCAGTTAAAGGTGACGCGATGGATGGCTGCGTAACAGCTTCATTCGTGTACCCATAAAAATCGGTCGAAGGCGAGAAATCGGTTGGGTCATATAGAACGGATGATTGGCGTTTACGATTCCGCTTCTTTGTTCTTCTGTACAGCCACATAAGAAGCAGCATCACGAGACACACAACCACCACCACAGGGACCGCAATTTCCACCGCCAGTCTCCAATTGTTGGATTTTTGGGGTATCGGTATAAACGTAGAGCTGCTTTTCCAAGGGCAGGTGGGATTCTTATCCCGTGTCGATGCTAAATTTTGCATGAGTCATTTTTTACGAAGATAAAAAACAATGTATTACCAGTCGTATTCACAACGGGAGGGTTCGTAGCCCACGGACCCAAGCTACGCAAGGCGTGAGTGTGAGAGAAACCTTGTCAGGCATATGGACTTACGCATCGCTTACAGCGGCTACTCGATGGACAGAGAACGTAAAATTGGCAACAAAGTTCACAATATCAAAGGAGAGCAGAAGTATCGCACCTAAAAGCACAGTACCAGGGAGCGATGAGTTAACGAACGTGTAGGTGTTGTCTTCAGCAGGTAACGTGACGTTCGTAATAACGTTGCCGTCGGGTTGCACAAAGCTCAAGCTGTAGGGTGGTGAACCACCTGCAATCGTGACAGCCCATGGCTCACAATTATCAAGCAATTTGTCTGTGGTGACGTTAGAGGTAGCCGTGAACGGAGGGTGGACCTCAGATGGGGGAGAGCATTGACCGGAATCGTCTGCAAATGGTTTGATGTCATTCAAGCCAAAAGGGAGCTAATATAGAAGAAGGTGCTCTACTAACCTGCCTTTACACTCTTGAAAATTAAGGTACCCACACCTCCTGCCGCACCACTGCCGTCAACAAGCTGGAGAAGGAATCTTGTGTCTACAAAAGGTCTTAAGTGTCGGCCATGAGGACGAACCAGCACAGCGCAGTTACTTACCAGGTGGTTGAGTGTTCTTCCAACTCAACTTCGACAGATCGTCTCCCAAGTATGTGGTTTGAGGGGTCCCGTGCAACGGGTATGATATCATGGAGTACGGGGGTGCAGGGCGTGTTGCATTTTGCCTGTATTGCGCATATACTGAGTACAAGACACAATACGCAAGCACACCACCAGGCGGCTTATTGAAACCCAAGAGTCATGAATACCCGAACACAATGAAAAAGTGATATAAAAAATGCCACATACACTGTCGTCTTTGTTAAATCCCCATTCGAGAGACCAAGTTATTTGTGCTGAAACCATTGAAACCCGACAAAGTACGCAAATGACCACAAAGTTGACGACGGAAGAGAGTCGCGCCATGTACAAGAGTGGGATTCTATGGTGCGCCTTCTGCACATTTATTACCTATGACCCAATGTTTGATGTATCGGTATGCAGGCACTATCTACATCGTATCGTAGCGCTGGGGGTGGCACAACCTTCGAAGTTGTGCCTAATTTCCCGAACATTTGTGGCACAACCTTCGAAGGTTGCGCCTAATACCTCGAATATTTGTGGCACAACTTCGAAGTTGTGCCAAAACCCGTCGAGATGATGCCACAACTTTGGTTCATTGGCACAACTTGTGCTTAATTCTTCAAGGATTGTGGTAAAACTTCGAATAATTGGCACAGGCTGTGCCATATATTCGAGAATCATGGTGCAACCTGAGGGTATTCATGCCAAGTTGTGCCAAAATAACGAGAATTATGGCTTAACTCTGAAAAATCACCGCTCGAAATCAAAGAGTATTTCCAAAATAGCGTAATTTTAAAAATATTTGGCATGCTAAAAGTACAGGTATCCCTTTAATCATTGCCTTATTTTCCGATTTCATGTAAAATTTGAAAGGTTGTGCCTCATTTGTGAAGTTGTGCCAGGATTTGAGGTGTTTTTCGGGCTAATTTTCAATCATCAATCTAAGTTGTGCCACGATCTACAGGAATTTCGTCGAAGTTGTGCCCAGATTTCGAAAGCTGTGTCACAATTCTCGAAGAATTAACAGCACGTTGTGCCAATGAACCAAAGTTGTGGCATCATCTCGACGGGTTTTGGCACAACTTCGAAGTTGTGCCACAAATATTCGAGGTATTAGGCGCAACCTTCGAAGGTTGTGCCACAAATGTTCGGGAAATTAGGCACAACTTCGAAGGTTGTGCCACCCCCAGCGCTACGATACGATGTAGATAGTGCCTGCATACCGATACATCAAACATTGGGTCATAGGTAATCAATGTGCAGAAGGCGCACCATAGGATTTAAGCTATTCGTTGTAGTTATTTATGCATACCTGTTCGCAATATTTTTAGGCTTCGTTTATTGCGGAGATCATAGCAGAGCGGTCAATTTCTCCAGGTCTATGATGCATTATCGTGATCAAGTTCGATTCTACCCCTTTGCGTCCTTTGCACCGAAACTACCGGAGAGAAAGATAAGAATAACTGACCCCTGCCCATAGGGATTCCACTACAAAAACTTGAACGGGTGTGATGAACCACTGTTTGTCTTACTCCACCGATCTGAATATGCACAAACCGTGCGACTCAGATGAATCACGAAGACTCGCTGTGGGCGCTGTAACAATAGGACGCCCTTGCACCGATATGGTTCTCATAGTTAGCCGCTCACATAACATGAATGGGTTTCTATTATCGACGGGGATGAGGCACCCCTCAGATTTCTACCAAGTAGTCATTGTACATAAGACTATATGCACACTTCTCGGGTGGTATCATGCCGCATCACTGAGTACTCCAAACATTGAGTGGGCCAGGACTGCGGTCTCACCTGCATTCAATTGTATTACTATACCATTCAAAGCACCATCTTTTAGAATCAGATAAATATAGCGCTATGTCCAACTAGTAATGAACCCAGAGCAATAGAATACAGACAAGACGGATGCATGTATTTAGCCCCATGATGATCATTCATTCATCGCGCACAACACCCTGAAAGCGTCAACACATGACGTCGGCACATCTGCCCAGCCACAAAGGGAAGTACCCCTGATCTTCAAGATCAATCTTTGGCTCCTCTTTGAGTAGTGCCGCGGCTAGAGCTGGAGGAGACATACGGGGGAGGAAAATCCTCAGGGTCAGCCGAGGCGGCATTGTCATTCCGAGAAAGCTCCGTCCGTGAATGCATGCCCGTCAACGATACACTCGATGGCGATTGCATCGAGGCCTTGGAGTAATGTAAGAGGGTTGAATCCAGTATGTCACCCAGGGTGCTCGGATTTGATAGACGTGAGGTTGAAGGACCTACACTGCCCATCTCAAACGGCGTGGTGATGTACAGGTCAGAAAGGTCTTGAGGATGTCCCGGAAGGAGCGAATGTGATATACCCTCAGTCGAGTATCTGGAAAACTCGCCCGGAGAGGAGTGCTCGGTAGGATAATCGAGGTGCTGTGACTTGGCCTTAGGATTGTTCTGCAGAGCGCGTGTTTGGTTTCGGCGAAATCTCCAAAGCAAAAATAGCAGTACTGCTGAAACGAATATTGACACAGATAGGGCGATTGCCAAGGTGCGTCTTGAAGCACCCGAGTTCTTCACGATCAGTATAAAGGTGGAACTACTTTGGCCTGCGCAAATTGTTTCAGTGTTTACCCCTGAATGATTATCAATGGCAGGGCTGTGCATCGAAGGAGAAATCTTACCTGTCGTGTTCACTACAGGCGGATTCGTCGCCCAATGTCCAGAACTGCAGAGCACGCCAATGTGAGCGTCGATGTAATGATCTTCAGAGAGAAAAGACGAACACATCGCTGACAGTCGCTAAGATCCAGAGTATGGGTGCATTATTAGTCGCAAATTACTTATACGAAGGAAAAACACTCACCCATGAGCTGCGTATCGGGGATTGAGGAATTGACATAGGTGTAGACATTATCGCCACCTGGCATCGTAACGTTCGTGATAACGTTTGAATGGGGTTGGAAGAAGCTAATGCTATAAGGCGGGATCCCTCCTTCAATAGTGATTTTCCATGGCTCACAATTGTCGAGGAACTGACCGGCGGATACATTGGAAGTCGCTTTAAATGGAGGATGAACGCGGGGTGGGTTGGAACATTGACCGGAAATTTCTGAATTGCGCAGTCATTCACACTGTAGTAAGCAGCGATAATACAGACAGAAAGCTTACCCACACTTGAACTACGCCATAACTGTGGTGGCACTCCTCCAGCCCTACCCATGGAGTCGACGACCTGTAATAAGTACCAAGTATCTACATGACTGTCGTCAATGTAGGATGATATTGAAATAGCAACATGCCATTGACGCACCAGGGGGTTGAGAGCACTTGTACTGCAGGTTTTCAGTGTCGTTACCAATGGGTGTAGTATTGAGGGGTTCCGTTGAAAGGGTACGAAATCATGTAGTAGGTGGGGAAGGGATTGTTGTGTGATCAGGAGTCACCATCATTTTGTGCGTAACGCAGTGAGGGACTGCACCTGCGGACGGTTTTACTGGTTGTCAGTACAGACAAACCAGCAGGAATGGATAAAAAATAACTCACACTGCCTGCGGCAAAGCCCCATGTGAATGACCTGGAGATGAGCTCCGAAGCGACAAAGGTAATAGGAAGCGTTATCAAAACAAGCTGGAGGGGAGCCAAGGAAGTGAGAAAGGGCATTTCGAGCCGAGAATAAGTTAAATTCAGCGACCCATTCTTTATGTATAACCATCTGAACCAATGGTGTATTTGAATGTGGGCTCTCCATATTCCAGTTCCTGCGATCCCGAATCACGCATGCCAAACTCGGTTTCGGGATTTGGAACCATACGTACCGTGATGGGGCATGATAGGACACCGAATCGCCGATCAAGCGTCAAGCTTCAAGCTTCAAGTCCCATGTTGCTATGACTTGTACCGAGGTCCACGGGGGCATCAAAAGGAATACGAGAATAAGCATTGCCTGTGTCGCATGATTGAACATGAGTATCCTAATCCTGCTTTAACCATGAAAACAACGCGACAAAGCTAAGGAGGGATATCCTGCTGGCTGTAGTATCACTGTCACTGGCACAACAGTTTACAGTGGCGACGAAAGGGCTTCGATTAGGTGAAAATGAGGTCATGATGAACCATGGAGGTCAGGGCGCGCGTTACTTCTCAGTTAGTTGTATAAGGCAAAAACCAGCAGTACATTGTTTGGAAACTGCCCCCAAAGATCATGAGGGGACGAGCTGGCGCTGTCGCGATGAGAACGCTGCCACCCAACATCAGGAAAAAATATCACCATCATCCTCTGCGACACACCTTCTAGACTTGCGCTTGATATTTTATAAACTCCGACGAATTACTGAGTCACCCAGAAGGACGATTAGGGAGGAACATCGGGTTGTGTAAGAATTAAGATCAGACATTTTATTCAAGTTGTATCCTGGAGACGGACACTGCAGCAACGATTTGGGCCATGACTTTGGGTGACTTGAAGTAGTTTGTATCGTTGTAACACCACCAGGGCTTGATGACGAAATAACTCCATTCAATCCGGCGGTCATCAATCATATCATACGATTAGTAAATTCTTTACCCTGAAAATATGATAGTGCTCGTATCGCCCACTCCTACGATATACTGTACATCCTGCACGGTTGGAGCCTGACGTAGACAGTACAACTGTTGCCTGACTGATGATGTGCCTTTCTCCCGTAAGTCTTGGGATGTGCAAATCAACAACAGCGTTGAACGCTACAGGTACTACCAGACGTTCGACTGCCCTACATGATGCAGAATAATGGGCTTTTTTTCATACACCAAGACCTGAAATCAAATCCAAGTACCCATGGGAAACTGATACTTAGACAGAGTCCCTGCAAGATTTCTGTCGTTATTTATTTCACCATTCAATAAAATGTCGCCCAATCTATAGAAAAAACACGGGCACACAACAGGCTATAAAATCAGACCTACTTGAATTAGTCTCTATCAGTTGTACCCCGAGTTCTCATCTCCCGACATGACGATGCTCACCAAAGTGATACCCCTAATTCTCACACTTGTATTACCCCTCCATAGTGTCATACCTACGACGCTCGCTCTCGTATCCACTCCCGCCCGTGCACTCGCTGAAGAGGAGCTCCAAGGTGTCTGGGTCACAAAGTACTCAAAGGCGAACAGTTATGGCTCCCCAATCCCTCCGTGGGTCAGCGGTGCTCAGCCAGGGTGGTCCCATGATGCTCAGCGCCCGAACAACTGTGTAGACTCGAACATACCCTGTCTTTACTACGGATCTGTAAGTGAGGCATTGTGATGTCTATTCTCGTCACTAATTGAATTTTATGGGTTTTTGACTGCATTGACAACCTTTCAAAAAAACCACGCCTCGATCATGGTTAGCCACTCTGTAACATCCTCAGTTATTTCCCAAACACGTTACATTGTCCACATACATAGTACAGGGGCCATAAATTCCGAAAGCGACAGGACACTACACCAATCGGAGGAGAACTAGGTGGCATCGGAGGTGAGGGCGGCCCGGCACAAGGCAACGATGGTTTACCAAGCAATGGCTCCCCCTCTCCTTCAAAGCCGTCAGCATCGGCCTTACCCAGCTTAAACAGCTATACTCAGCTGTTCTGGAATCTTACTGCAGCTGTACAGGCTGATGACTATATAACATATGGGTTGGCGGCTTCAGTTGAAGGTGGGTTTCCACGTTCATGGACCCATATAAACATATTCAATGCGCTGACGCTTCAACATGTTACTAAATTATTATTATTCAGACTGTCTGAGCATGTGTGATTCAGTTGACGAATGCATCTTTGCGAACAGTGAGTCTACAGGAATGCTCGAATCACACGATATATGTTCTGAAGCAATAGAACGACAGCCTACTTTGATGTCAATGGGAAGGTACAACATGCCCATTCATGTCTCAAGTTTCGTGTTCTAAGCCACACATTGTCAGAACGGATCTTCTTACCTGACATGTTCTCTATTTCGCTCCTGCCATGGTCTAGAAAGTGCGACCAACAACGGTGGTCAAACTCAGCCAAACGGATCAGTTAACTTCATTGTCGGTTCAGCTTTATGGTGCGAAATATCCTAGAGAAGACAGCCCTTCTTTCAAACCTGTAGATCAACGCTCGACTCTATGCTCTACGCGTGCCGGACAATTCAAAACCTGTAAAAATTTAGCCAAAATACCCAAAGAATTAACATGCATTATCCGAAGTCGTTGTGAGCCTGAGAGACGGATAGAACAAGGTTGTATTCTCCTCCCTTCTTTTTTCACCATGTCGAGTTCAAGGGGTGTCACTTTCGTCGTACTTAAAGGATAAGGATGTGCGCGGCAGGAAATGATTAAATTGAGTGAATCAACGTCGACGGCAGCGGGGATTTCACCTGAGAAATACAGAGGATACGATAAGAAGTGGAATAGGTGGTGGTGACGGTGAGGAACAGAGTGTGAACGGAATATGTCGTAGCCAGACGAGGCCGATGAGCAAGCAGGGTATCTAACACATTTCTCATGAGACGATCGCATTGGGTGCTGCATGTGCGAGTTCAAGCAGCCGATGAGGCATTACTATCATCGACCAGTAATTCGTTCCAACCAGAACTTCGTGAGGTCACGAAATTAGCGGGGAATAGTGGCAGCTCGTGCCCGAGAGTGAGAAATTCCCCGCC
Source organism: Panaeolus papilionaceus (assembly GCA_015501605.1). Classification (NCBI taxonomy): domain Eukaryota; kingdom Fungi; phylum Basidiomycota; class Agaricomycetes; order Agaricales; genus Panaeolus; species Panaeolus papilionaceus. The sequence goes on along the minus strand of JADNRZ010000040.1, from coordinate 136,992 downwards.
AAAACGTAACGCGGCATGAAGTCCTGGTTAAAACGAAGTACTGGTCGATGATAGTACAAGCGAACGGTAAAGATGAGAGTCGCGCCGGAGATCCGGCACCAGGAATGAAGGATCGCGAGCCAAGGACTGCTTGTGGGTGATGTCGTTGATCTCGAGCACATTGAAAGATAAGCAGAAAACCTATTGCACGCTGGGATACTGCGTGAACAAAGCGCAGCACGGAGATGGTGAACTGACGTGTTTGAGGATCGTCGTAGAAGAGCGAAGCCAAAAAGGAACGCCGCAACGGAGATGCGGGAGTATCTCAGGAGAATGAGGGCGGTACAAAGGTTGAAAACGCAGGATAGCTTGGATGACGTGAGGCGTCAACATGTTAGAGAGTAAACTGTGGATGACGAAGATGCGGCTATGAAGGTAGAGATAAGTGATAGTCGAGAAAACTACGGCGACGAGACGGATACGATGGAGACAGATCAAACGTGAGGCATAATTGACCAATAGATGACAGGCTTAAAAACCCTCGATGAAAAGCTTGGCACGAACAACTCCGTAGTAGGCCTCAAAGGCGTGTCGGTAAGTTCGTATTAGCAATTGGGAGCACATAGGGCTTGGAGACTATAAGCCTAACAGAGGACTAGAAATGGGCTTGAGGACAGAATGAGATGTTTGGAAAGGGCGGTGATGATGGGGAGAAGGGAAGAAAGGACTGACGTGTCAACACAACAATTCTGTGTGAACCGGATCTTGCGACCACATCTTACATATCTTATCTGAACTTGCCTCTCACGTCCTCAACAGGCCCAACCATCGGCAACACCTTGCCTCCAGTGCGCATCATCCCGTATTTTCAACCCTACCCATATTTACTAGGTCTTATTTCTCAATAATACTACCTTCATGAAAATTCCTGCGGCATTCATGTTAGCGTATCTGAGTTCAATAATATTGCTCGCAATATTTTGCTTCATTCAATTCTTCTCTCAACACCCCGATCCGTCGCTGAGGACTGTCTGCTCATCCCTGTCGCTCTTCTGGACATCTATCCATTTAAATTCTATCATTCCTCAGATCAACCATCGCTTATTGAGAGGTATAGAGAAACGGAGGAATCAACCCCATAAATTAAAGGAAAGTGCTAACCAACGGGCGCATCCTGTTAGGATTGCGGCTTGGAGATCGGTGGTGGTTCTTCAGGAAGTTGTTCGTGAGAGGGGTTGTGGTAAGATATCGATGTGCTACTTTAAACCCTACCAACTGAATCCCTATTCATACTCCGAGATCCCGAGTCATTAGTCGGGCTTGAGAAAAGGGAATGCAAAGCGGGCATACACATCATTCTGACGCTTAGGCCGTCCCATTGACAATGAGCACGCAATGGCAACGCGGGTTCTTCCCGCCTCCGCTCTTCGATATACCACATCTGGGTGACATTCAATCAAGCTCCCATACTTAGCGCTTGCACGCCAAGATCCTACCAGTTGGAGCGTGTCTTTATGTGCGCTTCGCTAGGTCCCATCCCTATACGAATCCCTTTGACCACCCCCATTGACCACTACCCACATACTCGAGTATGGTATCTCGAAAAGGCAAGTGGACAGAGCACGCGTTGTTGTTGCGCGCGAAGCTAGACAGTCCCAGCATCAGCATTCCATGTGTGCCTGCTTCATCCCTTTGTGTCAGAACGCGGGGTATAAAGAAGAGGCGAACCGGTGGATATCAAGGCATCACCTCCCAATGCCTCCCACCCTCCCAATTTTAACACATCCCTCTCACAACCAGCTTTTCGAACATGACCAGTACCCGGATGATGAATCAACTCGCCGCGCTCGAGAGAAAGATACATTACATCAGCCGCCATCCAGACGGCAAGCTCTTGTTCACAGATGGAGAGGTTAAGGCACTCCTTGCTCGGATCTCTGAGATCAGGCAATATTTAGAGGCAGTGAACCAGTCGCAACCAGCTCATTGAGCCAATTAGACTCCCATGGCGAAGCACAGGGACTATCTACTCCTGCTTTTGCTGACGGCTCGTAAGTCTGGGCTTGATAGAGAAACATTTTCAGTCGTTACTGCTCTGTAATTCATACGCATAGCTCTTCTTTCTGTGATTCAATTCATCTGTTTCATGTGATTTTTACCACCATTTCTGAGATTATTGTCTGTCTTCATCCAAAAGTCCAACCTTAAGTCAAAAGTAAAAGTGAAAGAACATCTAAATTTGTTTCGCAAATGAAGTAAAAGTGCGTTCTTGCCGGCTAAGGCACTTACATCCCATAGTCCGAAGCATCATCAATTCGTCCACGGAATCTTAATGTTCAACGTTCCACCCCGAATCGGCTCGACAACCGCACCATCTCAGGCGGTGAAACGATGTGGATCAAGAGATCACCGATAACTCATATTATGGAACATGACGTTGGATCATCACGTCACGACCACTGCGCCCCTCCCAATGGTCTTCACCACTTCACTTCCCTGATCCCGAAACCCTCGACATCACTCACCCACGATCTCCCTCTGACTCCCTCCTGCTATGCCTCTTTCTCGTTATCATCCCCGTCTCTCACGACACACCATACATCAATAGCAGCATGAGCCCATACGACTCCTGGGCGACATTTAAAAGGAGCTGAAAGATCATCGGATGGTCAGAAACATGGAAATTGGAGATAAGCGGAGGTTGAGGTACCCGCGTTGGGGAGAGTCGTGAACGTGGCGCGCGATAGAGCGACGCTCGATTGGGACGAACGGTGAGATTGGAAGCATGAGCCAAAAACCAAGAACCAGTGATTCACGGCTCGATCTTTAAGATGGGTAGGTGCGCAGAGGAAGCTGTCCAAAATGACATTGATGAAAAAAGTGGATACATGCCCTTCTCGGATGGTATCATACCGTCCTACTGCCCATACCGAGCACCGTACAGTTGAAGCTGTGTAATACCATCATGCAAGGCTGGGTGTTTAGGGGCCTATAGATACAGCGTCGCAAGTATCGCTCGCGCCGCCCTCTTGCATCAATTCGAGACGCTATGCCCGGAGGAGTACAAATTGGATGATACGCCTATAGCACATCGTCCATACTAATCCGTCGTTAACTACTTGGCGATCATCCACTTCAACACATGACATCGTCATGTCCACCAGCCACAACAGAAAGAACCCCTGATCATCACGACGCTCTTTTGCTTCATTTTGAGTAGCACCGTTTCCAGAATCAGAAGGTGCGTCCAGAGGAGGAAGATCCTCAGGGTCCGCCGAAGCCGCATTATAATCCCGACAAATCTCCGTTCATGCCTGTCAATGATACACTTGACGACGATGGACGAAAGCCTTAAAATAAATCAAGAGCGTTGAATTCAGTACGTCCCTCATGGTGCTTGGACTCGATAACTTATCAGTGTGCGGTTGGAAAACCACCCACAATGTCCATCTGAAACGATGTAGTGATGTACAGGTCAGAAAGGTCTTGAAGATGTCTCGAAAGGAGTGAATGTGATGTTTGCAAAGACAAGTACCTGGAAAACTCGCTTGGAGAGGCATGTCCGTTTAGATTACAGAGAATACGGGGACATGGCTTTACGATACCGCCGTAGAGAGCGTTTCTAGCTTCGTTGAAATCTCCAATGCAAGAGTAGTTGCACTGCGGAAACAAATGTCGACATCGATAGGGCTACACCCGGATGATTATCAACGGACAGGCTGTGCATCAAAAGAAGTATCATGCTCGTCGTGTTTACAACAGAGGGACACTTTGCCCAACCTCCATAATCTCCCCATCTCTGAAGCACATATTAGGCCAGATCAGCGGACCAGCGATTTGCGAGCTTCCCGGTTACCTTACACTTCTACCTAGACATTATTTGATCTTTATCGTTCCGTGTATGGTCCGTGGGCACCCAACGTAGGTTATTTATATCCAAGAGGCATTGCAAGAAACCTTCATACCAATCTCCTTTTCCCTTCCCCGCTGAAGATCGCGTAACTGTCATGATTACCAAAGCGTTCATCTGGCTCTCAGTGCTCGCTATGCATGCATGTACGTATTCAGATAAATCTTAGCGGCATCGACTAAACTGCTTCCAGGTGCGGCCGTCGTCACTCTTTATGGTGTCAGTTTCACGGGGCCCATGCCTTCCGACCTGCCCTCCGTCAGCTTTCAAGAGGATTTCACAGTATCATACAGGGCCATCAGTCCCTCACAAGGCAGCGATGTCACTACCTATGAAGTACAAGAGGTTATAACTCAGGAAATCCTGGTCAAGAACTACGGCACTGCAACCTCGAGGGCATAGGTAAATCGCCGTGCAAAGCAGGGATCTGCCGTGCGAAACCGTGCATTACCGTGTAAGTACCCCGTAAAGCCGTGCAAAGCCGTGCTAAGCCGTGAGTGAGCCGTGCATAACCGTGTGTGTGCCGTGTAAGTACCGTGTAAGTACCGTGCATAACCGTGAGTGGAATGACAGCAAGAACCGTGCACAAGCCGTGCAAAGCCGTGAAGGAGAAGAGAGGGAAGTAAGCCATTTATCTCGCCAGTTGCAGAGGTTCAAACTACGCATGATACATTAAAGATCAAATGCATTACCAGTACTACAAGTATAATAAGAATGAGATCACCGCTTCCGCTTTCTCGAGTTCTTGCGTGGTGGGATATGCTGCTTAACAGAAAGGTCCATCTTAACTTCCTCGATGCGCAGCGTAGGTTCGATGTACTGTAGACCCCTCTATAATACTCGTTAAGTATGGTGTCTGAGCTGATCAAAGAAACAGATCAACTTACCTGAAGCAATTCCTCGTCAAATTGATGATCACCAAGATTCCAGCTATCAGGAAGGCCCAAATACGGGTCCCAATCGTCTTGATGAGGTCCAGCGTCGAGACCCCATTGATAGTATCCAGCCATTTCCGCACGGGACGACACCTCAAACATATCTTCCTCAAGCCGGTGAAGACAGGTTCGATCGACATCAATATCAATCGACCTCAATGGCATACCTGACATTTGGATCTCCCATGCCTCGTTGATGAGTTCTGTACTATGTTCATTCTGCGAGACTGGAGTTGAACCAGAAGGTTGAAGGGAGTGAGCGATGTAAATTGTAAAGGCATGAGCGATTGGTAGCCGAGCTAGCCATGAGAGGCGTAATTTGGGATCTCCGGCAGTGATATGCTGATCAAACCAATTCGAAATTTGCGCCCTCTCTACTAGGGAGAGATGCCCAACGAAGGGAACGGGAGAATCTTTGAGTGACAGATTGTTTGATTCGAGCCATGCCTTTGCTGGAATGTCACTGCTGTCGATTGATGCACTATTCAGTGTTAGCTTCATCAGAACGTCTTTGAAAGGAGAGAGGATTTCGTGAGTCAGTGCTGTGTAGGGGACGGGGCAACTAGAAAACGCCGTGCAAAGCCGTGCGCTGCCGTGAACTCACTACTGTGTCCCACAGCGAATTTCATGGCTTTGCACAGCTTCGAACAGCTCTTCACTTGAGCACACAGTAGCACGGTAGTGAATCAATAGGTAGCATACAATTAGAGCGACTATTTTTTAGAGCTTTCCACGTCTCTGTATGTCTTCGACACGGTAGGGACACGGCTCATCACGGTTGACCACGGCAGGGACACGGCTTTGCACGGCTTTGCACGTCCTTGCATGGCTCTTCACGTCTCTGCACGGTTTTAGGTGTTTTCAGCACGGCAGTGGCACGTCTCTCACGTTAAGCTGCACGGTACGACACGGTTGATTGATACACTTAAAAAGGTAAGATAGTTCCATCTGTTTGTTCCTTCGAAGAGTGTCTGAATCCTCAGTAGCACTGTATCACAATTATCTTTCATCAATCATACATTTCAGAAGGTAAGCCCCATGCTCAGCCCTACAAATGACAATATCAGACAATCAAATCATATTTATTTCATCAAAGAGTCACCGATCCCTGAGTACCTCTTCAATTCCACACACGCTGATGAGTGCTGCATCGATATCCCCTTATTTTTCGGATTTTCGATATTTTCCCATGCATTTCTATTCGCCACAGCGCTTCGTTCACGCGTTGTTTCTATTTCCATGATTTTACATAGTTTTACATATATTATGTACCTATTTTACAAAGAATAAATGCCCGGTGCCCCTTGCCTTTCCATTGCACCAGCTTATCCCTCAGTCACACCTTCACCACTGCTCACCTTTTCAGTCAGATAACCCCACGACCACATCAACAGCCATGCGCGGGGCGTTGCACGGCACACTCCCGGTACGCTGCACGGCACACTCATGGTACATGCACGGTACATGTACGATTATGCACGGCTCGCTCACGGTTCCGCACGGCTTTGCACGGCTTTACGATGACCTTGCACGGTAATGCACGGTCGCGCACGGCAGATCCCGGCTTTGCACGGCGTTTTACCTATGCCCTAGGGGACGCTAGTTGGATCGGAAAGGATGTCTTCAGATGTTGGGACTTCACATGCATGTTTCCACTTTCCGAGCTACATATGTAGCGGATATGATTTCATCAGCTTGATTCGAGGAAAATGGAATAGAATCAGAGGTAAACTTACCCGAATTTGTCGTCTCTCAAAACGATTCCTCCATAGTGAATCGTGCAGGTCAGTGAGAGAAACAAACGAGGTTTCAACAGGAGGACCTGGTACACTTGAACTGTACTCGTTTCCTCTCCACCATCGAACGTTCCAACCATCACCCACCATCTGGATCAGTCGCACAGGATAAAAGTAGATGCCAACACGTGCTAAAGCGCCTCTCCCGGACCTGTTAATCGGTTATTCGTACACAAAAGTCGAATATTCAAATAAAATAGTACCTTAATCTCAAAGTCAACGGTTCCTTGTAACCTGTACGAGCTTCGATCTTTCTGCGAGATTAATCAGGTGAGGAGGAGGATATAAACACATTCCAGAGTTGAGAACCTACTTTCTCTCCGATGCCCGGCGCTTGGGAAGGATGTGTGTTGGATCGCAGTTATCGCAAATGAAGGACTCCTTAGCGCTCAAATTGCTAGCTCGACCGTTGCGCTGGCATGCGATATGCGACCAACCTTTGCAGTCGTCACACTGTATTGCAGGACCGTTAACCATTGGGTTGTAGTGAAGGTTTCCGTCGCCGTGCACCCCGCACAGGCAGTCCAGAGAAAACGAGGATAAAGGGAGAGAGGTATCAGAGGGTGCAATGCTGCCTAGACGTTGAGGGGAATTCGACGAATTTGGAAAGTCCATGACGCCAGTTGGACTCCCACTGCGAGAACAAGCTGCTGAGTTGAGATTATATTGAACCTCTTCCTCCGACTCTGGACTATCGCTAGTGACGGAGCTGATAGACAATTTCGAAGGAGGACGACGACCACGAGCACCCTTAGTGATATACTCCAAAGTATTGGCCTTGAATGGATTATAAATCCAGGTACGATCCTTCACCTTCATCGGGATAAATGTAGGATCGATGTACGTGATGGAACAGGGAGCGCTTAACCCGTTAGCTGCAATGCCGAGGTTGAATTTCCGTGAAATTAGATCGCTTCGAAGGTTGAAGTAGGAAGATTGGGCATCGAGGCCACCACGGAGGCGATAAAAGACTTGATAAGGCACAAACCCTGCTGGGATGTGGGTGTTTTCGCCAGCCAGATGTGTTTCAATTGTGGCGCCATACTCCTCAGTAGGAGCGGAACCATTGGCAGTGTCGTTGTAAGTGAGAATTCGTCCATCATCGGAAACGGGCAAAAGAAAAAAGCCGTGCAGAGCCGTGCATGGCCGTGCAGCGTCTACCGTGCAATTCTGCTAAATGCACGGTCATGCACGGCTCTGCACGGCTGCACGGCTGATTTCCCAAGGGACTAAATACCTTATTCTCGTATTCAGGTTCGTTGAAGATTCCCGAATAGAGATAGCATATGGCATCTTTGTCAGTATCACCAGTGTGTTCAACACAAGTATCAATATCAACGGAAACACAGCATTGGACTCTCACATCTCTATAGCTTATCCCAGAACCTTAGCTTGTGGTACATTAATCATGAGTGTGACTATCAGTGATGAGCAGTAGGGACATAAAGTTGCTCTCTAAATCGACTGTACACATTGAATTCAATCCACTAGGTTAACTAGTAAGCATTCTGAGACCCAAAAGATTTCCACTTCAAATCATTGCCCATCTGCACGGTAGGCGCACGGCTGACCTCTCCTTGGCATGGCAGTCGCACGGTCGGTGCACGGCTGACGCACGGCCCTGCACGGTCATGCACGGCTATGCACGGCTACGCACGTCTTTGCACGTCTTTGCACGGCAGGCAGAGAAGTGAGCACGGCTCTGCACGGTCGCTCTATGGTCTCAATTACCATGATTGGGGCAATTAGAAAAATGAAGGCTCTACATGCACGTCATAATCAATGGTAATTGATAGTACTCAATATTACACTTCATTTTGAGCTGACTTCAAGTACCATGAGAGATTTATGTCTTGCCATTAGTTACAGTAACTAACTATGCACTCACGAGTGCAAGTGATCGTGTATCTGGGTCGCACTTAGACATTTAACTGCCAATTTTTAGAGTAGTTTTACCATTGACACACCGCAGACCATATATATTTGACGTAAACTAGCCTTGCGAAGAGGGTTATTTTCTAGGAATACCGTATATCACGAATGTCGGACGGGGTCAAAACAATGCTATTTAGACCAATTTATTCTCAGAGAGGTACTATCCTGACATTAGCCATCGTACACTGTACATATAGGGATGTGCACTGAACTTCGACGCCCAATTGGTGTCGGTGCACGGTAGACGCACGGTCGTTGCACGGTCGAGGATGACCCCACACGGCTCTGCACGGTACTGCACGGTCGCGCACGGCTCTGCACGGCTTTTTTCCCGTGCCCGTCGGAAACATATCGCGCAATAAAGTGGTTGTGTGCATCGTTGATGAATCCAAGGCCCAGAAGCTCATACACAAGATCTGGATTGTCCTGAGTGAGGTTCAAGATCTCTGGGAAATTCCATGAAGGGGGGTTGTCGTCGTCATCGAGTGCAATATCGAAGGTGTAAATGAGAGGCATGGAAAGTACCAGTTTCCCGGTGCTTGTGTGCTTCCCTGGGCAAAGTGAGACTCCGTCCTTGACCCGCCAGCATGTAGAGTGTGCAGTCGGTTGACGTTCAAGTGAAAGCAAGTTGTTGAAATAAAGATCAAAATCGCCAGAGAAGATTGTGTAGTCTTCGCGAGTGAGTTGATGAACACGACCACGATACTGCTGTCGTGATATCTGGACATGAGTACCACCTGTAGGCGGTGTGCCCGAACAAGTGTGGATATTGATAGAGTGGATTTCGAATGCGGCAATTGATCGAAACGTGGAAGGCTTATCCTCCAGACGAAGTAGTTGATAAAACCATGACTGACGATAAGCTGATTTTAGTGCGCGTGCGGGTTAGTACTAAAAAAAAGCGCACCAATAAAGGTTCATGTTCCCCAATGGTGCTTATGACCTTTCGCTTTCTTAACAGTGTTCGAATCTTGTTTCGATCTTGCTCCATGCTGTAGGCGCCTGACCTATCTGTCAAATTGAGATGCAGGCGGTACTTGAAGTGTTCTAAGACAAGCTTGATCGCCGAATCCTTGGAAAGCCCATCCATTATGGTGTCAACCACAAGCCAGTCCTTAGAGAGACAAATATAAAGGAGCTGGAGTGAACTATCAAGCCAGCACGAATTCTGGTTCCAGGGGTAAAGTGGTGGATGTGAAATTAATGTTGGACTCGAAAGCTTTTTCTACACAATTTAACAGTCAGAAACAGATAGACAGCAGGAAAATAATTGATTACTCAACTGGTTCAACTTTCGATGTGTTTGACCTTTTGGTGCTATTGATCCTTGGCTTCTTGACTTGAAGGAGCTCCTTGGCTGTATCGGGCGGACGACCATCATTTCTCTTTCTCTTCTTTCCCTCCGCTGGATCTGGCGCTCGTGACTTCTTTGTTCGACCTATGTGCGCTGCTATGACCTTCCATGGCTCTGCGTCTCCATAACGAATTGGAGCTCCTTCTATCCAAATACAACCATGATTAATAATGCTTGAGAAACGAGGGAAATTAACATACCCAATGCTGCAAGGAAGAGCCGTTCATAATACACAGCAACTGCATGCAAGCTATACATTCCTTCGAGAAAGGCATGATTGCGCCCGCATGCACTGTAGAGCTTCCAATGCATCGACTCTTCAGCATTGGTGGATGCAGGTAACGAGTCCCACAGCTCAACATCCATTTTCCTCTCAGACTCAAAGAGCATTGACGCTACTGATGGTCGCATCCACCAATCTATCCAGGATTTGATTTTGGGAAAGTCATCAATAAGCTGAGAGGCATGTGATAGGAAAAGAGCAGAAGTTGGTGCGTCTAACAGTGCCAGAGCGCGCTTGGTAAAGCCCTCCTTCTCAGATGGAGGAATGACACCAGTAATACAGGCAACACGTGAGACTTGGGCGCGGAAATGCTCCCGACAACCCTTCAGTAGGCGCTCAGCGGCAATCTGGAGCTCCTGTCGGGTACGGGTGTCCTCCGGATTTGTTGACCAGAACATGATGAATGCAGACACAAACCCTGCATGCTCGGCTTGACTAAAATCCATAACCTGGATAGTAAAATTGAGGATTAAATTTTAAAGAAGAAAGTATTGAATGTTGAAATGTTACTCACCCCTGCAAAGTCGGCATCTGTCAGCTTTCGCTTCCGCTTCTTTACCTCGAGTGAAATACTTTGGAATACTGCCTGAAAGTGTTGTGTAAAGTGTTCTGTACTAGCCCCATTGGTGTATGACATCACACTTGGAACCCAGCAATGAAGCTGCGGACAGTATGTTGATGTAACCATGAGGAGAGAGTTAGACTCCCTCCACCAGCCATGCGCTGCATCGTTTACCATGCCATTGATAGGACCATTGAGGGTGGAGTCTTTAACCAGCTGACTGCGCATGAATTCTGTCTGTACAGAAATGACTGTAACCTTCCCAATAACAGAGTTGATGACGAATCCCGGGTGCTCGTCCTCGAAGCGAGAGAATGAGGCAATAAAGCCATCCGCACTCGGTCCGATCTCGTTGGTAACCTTTTGGCGTTCCTTGCTAACCCGAGCAGCATTTAGAAACACGCGAGATATATCTGCTGCTGACTTTCCAGGACCATGTAGACCAGGGACACCAACAACGAGCTGAAGCGGACCTGATTTGGGATGAGAACGGACAAGCTCCTGAAATCGATTTTCCTGGTCTGGCAGAAGATGGAGAATGTGTGTTGGACGACGATGTAAATGATAGCCACCATTGGAGTAGTGAACCCCACCAGCCCAGGTATGTAAAACAGAGACAACATTGCAGGATCTGAGTTCAAGGGTCCCACCACATTTACATTTCTCCTGAAGTTGCTGTTGGTGCCCTTTGGTGTATGGACGAATGAGTACCTTGCAGACTGGATCATCACACTCGATGACTCCGAGGCAACGGCGTGTAGCCTTCTTCCCTCCTTCCCAGGTGCTCGAACTGGTTTGTCCTTTGCGGTCACCTCCATTCACAAACATAGCCCAATGTGTTCGAAGCTTGCCTGTTTCATTAAACTCGTCCTGTGTGAAGTTTCGAGTGAAGTAACCATCAGGCCATCCATCCCAATCCGGAGTCGAAGAGCCGACTGGAGTGCCAGAGTTGGTGGTGTTATCATTGATACAAGACGATGTTGCTCTGGTTTCATTGGAAATGGGAACAAATTGACCATGAGTGTCACGACGGTAGAAGGTATCCTGTAGATCCCGATGGTTTGGTATTGGTTGACCATTGTGTCGGTCATCACGGTAGGCTGTATCGTTTGAATAGTGATTAGAACATGAAAGGTCATTTGAAGAGTTGTACATACCAGCTGCAGGTTTCATGGTATGATGTGGGGTGGACCATGAGTGAGCTTGTTCAACATATCGAATGATGTCTCCTGTTATATTCACCCCATTAGATAAATTCAACAAGACTCTATCAAGTATGTGACACGCCTGATTCAGAGTATACAGGAACCAGGCGCTTGATAGTGCTCGAATCCGCAGGCCTGTTGAATTCCTCATGTTTCGAAGGACGGCCAAAATAGCTCAAGATATGATGGATAAAGTCCTGTGGTAATGATATCCGTTAGATAACACAGTAGCGTCTGGGAGGGCAATGTACAAACCATGGGTATAGTCAGCAATGGAAGCTGCTTGGCTCTTTCGCGCTGGGGGCGGGGGGGGCGGGGGGGGGGGGGGGGGCGTCGAATCTCGTATCAAGTTGGATGAGGGAGCAGAGGGTATCTTGGTCTTGTTAGTGGTCATCTTCGAGCAGCTTTTATACATATTCTGTACCCCAACACTAAAATAAAAAATAATATATTCAAATTATTCGGACTACTGATGAAACTCTACTCTATGGTGCTATCAATGGTACAGGAGGTAAAGGGGATATTAGAACAAAACAAGAAGAGCCCCTGCGCAGTCAGCAGGGTCCGCAACCGACTCTTTGATGAAATAAATGAGATTTGATTGCCAATATTACCATTGGTAGGGCTGAGCATGGAGCTTACCTTCTGGAGATGCAGACACTCTTTCTCGGAACAAACAGCTGAATCTGCGTCACCTTTCTAAGTGTATCAATCAACCGTGTCATACCGTGCACTCTACCGTGAGTGACGTGCTACTTCCGTGCTGAAAATACTGAAAACCGTGCAGAGACGTGAAGTGCCGTGCCAGGACGTGCAAAGCCGTGAAGAGCCGTTGATGAGCTCCGAACCCACATCCCTCCGAATTTCGCATTTTCGGTATTTTACTGTTCCTCCTTCATTCCCCGACTGCACGGTGCCTTCCCTATTCGCTTATTTTGTTTATTTTTCATTCTATTTTCGATTCTTTGAAACGCTTCGGCGCTTACTTTCCTTAAATCCTTTCAATTTCTTTTGTTTTCATTCGTGTTTCCTTTTTAGTTTACCTGCGTAGCACCACTGCACCTCATGTACTTTATTTACTGTACACTATTTCCACCACAGAATAGACAAGTTTTCCCCTCAGTTTCGCTCCAGTTCGTCGCCTTCGTCCCTCGTCGTCTTCGTATTTCGCATTTCGTGTCGTTTTCGTTCGTATTTCGTCGTTCCGCGTGCATTCTGCACCACCCTTCCTCTCGTTTCCCACCTTTCCCTTAGCACTCGCAGGCCCCACGACCTTGCAACGTCGCGTTTACTCACCCATCGTCACACCACCCTCATATCATCACACATCATACTTTATTATATTTCATTTTCATATATAGACTTACCGTAACGCGCACATCACCGTGTCCCTGCCGTGTTGAACCGTGACGAACCGTGCGTGCCGTGTCCCAACCGTGTCGATGACGTGCAGAGACGTGAAAAGCCGTGAAAAGCCGTGCAGAGACGTGCCAAGACGTGCCATTTGATTCAGGTGCCGTGTGGGGTGTGGGGTTGAAACGTTGATCAGTGATCAATTGTGTGTTCCAAAACAGGGGAGCGTGTTAGAGATATAGTGGGCACATACCGACGATGGGGAGGCTAATTCTGCCACGGGGGACATCCTCCCCAGTAGAATAGAAAGCCAATGAAGCATTTTGAAGTACAAGAAGTAAAGTAAAATGAGGTGAAGTGAAGCGAAGTGAAGCCGGGGTCAAAGTCAGCGAACAAAGTCAAAATTAAACACATTTTCGGAACATCAAAAACTTCCGGAATACGTACCTTATACCCTTGGGATACCCTTTTAAACGTTCGTTAAGGTGCGCATGTCTGGCTCCATCTAGAATTAAAGGGACTTGATTTAATTCCGAGACCGAACTCGCAGTATTGCGTGGGAAGTTCTCAGTCGCAGTTATAACTTAGCACTCGAACGCACTTGGTATTATCCAATTTCAATTCTATTATACATTTTCTAACCTTAACTACGTATATGAACGCCCTCGTTTACACCAGAACTCGGTTGTCAGTGTGTCTGAGTGTGTGTCTTACTTCCAATCCCATAGCAAGCTTCACACTGAGAACCGTGCTACCGTGCCCTCAAGCGAAGAGCCGTTCAAAACCGTGCAAAGCCATGAAATTCGCCGTGACTCACGGTAGTGGGTTCACGGCTTTGCACGGCGTTTTCTAGTTGCCCCAACCTCGACGTACACTGCGCTATCTACACCAAAAACATTCAAATGTATGACTTTATTGCAGCCAACTCATAATGAGCTATGCAATCTCGACTTTACGTACTGAAGCATGCAATAGACACCCGTATCGAAGGAAAATCTCAGCTTCATCAAGCAGGGGTTGGCGCTTTAGCCACCCCAACGGTGTTACCCGACGGGTCATATTTTGGATTCGCCCATTCGACTCTGGACTGCGAGTTCTATGTCGATAAGCAGCAAGGAATATGCGCCCAGGAGGTGGCGATACCTCACATGAACTTGAAAACAAAATTGGAAACGGACATGCTCTATCGCACATTCACCGGACCTCTCGTACCGATTGCAACCGTTACAACGAGTGGAGCTGCTGTACTCGCTTCGAAGAATTGGTTATCTGTTGGTTGGGGTGTCTTACTTCTTACTTCAAGTCTATTGTTGTTTAGGTAGAGACTTGCGCCATAGAGCCACGTCCTTCTAATTTTGGGTCATGACGTGCAACGTGAACAACCCCTGCTGTAACGGGTCGAATTTATTTTCATTTTCATTCCTTCGTATTTTCTCCCCTTCGTACGTTATCTCAGATACATTATCACAAACCAATCCAAAACAAAAACGATGTGCTCAATCTTGAACATGAAACCAGCCAGAAACAAACGACGTAGACACAGACCCATCGATCGCAAATTGTCTCCATGCCCATCGTTCATCACATCGCCGCCCCGATGACCGCCACCATGCCTTCCACAACTACCATCCAACCACCACCTTCTCCCTCAACCCCTCTTCTCACCTTCTTGACATCACGCGCCATACGTCACAGGTTGCAAATGGAGTCAGCCTCCTTGGCAAGAGAACAAAACAGAGTTGAAATAGCGTCAGATGGATGAACTAAGGCGAGGATCAGGCGGAGGCGGGGTTGAGATTGGAGCTAAACAAGCATAGCACAACAGTGTGCTGAGACTGGACGATGACAACACACGTAGCTGACTATCGCTCTTGTATGCGCGGCACACCATAGGGCGAACCTAGAAGGAGCATGAAATTTGGCAATGTAAGTCGAGAAAGCGAGGTTCGAGGCTTGGTTGTTGAGATAGATATATGCACATGGAGAGAGGGGCAAACGGACTCATGGACACCTGAGAGCTATGTGCGAGTATTGCTCAGTGTGGGAGTTGAAGACAGATAGAGGTCCGCAAGGGTGAATGGAGGAGCAAACATTGGGGTGAAGAATGGCTGACGACAAGAGAGCGGTGGCATAAGCCTGTGGGGCGTGAGAAACACGAATATTACGGATATACATTAAGTGGAATGGGCGATGGAATGGAAACGAGCTTGGAAGCGAATGCAGGAGAAGTGCATGAATGAAGACTGTCTGACGCGAAAGGAGTGGCCTGGGGGTATCAGACTAGCTTTGGGGATATCTAGAACGCAAGAACTCGGAGACTGACACACCCAGTATTACATCAAGATGGGAATGGTGACAACAATGAGGGCGTCAGAGGAGAGCAAGCCAGCAGCGACATGGGTATGTGGAGACGAGTGAAGGACGCAATTTTGAGTGAGGGAGGTAATAATGACGCAATGAGAGCCTGCAGTGAATAAAAGGCGGGCGCAGAAGGGACAAGATAAGAAGCAAGGCGAGGTTAGGGGGGCACGGAACCAAGAAGGAGAGCTTCTCGTCACACCATTTCCTCCAAATACAACCACTACCGATCAACCTCACGCCATGTCGGAACATTGTCTTTCGGCATACCCAGGAATGATATCCGTGGTGTTCGTTTCAAACGCCGGGCTGTAGGTGCAATTCTATTAATAGTAATTTTGGCAGGACAACGAACTTTTTGATGATCAGATGACGCAAATGAACCACACGCATCCAACTGAAGCTCTGCTGGAGACACTTTGCACACCAACGCCCACCATCTGCCAGGCCGGCATATCTCTCCCTACAAACTCTAGCTTCCACCTCGTGGTCAACCATTGTGTCATGGAGGATCTTAAACTTAGAATTCTCAAAGTTGAGGGTGATATTTCAGTCGAACGTGTAACCAGGATACCCCTCACTGCAGTTGTATATATGTACGTCTGACGTTGGTCATGGTACTAGGACTTGTCCAATAAATGAACCTATTTAGCATTATGGGGCCTACTGGTGCTGGGAAGAGTACAGTAAGTGAGGACCCGTGTACAATCTTTGCATCAAACTTGTTATCTTAAACCCAATTCATTTTCGCCTGTTCTAGTTCATTGAGGCACTTGCAGGACCCTCGCAGAACCTTGCTATTTCGAGCAACCAACTTACTGGATTTACTCAGCATATAACTGCGTACAAGCTTGTCAACGTTAAATGGGGATTCTTGTCTGCATACGAAATTTACCTGGTTGATACACCAGGATTTTCTGACAGTAGGATATCAGAAATCGAGGTCATGGAGATGCTGCGAGATTGGCTGGAAGGGAATTCGTAAGCATTTTCCTTGGTTAATATGCTTTGTCAGTAAAACGAGTCAACTAACTTCCTCCTAGTTCTGCAGTATATTGGATAATATTATTTCTCACTCCCATCACAATGGCTCGTCTGCCAGGAAGTCGGCGAAGAACCATCAAAATGCTTCAAGAATCGTTGGGCGGGAAGACTTTCTCAGTCAATATCATAACAACAATGTGGGATACCATTCACAGTGAACAGACTCGCAATCGAGCGGAAAACACCTTTCAACAATTAAGAGACCAGGTTTTTAAGGTAATTTGTCCCATTTCTCGTGTGTTTATTAAAGTGTTGCTTACTCTCAGCCTAGGAATTTTTTGGGCTGCAGACAACCATCTTAAAGCGTTTTATGGGTAACAGGACATCTGCTCTTCAAGTAATAGACGGTGACGCTGGGTTCGGCGTACCATTTGACACGCCATCACACACGCCATCCACACACCTCTATTGTGACTTGCATGAGCGCATCGAGGGCGCACTTCAGAAGAAAATCCTGATTGAGTTGAACCTAGCTCATCCGGACGCACAAACCAACACAGAACTTGAAATGATCCTGAAGCGAGAATGGCAGGAAAACGACGAGACATTGGCAAAATTCATTTCGCAATTGGTGAAATTTGGACAACCACCGCACGAATTTCAGGAAGGCGCACAGGCTCTACGCAAGACCATTGCGGCCAAAATCGTACCATCCGACGAGCAAATGCAGGATATCTTCAGACAGTGGACTGAGGAACCAGATATTGGCGGTGGACCTGGCTCCAACTCCCAGCGCCTGGTCCCAGTGACTATGATAGCAGAGGAAGCCGTCTCAAACAATTTCGTCCATCATCAATCATCAAGGGAGGTGGGTATCAAAAGGTTATTCGGACATGTAGTTGATCTTTCCAAGATCCATCGTCCCAAATGGATTAAGCGCAGGGAGTGATCACAAGTATGTTTGCCTTGGGTCTTATCCACGAGAATTATTATTCGTTTGCTCATGCACAGGTGTTCCAGTGCATTACATTATTAGATTTTCCATCTGTTTCCCCCCCTGCTCATTCTAATTCCATGCTTCACTTCTGGCTGTTAATATTTGTCATTTTCACGAATGTATTCATGATATTAGTTACAGTCCAAACCGTTGATTACATCGATGACTGAGTCATCATCAATCATTTTCGAGTACTCCCATCCAAATCCCACCCCAAGATGTTCCAGTTTCGTTGCAGGGTATATGAGCTGGATGATGAAGGGAGGAGAGTGGAATGAAGTAATGACGATTGGCATAAAAAATGATGAAAGATTCTTTCCACGAGAACGAATGTTAGGTTAGACGACACTTCGGATGACAAGAACGAACAATCACGTTAAGTATCAGGCATTGTGCACATATGCAATAATGCTGAGGATTGAATTGCCCCCGTTAGCGCCCAATGGCACCGCGTGCTCTGTCTACCTATTTTGTTCGACAGTGCGGATATGGTTGATAATCAGTGGATCATCAGACATCAAAGGGATACCTAACACCTGTACTGACACCTGCTATGTGGGCTTTGCTTAATCCTGTATCTCGGCTTGCTTGGTATCGAAAGGGACTCCTATCATCAAAGTACTGCTAATTTCCCCTTTGAGCAGCCAGTGGGGTGAGGTGTGGGATTAGGCGAAGCGACGCACAAAGATATTACAGGCCAGATACACTATTGTATGTCAAGCAGGTGAGCTGAACAGAGCACGCATTGTCTTCGCGGTGTCATGGACAAGACAACCCAAGGCTCCCAAGCACATATGTGTGCCCGCTTAGGACCTCCCTTTCATGACCCTATACGTACACACCATGGTGTAGGCGTATAAATAAGAAACCAGTGACTAATACAGTTCAAAGCGTCACCCCACTCTACCTCAACACAACCCACCCTCCCAACACAGCCCTCTCACCCCGACCCCTCTCAACACCAACACCAATCCTCTCTTTCTCCTCGTCTCAATGTCCTCTTCCAGAAGCGACTATCTGCACCAACTCGACCTCTTTGAGAACACAATGATGTGCACCCGCATCCATCATCCCAACCGGACGCAATTGTTCACAGATGGCGAGCTCAATGCGCTCTTTTCTCAGATTGCTGAGATCAGGCAAATCATGGGGACCAGTCTCAACCCGCGCCCGGAGCCGATTAGACATACAGGAACGCAGCATACTTAGACATTAATTGATAGAGAACGATTTTTTTATTACTATGTTTCGTCCATGCTGTTGCTTTCTGTTATCCAATTCATCTGTATCGTTTTTGATACCTGTTGTCTGTTTGTCTGCAAACCTAGCACAGCGTCTCAACTTCGACATCACACTCCCAAAAAACAATGATACACTCCAACCAACTCCACCAGCCAAAAATTGAATGAAATCACCAAGCAATTGATATTTACCAACACACGCCCAGCAGACATCTACACATGTCCGTTTACACAATTTCGCAGCCGACATGAAATCGAAGAGCAAGTTAATCAACGACCGGTTGAGGAATGAATAATACCTCGCGGGTAGCAAACTCAGGAATATAACGGAAGAGATGCAATTAAAAATATTAACCTGGACATACAAAATCTCAGTCGACAACAAGTGAGGAGAGGGATTATGGAGGGAAGGTGCGAAAATGAAGATAGCTCTCTGAGGTGTCGAGTAGGAAGGGAAATTACGAAGATAATGAGGTATCAACCTAGCTGAGAAAATATCTGTCAAGAGACGGAGTGGAGAGGTAATGAACCTGAGAATCTGGCGAAAGATGAGATTAATGACGACAGCGGAAAGATAGGATGAGTGTGAGTTGAACGGAGACATGGGTACAAGGGTACGACCAACGGGAAGATCGCAGGAACTGAGGTTAAACGACACATATTGATAATGACACGCGGAGCGGGGAAGTGAAAGCAGACGATAGGAAGTACAGGCCTTGTAATTGAGAGTGATTGTAGATGGTTATGATATTACAGGTTAGAGTATCAGCGCCCCAGAGAGCGAATATAATTTGATGCGCAGGCGGGAAACGTAACTCGAGAACGCTCAAGGAATCTACGGGATGGGTATATCAATCAAGGGCAGCACTGAGAAAATGGATGATACCGCTGAGACCAATACAGGAAGGTGGTCATCGGATGAGGTCGGGTTTGATGAAGATAGTGGGGTGAATCAGAGAAGCGTGAAAAGAATGGAGATGTGGTGCGAGGGGAGGAGAGGTACAAGTAAAATCCAGGTGAGTACAGTTGAAAAGCGGAGAGGGGGTCACGCATCAGAGGAAGGAAAAACAAGGAAATGTACGCAGGTTGGGGAGCGGGATAGGGAACGCGTCTCCGAAGTGTGGGCGGGGGTGCGTCAGCAAAGCTGGGTTGAGAGGTGTAATGTGAATGTATTAACGAAGACAAGAGAGAAAAACAGTAGGACGTCCAGACTCAATAATCGAAGGCCGCCAGTTGAATCAGCAGGACATGAAAATTTTCACCCAATAAGTACTCGTTGGCAGCAACGACGTTTCATGCGAGCGTGAAAACGCGTTCATGCTACGAGAGATGATGATACTGAATATACAAACGTTGTGGGTCATAGTAGGGGTAGTGAGCGAAGGTCCAGGTTCGTGCAACTGTCAACAAGGTCGACGGTGATGGTGATGAAGGAAGGTCTAGCTCATCTGAATCGTCCCAACGAAAATCGGTTTATTTGTTTGGCTCACGGCAAAACCCGCGTCACGATCAACGTTCTGAGTCTGCCTCCACTCCTCTATCCCTCACTCATAGAGATTAGCCTGATGTAAACACATGTTTTGAAATCCAATTTATAATACAAGTATTTTTGTCACCGTCCACATGAACAAAGATAAGCCTACGTTCATAGAACCGTCAATGCCATGGAGTGAATCGTCGTCAAATCACTTCCTGATTTTCCAGCTCACAAAATGCCCGGTGCGCAGACTCATCCGCATCCCACCATGTGTAGCATATACATACTTATAGTGGCCGGATACAGGCACAGACAGGTCTCACGCTCACCGCCACTCGTAACATTCGAGCTCGAAGGGACAGAAATCCAGTAGAGTGTGCCACACAACTGGCCCTCTACAATGCAAGGAGCCAGAAAAGGGGCCATGTACATCACCGGAGTCAGACCTTAAGATTCTCTTGTCGAAAACGGGTGGGTTGATTCTGGGTTATGAGTCGTTCTGTCTCACCTGGTATACTAATGGAACTATACCGCCTCTATTCAAGTAATACATCGCCTCTCTTCACAGCCGGTACGACGACTGTCGTGCTCGGCTACCTCTCTGCGAAGAATGTCGGAAAGAACAAGGCAATGGATACGGGGCCTGTATAATCCTAAGGCTTGAGTTCGAAATGTCTGTCCCCATTTGTTATCGTCGTTGTGTGCCTTCCAGATCACAATCAACAACCCTGGTCTGGGAATCGCGATGCATTCCTTTGAACACTGCAAATCATGGAACCCTCCATGTATTGATAATAGTTAATGCGTTTTAAGAAATTTCTGGAGATATCATAAGCCAACTTCATCCTATAAATGCCAATGGGAAAGCGACGGAGGTCACGAGGTAGGCATACTCGTGAGCCACGTTACACCTGGCGCCTCGAGGTGTCGCTGAGGCATCTTTTAGGTTGCAAATCCTTTAATCATACTGTTTCCCTCTACAATCACAAGTACCTTACTCTGTATCATAACATGACCAGCAATCAGCCAAAACAATCCTACCATTCAATAAGAATTGATGGTCCTGTCTCTGTGACACCAGTATCAAAAATTCCTGGTCGCGGTCTCAGTACCGCTATTGTGTTGTAAGTCATCTTTGCCAGAGTATCCGTCCTTGAGTTCAATGTACGGACATCCGGGTAGACTACTAGGACCCACAGGGTCTGGCAAAAGTAGCGTAAGTGGGAGTTCACCTGGTCTTCGTGAACTAATTTCTGGATACCCCAGTTCATCGAGGCACTCGCACCCAAGGGGTCGCTTCAAATATCTAGCCACCTTCTGGAAGGATGCACCCAAGCAATATCTGTATACATCGTCGAGAACGTGACTTCAGTTCCCTACAGCAGAAGTCCCATCTTCATGATTGATGTACCCGGCTTTGGCGACACAAAGATTTCAGAAATGAGCATAGTCGTCATGATCCAAAATTTTATGAGAGATATGGCGTATGTTCGCATGTTATTGTCATTTGGTTGAGCAGACTGATAATGGAATTGTAGCATTACCCACATTGGCAGGATTCTCTATTTCACACCCATCAATGTTGTGCGATTGCCTGGAAGTCAGCGCAGAATGCTCAAAACCTTCCAGGATATGACAGGTATTGAAACAGTGGGGAACATCATGATAGTAACCACTATGTGGGACCAATTATCCGGTGAAAGCTCCATGCAGCGTGCAGAGCGCAACTTCGAGCAGCTGCGGGACGTCGTGTGGAAGGTATGACATGCTGATATGCTTCATTGACTAGCTGTGACCCTTACGCGTCCACTGTCTTAGGATTACATTCAAAACGTGTGTCTAATTGTCAGGTTTGACAATAATGTAGAGTCGGCGCTCTGCGTTCTTGATGAGGCTTGTCGGGTCCTCGTTATAGCAGCATTTGAAGTAGAAATTTCGGACCAGATACGCGACGCGGCATTTGGAGCAGACCTCTACAACAATCTCCAAATTCGAATTCAAAACCTGCAAATTCAACGAGCCAACATTCGCTCAGAATTGGAGGTGGCACCATTAGGCCCAGATTTCCAACTACTCACAGTCCTTTCATTGCAGTTGGAAGAAACAGAGAGGATCCTTGCGAAGTTTAATCAGGAACTTGAGGATTTTGAGGCACCTCCCGAATCGGTGCATGATCCCATGGCTGAACCAACATTGCCCTCTCACCCACCAACATTGCCCTCTCATCCAGCCCCAGCAAAGCGCGGGATCTTTGCAAGAGCGATCTCGTCCTTCAAGTGCTGGGGCCATGAGCTTCATGAACGTCATGATCTTTGATTGTTTTGGCAAGTCCAATCGTTATCTGACCGAAAGGTAGCGGGTTGTTGATAGCTAACACGCACTACATTTAGCAAAGGAGAATCTATGTGATTTTAATTACAAGCAATTGCGAGTTAGTGCATGATGTATCACGGTTTTCTTCCGGCATCCGACCCAAATAACAATTTCTATAATACTTAAATGTAACGGCGAATGTGTTTAGTTCTAGTGATCATGGAGTCTGATGTCGATGTGGAGGAACGTGATCCTAGCATCCCACCGACTTTCACAAAGTTTATCATCGGTTTGTGGGCAGATATCAGATGTCAAAACCGCCAGTGTAACCTAAAACAAAGAAATGGATTCAACGATAAGAGATCAATCACAACGGAAAGAAAATATAAAAGCATTCTAAAAACTCGTCCTCATCAGGCTTAGAGTCCAAGTCGCTTCACGCGTCCAGAAGTGAGACGTGGGTTTTGCCGTGCATCGAACAAAGTAACCGATTTTGTTGGCACGATGAGCTAGCTGCTTGCTGTTCCTTCATCCCCATCAACGTCGACCTCATTGCCATCGTTATCACCTGGACCTTCTGCTCACTACCCTCTACATATGCAGTATCATAGTCCTCCATGCCACGAATGCGTGTGTAGGCTAATTGTCGTCACATCAGCTCGTACATTTTGGATGAGTTTCGTTTTCGCCCTAGCAGTTTTCCTCGCAAGGCTCGTCTTATTTCCTGTACTTTATATCGTCTGTCTCTAAAATCCTCCTCATTATACCCTCGATCTCGCGTTACCCCCTCCCGTTGTAGTCATCGCACCAAGATTCGACGGACACATCACAAGGTTCGCGCCTCTTCCTCTAGTCTCACCCACCTCCACATACACCCTCACATCTCCTTGCTGATCTGCGACCCAGCCCTCAGGATCCCGATGGCATTATTGGATATAACATATCATTCCTGGCTTTCAGAAAGAAGGCGTTCGGCCGGGCCCATGATCAGGGGTTCACAATAATCTCTCTGCGTTCCTCTGAGTATCACCTGTTATCTGTCTTCTTCCGACTATGTTGCCTGATATCATGTGCATGTCACTGCGTCATCACCTATCTGCGTCATGCAACTTCGCTCCTCTTCTCTCCCTTCTCTTCCCTCGTCTCCGCTCTTTTTTCACCGGTGCTACCCCGGTTGTTTTCATCGACCCCTTCCTTGTCAAAGATTCTCCTGCCGTTCATTCTGTATCAGTGTCCCCAACAACAACCTTTTCGCGTCGACGAGCCCTCTTACGCTTTGCCTTTCATTGTTCGTCCATCCTCGTCTCATATAAGTCTATCTCGCACGCCTCAAGTGTGTGTCCCCATCGTTGTTGATCAATTATACTCGCCTTCACTCCTGCGTATCCACCTTTGTTCTGCATCAAGAGACCGCATGTCGTCGTATTCACGTTGGCACATTCAACCTTTTCACCCGCCCTGTCATCTCGCATTTAAGCCCTGCTTTGTTACCATTCCTCCGACATTACCCACTCATATCACGCTGGCTTGCTAACCCTTAGATTGTCGACTTTTGGCTTTTCAGCTCTATAAGTCCGAACGCACTTCCTCATGTTCACCAGCTTTCATTTATGTGACTCACTTCCCTTGCTCTCGAGGTGTACCATCCGTAATTTACGACAATGTGATGGCAGGTTTGCGCTACTCCTTTTGCTGCATATATCTCCATGGATTAGTTTGCGACATGAAAACATATGCAGAGAATTCCGGTCAATGCTCCCCCCCACCTAAGGTCGACCCTCCATTCACTGCCACTTCAAACGTCACTGGGGAAAAATTCCTCGATAATTGTGAGCCATGGGCTATCACGATCGCGGGCGGTACACCACCTTATCGCTTGAGCTTTGTGCAGCCCGATGGCAATGTTGTGACGAATTTTACGTTACCTGTTGAAGACAACACCTACACGTTCGTGAACTAGTCACTTCCCGACACTCAGCTTCTAGGTGCGATACTACTGTGCTCTTCTGCGATGTCGCAGACTATTTTACTAACTTTAAGCTCCCTTGCTATCGATTAGCCGCTGTAAGCGATGCGTAAGTCTATATTCTATATTTCTGACAGGCTTTCTGTTTCACTCACGCCTTGGTTCGTGCATAGCTTGGGTCGGTGGGCTACAAACCCTCCCGTTGTAGATATGACTGGTAATGCATTGCGTTTAATCATCATGCAGAATGACTCAACCAAAATTTAGCGTCGCCTCGGAATAGTGACCCCACCTGCCCTTGGAAGAGCAGCTCTACCTTATACCGATACCCAAAAAATCCAACAATTGGAAACTTGCCGTGGAAATCGCGGTCCCTGTGGCGGTGGTTGGATGTCTGGTCGTATTTCTGCTTATATGGCTATGCCGACGAAACAGAAAGAGGAATCATAACCTCCAATCATCCGTTCTCGACGATGGAACCAGTTTCACTCCAACAAACAACTTCATTGGTCCCAGAATGAGGCCGTTTCTCAGCCATCCGTCGGGTCACCTCTATCCAGCCACATACAAGAGCTTTCAAGCTCATACCTGGCTACACCACTCGATATGAGCAGCTCGGGTCCTGCGTCGGCGCTGCGGATGTCGAACCCAGGGCCAACGGGGGACGGGACCGACTCTAGTCTTTTGCGTCATTCAAAAGCTTCGATGCAGTCTCCAACTACGATGTCATTCAATGGAACAAGCTCCGCCTCATGCCCCTTGGGACCTACTAACCCCATATCTGACTGCTCTGGCTACGGAGACTCGAGTGTAAGAACAAAGAATTACGTATGGGCGCAATCCGACTTTGATATAGAAAAGTGTACTCTTGATTTTACATGGTGAGTCTCCCATGGTCGGGTCGTGTATGTGTGAATGGGAGAGAGGAGCCTGGCTTGACCCCCTCCCAAGGCAAGAGGTAAGGACGGTGGGCGGGTGAGTCCCCAGAGGGGTGAAAGTGCCTAGCAGCCGACTGGACAAGCTCGCCGCCAAAGGAGATGAGTCACGATCCTGAGTGTTGGTGCAGTTATGAAGGTAGGTAGACCCAAGAGCCGCAGACTGATCTATTTCCGGCCAATACATGATCGGTATGGCATGCGTCAGACCTACAGCCTTAGCGCTGACAGTCGCCAGACCTAGAGACCGGAATACAGTCCTAAATTTAGCCAATGAAAGCTGCAGGCGTTCAGCCGCCATGATTCGCCTAATCTCAGTGATCCGAGCATGATGCCGCTCACCACACGCCATCCATCACAACGAGGGCGAGCGCTGTTCAGGAAACACATGGAAACGCAGAGCAATGGGTAGAAAATGAACGTCTGTGCATACAGACGAAGGGTCGAGGAGAATATGTTGATGACAGGAGGGGAAATGAAAGTATGCGTTCCGCGCATGAGATACACATGTTTGACAAAATACATCGAGTCGATTGAGCCGAGGGGTAAAAAAGCGAACTTGATCGAGAATGCAGAAGAGCAAACGCGGAGGGTCATGATGGGGGGCTCATATGCAGAGAACTAAAGAGACAGATGAAATTGAGTACAACAGCGAAAAAAATATGATGAACATGAAACCCAAGGGACCTGGGAACGAAAACATGAGCGAGGAAGGGATAGACGAAAAAGAGGTCAAACAACACATGCTGCTAAAGGTAGGCGAAAGCGAAGGAGAAGCGATACATGGGAATAGATTGAGGTGCTAGGGGGACGCGGAACTTCAGGATGTACAAGATCGAAGGATGGCTTCGCGAGGTGGGTATATGTATGCGCACGGAGGGAGGAGAAAAAGAAACGCTGAATACCCGGAGACTATACAGTGCAAGACCGTTAGCAGTGCCCAGTGCAAAAGTTGATGATACATTTGAAGGGTCTGAAATAAAAACGAGCGCACAAGTGAAGGAGTAGTTGATGCGCAAGGTGTGTTACTACAGAGGAGGAGCGTGAATGTGGTGCGAGAAAAGATGATGAGAGAGGAGAATTCAAGGGAACATGGTTGAAAAGCGGAGAGTGGGGTCGCAGTGCGGAGGTAGGTGGTGTTGGAATAGAATTGGGATGATGGCCGCATGAAGAGAAGAGGGGGATGTACAGATAGAGCATATGCGTGCCGTAGGCCAGGAGGGAGGGAGAGACGGGAAACAAGTCTCTGTGCTGTGCGTGTGGGTGGGATTGAGACGAAATGAGGCGATATACAAAAGCTGCCACGACCCAGACTCAGACAACGTTGACGGGGACACTAGACGACTAGGAACGATATAAATGAAGAATCTGGATGACTGAGATGAAAACCGACAGCGGCGGCGACTGAGTATGACGTTCAACGATGATGAGAACCCACAAACGACCGGGAGACGGCTGAGATCCTCTGAAACTGAACCAAACACGGCTTAAAGTAGCAGAGGGAGAAAGAGACGCAAAACGATGTCGTATCTGGTATGAAAAGATGGCATTAATGAAAAACATACAGAAAATCAGAATCATACGCATATACACCCCATTCCAACACCTCTACGAGCCCCATTCCCATACCTATCCCTCTAGCTACGCCCTATGATGCTCTTTCAAATACAACAACGATCGATCGACTTCAAACCACGGCGGGACTTCGTCTTTCGGGAAATTTGAGAACAAGGGAGTGGGGTTGTCGTCGTCGCATACGACAGCGGTGGGTGGGCATCCGTCGTCTTTGTAACCAAGCATGTGGTTGCCAGTGGGCTGAGGGCGGAGATATCAGTGTCAACTGGTGTGGATTGGGGGGAAGAATGGGAGGGAAAAACAAACCTTGTAATAGCTGCATTTGTGTTCTGGGTGAGATGCGGAGGCGGAGTGGAACCTGAAGACATGGACGTGGTATTATTGAATGACTGACGACGAGAGAAAAACGAGGAGTACATACACGCATTCAAAGATGGAATATGTCGAGTTGAATCCGACGACGTAGGGTCTTTTTACTAGTGCTAGGCCGTTGAGATCTTCAGTAGGGCAAGAGAAGGTGCATGCAGCTGGCGACGATGAGAAAAAGTCTTGTGCGAGGACTGGTAGAAACAGTGAGGAGAGGAGAGCAGCAAGAGCAAAGTGTGTTAGCGATGGTGCCATGGCTGTGAACTGGACTAGGTATAGCAGTGGGGATGGGGATAGTGATGATAGTCAGTCAGTGAAAACCCCTATGTCTCGGGGAAAGCTGTAATGAGGGAGCGTCCCTGGTCAGTGCAATTGACAACGAGGTCAACGTTGATGTGATAAAGGTCCTGTTCAATGTGCCAACAACAATTGAATTGTTTGTTTGACTGACACGCCGATAAGGCGAGAACCAAACACAAATACCCAACTTGAACTTGACATCATCTCATGTCGTCATTGTCACTCGTTTCAATCTGAGCGTATTCATGGCTTTCCAAAGCAAGCTGCGAACATGCTCAATTATGAAGTTTTATAAAAAAACAATTTCAGTATTCAAACTGGTTTACGACATTTAAAATTAACCCGCCTCATCTCAACTTCGCCCACAATACCATTCGCTTCGTTCTGCTTCTAAAACCTTCCGCACTCAATTTCAGCTTTTTGATAATTGCATACAGGCTAAAACAGAAGATAACAGTGAAATAAGACCTACGCCACGAACTATCGACCCAAACTCTGATCATGATTACCAGTCCCACCATGAACACCATACATATCATACCCAACCCCACTCACATCCCCTGACCTGTACACCACCATCGGCTCCCCACCCGTCCTATCCACCACCATCATATTAGGAAACTGCGGATCAGGTTCCACTCCCTCGAATCCACGGACGTCATAAATGGTAACGATCCTAATCCCCTCTGACGTGGAGGGTTTCCTGGTATGTGCACTTCTACCCTCCCCTCGAGTTCGAGTCGAGTGTACTCCACCTCTATGTGAGTGAGCGCTACTTCCTGGTTTAGGCTGTGTATAGCGTACGTTGCGCGAGGATCCGGGGACGGGGGCAGGAGGCATGGCGTGGGTGGTGTTTTGAGAGCCTGAAGCGATAGGCTGACCATTTCGGTTTCTACTATGGCTCGAGCTACCGCTTGACTGACGATAATGCGAGGATGAAGTTGAGCCAGACCACCTATCGTGATACATTGGTGTTGGTGTAAGTAGGGAATCAGGACCTGGCGGAACTGGCATTATCATTGGTTGGATACTCGAAGCCTGAGGGTGCCACTGCTGTTCAGTACAACCTGAGCTGCTGCTTGCTTGAGCCGCCTGATATGATGAGAACAACGAGCTGGTCTGCCGTTCGTGATGCAATCGTAATGGTGGGGTTAGGGACTTCATCGCCGGCGGAGACGGAATGGGCGGAGCGAGTGCATTAGGCGTAGGAGTCCCACCTATTGGTGACATTGGCATTGTCCTCGTCGGTGAACTTAAGCTTGTGTGGTGCGTCGTTCTCCTCCTCGGCATAGAATCAGGAGTAGGCAGCCCAAGTCTATCAAAGTATCCGCGAACGTCGTCATCCTGGATGGCACTGTCCATGCCCTGACACTGCGCTAGCTCTTCTCGCACTACCTCTGTGCGAGTGGGTATAAAAAGTGACGTTGTCGGCGATGATGTGGTAGAAGAAGAATGAGGATACGGGTATGAAGCTGACGAAGAGCGACGCTTCCTAGCAGTAGGAGAATGAGCGTACGATGCTGATGCTGAAGGCGACGAGTGATGTATCCTGGGGCCTAAGACAGAATTGGAGTCACGATTTCGGTTGATCATAATAAAGCGAGGAAATAGAGTCAGTGGAAAGTAAGTGGGTGATATGTACGACCACAACCTCACAAACCTCTCACTATTTATATGCTTCCCAATTCAACAATGCACCTCCATGGGACTGAAAAAAAGAATTCCAAGAAGAGCGCCTCAACAATGAACATAGGATGGTTGATATCCGAAAAAGGCAAAACGCGTATCGAGGTAGCCCAAATCCTGCTATGCCGACTCGAGAGTCGAGACATAACAAAGGCCATCAATACAATCCCATTGTTTTTATCCGCTAAGCTTGCCTACACAGCTTTGTCGTCGAAGGGTTACCAGAGGAAAGTATTTGACAATGACACTGTCATGAATTTTGGAATATTCTTCCGTATACGGACCCGCCGGTGAGCATCAGTAAGAAGCACATTTTAACAATTACAGGTCGTTCAAAGTGGTTAAGTACGATAAATATTCCGGAACCCACTACACTTTTCAGTTAACCCATACATCGCAGACGACGACACAGGGCAAAGTTGAGCTCAGGTGCAGACTCAAGTATTATGTGGATGTTATTCAAGGATTTCTATTGTAAATAGCTACGTGCCGTCCATAAAATTTCACCGTCATTTTTTGTTCATCCTCATTCAAGTCGCTTACTTTCAGTAAATCATCGACGACGGGCCGCTCAACCGCCAAAAATTCGGTGATTTTATTGTTTAGACCCTTGTTCGAGGCAAACGAAATTATGGGGTCGCCGTTACCGTGAAGATACTCTGTTATCCTAGTGTGTACATACGTACCTACTGGGTGTCCTTTCATGAAGGGAGGTTTGTCAGAAATTGTTTTGACACCACCAATTTTCGAGTACATACAGTTATGTTTTGCGTACATATTACGCAATACGACGCCAACTCTGATATATAGAATATGATAAACCTTGACGCCCGACATTTTATCGCCCAAGGCCATTTGCGCCGCACTCATGCTTACGTGGAATACAGATCACCCTACACGTGTCCGAATACTATTTTCCTCCGAGATCATGCTAATGGATCGATACATTCGTGAATATGGTACATGTACATGTTAAACGGAACAATGAAACATGGAAACGAGGATTCAGCAAAACGAGATGAATAATGTTTGACACAAGATATGTGAAATCCCAGAGTGCATGCACTAGAATATGTGTATGTGAACAAATATAACTCCCCCATAGGTCGCAAATCGAACCTACCTGTGGTTTTACTCCTCACGCTGGAGCCATTTGGGACGATGGCGCTTGGCGAATTTGAGTAGACGTCGGAGTAGCCCTTTAAAAGCAAGTGACCTTGATAGTCCATGGTTAACAGGGATGACAAGGGCTTCCGACTCTGGTCCCATAGCGGAGATCGTCTCTGTCTGTATAGGCATCGAGTCTCGACCTTGGTCAGAAATGGATCCTATAGACGGCAAGGTCTCTGCTCGATCCTTTGGACGCTTGTGGGAGACACGTTTTTCGGGTAGCATGGCAAGTATAGTCTCCTTCAGCTCGGGATCGGAGACGAGCCCATTGTGAATCTCTGGGTCCTCAGCCCACTGTTGGAAATTATCGCACATTCGATGGTTGGCTGGGACGATGTTGGCCACGATGGTCTTGCGTAGAGCTTGCGCGCCTTCCTGAAATTCAGGCGGTGGTCGTCCAAATTTGACCAATTGGGAAATGAATTTGGCCAAAGTCTCGTCATTTTCCTTTTGATCCTGCTCCAGGATGGCTTCGAGAACTTTGTTGCTTTGTGTGTCGGAATGAGTCAGGTCCGACTCAATCATGACTTTCTTCTGAAGCGCAGCCTCAATGCGCTCATGCAAGTCACAATAGAGATGTGTGGAAGTGATTGTTGACCTGTATAATGGTTGATCATAGTACCAAACATTGCTATCCAACACTTGAAGGGCTGAAGTCCTGGTACCCATAAAACGCTTCAAGTCAGTTTCCTCCCCAAAGAACCCCTAGGTCAGAGTGAGTGA
The DNA here is from genome assembly GCA_015501605.1 of Panaeolus papilionaceus. Lineage (NCBI taxonomy): Eukaryota > Fungi > Basidiomycota > Agaricomycetes > Agaricales > Panaeolus > Panaeolus papilionaceus. Next base: position 105,589 of record JADNRZ010000040.1, on the reverse strand, counting down.
CACTTCAAAAACATCATAGGAGATGGTACTAATTACCTTGAAAACCCCGGCTTTAAGTCGTTCAAAGTTTTGTTCCGCTTGACTGCGAGTTCGTTCACTGTGAAGGGTATTCCACATTGTTGTTACAACTGTGATTGTATAAGTCCTGACACCCAACAATTCTTTTAACATTTTAATTGTTCTCTGCCTACTTCCTGGCAGGCGAGTGACTGCAATGGGAGTGAGAAATAATATTCTGTAATTTATTGAAGAACTAGTCGGAAGTCAATTGGGTATTCTTCCTGAGGTATCATGATATCAATGGCAAGAGCTCACCAATTCTCTTTCAGCCAATCTCTGAGCATATCCACAACCTCCATCTCCGATATCTTACTGTCGGAAAATCCTGGTGTATCAACCAGATAAATTGCCCTGGCAGATTGTTTCCGTGCAATGTTGACAAGCTTGTAAGCAGTTACACGCTGGGTATATCCAGCGAGCTGATTACTCGAAATAGCAAGGTTCTGTGAGCCTCCTGCAAGTGCCTCAATGAACTTGAACGGACAAACAGTATTCAGTCTAAGTAAATTGCATCAAAAGGCTGTACATGGTACTTGACTTACTGTACTCTTCCCAGCACCAGTAGGTCCCATGATGCTAAGTATTTTCATTCATTAGACGAGTTTCAGAACCACGACTAACACTACACGTACATATATACGACTGCTTCGTCGGGTATTCTGGCTACGGGTTCGACAGAAATATTACCCGTAACTCTGAACTCTTCGAGTTCAAGTCCCTCCATGACACGATTATTGACAACTAAGTAGCGGCTGGGGTTCGTGGAAAGAGGTATCCACACAAGATGGTGAGCACGGAGTGGAAAGTGTCTCCAGCAGAGTACCAGTCAAGTGCATGTGGTACATAAGGTCACGGCGCATCACATGATCATCAATGAGTTCGCGGTGTACCCGGCGTTCAAACGTTCATTGTTCAAGGTGAATGACACGAGACCGTCAGGTGATTGCCCGCAGCGCAGCAGGCATAGGTGCAGGGAAAATACGGTTACAAGACTCACCTGTTTAGTGTAGGTTATCACCACTGCTCTCTCTATCATTCTCTCTACATTCGTTTCACGTCCATGTACAATTGTTTTTCAAATATAAATACCTCAAATTTCGTTCGCCGTCATTTTCTTTGAGTTATGAAGGACCCATTTGGGTAGCTCATGGAGGGAATGGTAGCGGTGTGATGAAGAAATGGTCTGTGTCGCTGTTGATCATCTGTTGATTAAATTTATTTTGTTCAATCTTATGTTCTCGTCGCAACCTTATGCGTGATCTCGTCCTTGACATGATTATAAGATGTGATATCAGATTGAATCTCGACTCGCTGCACGCTCAAACGGAAACCTCATATTACTGTTTTGATTTAACATTCGCTTCGGATATTCAGCAAGCCGAGATACGGGGTCGCTCTTCAAGGCACTGATGTACATAGATACTTGAACGAGCATGTCCTATTCAATACCCCATCACATTGGACGTCCTCACATTTCCCCTGAGATCACACTAATAGAATGACCGATTCGTGAAAACGGCATGCACACTCAGTCCGACGACGTTACAGGTTATGTATGTATATGTGAAGATGCAACCCATGGACAACTCCCCCAGACGCCACTATGCCCCTTAAAACTCGCCCTGGTGTCCCTTCTCTCCTCGTCATTGAGCCTGTGTGTAGGGAAACAAAGTCATACACTTTTTCTGCGCTTTCGAGGCTGGCGACCCTGAACCCATGTTGTTATTGAAGAGATTCAGACGGTGATCCCCCTGTTTTCGTGGGGGATTACTTCGAGGATGTGTCATATGGCATTCAGCTGGGGATGGATGTGCTTTCCACTTCGAATGTGGAGAGTAGTGCTGTGCGTCTGCTTGCGCCGGTAGTGGTGTTTGGGTGCCTTTACATACAAAAGATGGGAAGGAAAATGTGAGCTCGAGGTCAAGCGAGAGCAGTATGTACGTACTTGACTTGGTATGAGGTTTTCGCAGTCATAATGATGGTTGGGCAAGTGTGACTATCAACTCACGGTCTCGACAGTGTGGGACCTGTGGGTGCGCAATAAGAAACAAGCCACGTGAGCTAGGCAAACAAACAACCAAACAACCCGAGTGTTTCGTTTCTTCATTGCCATCATCATTTAATTGGTCTCGTTGAGAGTCGTGTTGACCTGGTCCCTTGCTCACTATCGTTGCCATGACCTATGACGCCTCCAAACCCAGTCTCATTTTCTCTCATGTCAGGATGGACCTTTCATCCTCACACGTTACTAGCTTGTCTGAACCTTTTCATGCCCTGCAAATTGACTGTGGACACGTTAGTGTTTTTCCTTCTATTCCTCCTTCATCTTTTCACAATCCACGTGTCAACTCCACGTCTCTGGCGCGCTCCCATCCACAGCCCCACAGACGTGTCTCCGCCTATACTCTAGGGTAGAAGTAGAAACTCTCAATCTTGCCTCAGTTCGTCTCCAGGCGCACTTGTGTCCTTGGTTCTCCCCCGTTCACCTTTTATTGTCTTCAAGCTCTCATTGCGTTATTACCCCGCTGCCTCGTTCAACCTTACTTCTCTCTCGGGTGACAAGTCCCCACCCTCTCCTCCTACCCGTGTCTCTGTTCGTCTCTCGTCTCATGCCACTCTGAGTTCCCCACTCTTGTCATCAATCCAATCTTGTCTGAAATCTGGCTGTCGTTGTTTTGTCTCTTTGATGCTGTATGTGTATTTGGCCCGCCCCTCAAATGGGCCATTGTTCACTACTGTTACAATGAACTATGTCGCCTCTCATGGCACGAAAACGTCTCATGCCCACCTGAATCACCATCATGCCTATTCAACTCGATATATTCTATCGTTATTTGTGCATTTCCTCGTCTCTTTTGCTCTTGTCTTTGTTCATCATTACCTCTAAATCTCCCAACTCAACCTCGCTGACTCGCCCCTATTCTGTAGACACATCCACGCATACACCTATTACATGTGTCACTAATCGTGCCGAGCCATCGCCTCCGACCTTGCCGAAAAACTGGGTTGCATCGTTGCATGAGCTTGATCAGTGGTCAATTTTGAAGGAAAATCATTGGTCCTGACGAGCTCTCATTCTGCCTGCATCTCACCATGGTTCATTTCGTTGCTACTTGCGTTCCACTTTCGTCGTCCCTCTCGTTTTTCTGATGTTATTTCACTTCCTGTAACATCGGCTCATTTGTTCCTCTATACACTCGTCACCTCCGAGTCGTTGCTCGTATGCGGTCTCTTGCTTCCCCGGTCCTACACATTAGCATTCGCACTTTTCTCGCATCCCCGACCTAGCTGGTCGCTCGCCTATCGTTAACCCATTTCCATCATCACCCGCGCACTGCGCATACCAGCCTTACAATCTGCTACTCTCAGCACACCTTTTTGGTCTACCGATAACCCTTGCTATCTTCGATTTCGACCTCCCCTCCATCCCCAGATCGTGTCCGTGCCACCCATCGAAACCGATCCGATTACCGTTCTTTCCCCGTCGCCACACGGAGTCGTCTCATTCGGGGTAGAACTCGGAGGGAAAGGGGGAGGATGATTTAACGGAGACAATGGCAAATATCAGTGAATGACGTCGAGAGAGGGTGGAAACGAGATGCGGAGACATGTGGGTGGTGGTGGACGATGATGGTGGTAGTTGGGATCGGAGACACACAGTCAATTGAGGTAGTTTGTTTTTACAGTGTCCTTCATTTCTGCCTGTCTTGCCCCCATGTGATGTGAGCAATGATGTGTTCCTCACCTCGGTGTTGGTGGTCTCATTTGATTTAATGTGCACAGCGCTGGTGTTTTGCGTACACGTCTGTTAGGATACTCTAGGTAAATACCAATTTAATCATTCTGTTTAACTTTGCCCTGTCGAGATCGTTGTATGCTCAAATTCATCGATTATACCATTTGATGATCTCAAAATGGAGTCGTTCTTATTTAGGATTTTTTCGACTCTGGATTTCGGAACAGACGGATAGGGTCTAATAGACCTGTGACAGCTCCCTCGCGAGGTGCGAGGGCCTCGTAGAGGGACCTGGAAAGCGGGTTTTTCCGGCCTGATGTTATTCTTAGGATCGAAAAATAACCCCTGATGCCATCAATTTCCTTTTTGGTTTCGACTTTGTGAAGTGATTTCAGTTATTTTTAGAATGTCGCGTTAATTAGGACGCAATGCCCTGAACATGCTCGACAGCATTTCTATCCATCCACCGTCCCATCATAGTCCGCTTGTACGACCCGGTCCATACCAAATCCAAAATCCGCTCCAATCGATCACGATTTCCATCCGTATAGAATTTGTCGTGATAGGTGCTGATTTCTACCTCTGAGCCACGAGCGGTCGCTTCGAGTAAGTCAAGTGCTGTGAGCTTTGAGTCGCTCAGCACCTTGAGTGCATTATAGAAGACTTGTCCTCGAGACAGCCTCTGCCTCCGTGATCGACCTACTGATGTGGATTGGGAAGTGCAACTATCCGAGTCTGATTCAACCATGAATTGAGAGCCATGAGCCAGGGCATCAGTTTCGTCGTCCTGGAAGCTGGTTTCAGGCGTCGGCGGAATGCCAAAAAAGCTATTGGGATCAAAAAGTGTACTTGAAGACGTTGACTGTGGAGTTTTTGGAATACATTGGGTTGAATGGGGTGAACCGAGTGCACCAAGAGGAGGGTTTGGCATAGAGAATGCCTCGAGAAGTTGGTGTTGGTATGAATGGAGGGATTCAATTGGTTGGGGTGGGTTCATTTCGACTGATTGATGCCTCGAGCGTGATTCAGAGCCTGAAGGGACCGCTTGCTTGCTGATATGAGAATGACGTGGCTTTCTGATAATTATATTTTATTGAGTGCAATGAGTTTGTCATCAGTAATCTAATTAGCCTGCTACTCACACAACACTCTCTGTTGGCTCATTTAATCGCCACTTAGAGGTCAAAGAACCTTTGCTTGGATTTCTCGACAGAGACTGCAATGCTGGCTCTGTTCCTAGAGGGGATGTTGGAGTTGTAGATGTTGAAGTTGGGGATGGCTCGATGCTGAAAGTCATGAGCTGCTCTTGCGGAATACCACTCATGATTCGTTGTACAGGCACTCCTGGAGCGCTTGGCGCAGCTCGTGAAGTCTTTCGAGATGTAGACGCTGCTGCTGCTGCACTATGTAGCAGTCTGCAAAGCGAAGACATCTCGTCCATGTGGAGTGGCTGCAGGGTTTGGAGGTGCGTTTTCGCCCGGATCAGGCTCTTGTGGAAGTCCTAGCCTGTAGCGATTGTACATTGTGGGTATCAAGTGGTTTCCTTACTCCTCGTTACCCTTTATATGGGCTCAATTCTCACTGCGCATCCATTTTAGATCCCACAGTGAATGCGCGCGCTCACCAAATCACACACGTGCGCACTTTGATGCGTCGCTCTCTATGTTTGCACGAAACGAAAAAGGAAATTGATGGCATTTTCGATCGTAAGAAAAACATCAGGCCGGGAAACCCCGGTTCGCCAGTCCCGCTCTCGCGCCTCGCGAGGGATGGTCACCAGTCTAAGGGTCTAATTGGTTGAGTGCTTTCTCCGACTCTATCCTTGTTCCCAGTCTTCACTCTGATTATCAAGGTATAACTGATCATTCGTCATAGACTCTGGTCCTCAACCCGTATCTGCACCTAACCGATTACTTGGCACATCCGCATCCTCGTCCACATTGAGAACTGCATACATGTCTTGCTGGTTTAAATGTCCGGTTTTATAACAACGAGATGATACAGTGCCGTATGCGAGTGCCCATCTGGGCCTGTGTGTTGTGGCGGATGAGGTATAAGGCATGCCCTAATTTTCTTTCTGGGATTTCTGTTCCTTCGAACTCAAATGATAAGGGTGGGCATGAGCTTGAACATGAGCCCTGTCTGCGCCTTGATTTGGTTGTTTAGAGCAATTATCTGTGTATTCTTGCCTGATTCAGAGGAAAGCAGACCGCAGTGCTCGCTGTTTCATGAGTCGCGCCTGACGCATGGACAATCTTGATGAGTAGTTTGAAATGAATTGCGGGTCACGGGTGTAATGTGAGTGGCGGCCAAGTTACTTGTATTATAGATAGAAGGTGTTTTTTCAGGAGTGAGGCAGAATGAGAAGAAGGCAGAACGAGAATGTTGACATTGAGGGTGCGCACTGATCGCGAACCGGTGCGGGTTTTACCGTGCACCAAACAAACAAACCGACTTTGTTGGCTTGATGAGCTAGCCCTTCCTTCGTCACCATCAACGTTGACCTCGTTGGCAATTGTCCTTTGCTCACCACCCTTACTATGAACTATGATAACTCTGAATCCAGTCCCGTCATCTCTCATACCACGAACACGCTGTCATGAATCGTCATCACTGGATGAGCATTTTCACGTCTTGCTGATCCAACTCGACGAGTTCAATTTGTGAGTGTAGGTCTGCTGATATCGCTTCCCTTGTGTTCATTTATTCTTGTTCCCTGCACCTCTCAATCCCACATCGCTGACGCGCTCTCCCTGACAGCCCAGAGAAATCTCCGCCTGCCGTCAAGAAATGCTTTAGGTTGTAGCGAGAAGGTCTCTTCCTGTTTTCTCTCCTCGTCGTTCCCCTTGTTGTCGACAAACTCTCATTGCTGTGTTACCTTTCTGTCTTATCCCACCGTGCATCTCTCTCGTCTCATCTCCTTCTCGTACCACGTCCTCTTGCTAGTCTGATTCCCGCTCCAGTCATCTCTCTCATCTTAGTCTGATATCCGCCTGAACTTCTTTGCTTATCAGGCTCTTTCATCCTGCACGCATATCTGGCGCGCCGCAGGTGTATGCCCTATCTGTGGATCCTCTTCTTGTTCAGCATTTCTCATCTTAATGCTATTCTAGCCCCACATTCGCGCTTCTCTTTTTTTTTTTACGTCCGCACGCTCCTCTCCGCTTTTCAACCCCACTCCCTTGGATTTTCTTCTCTCCTCCCCTCAACTTTACTCGCAGCACGCCTCATGTTGATCTTCCTGTGTTTGTCTTCTCGGTGGCGTATATTTTTCTCAGTGCTTGCCTAATTGATATACCCACCTCTGCGATCCCTTGAATCATGCGTTTTCGGCTTACTTTTCCCGCTTCCGCCTCTAACGACCTTCGCTGGTGTGTTGCTCCGGCCTGTGTTATCGCCATGTACAACCCACTCTCAATTACAAGGTCTACATTTCTTGTCGTCCACTCCACTTCCCACCTCTTCACATTGCTTACATGTTTTCGCCGTACTGCGTTCTCTCATTGTGCGATTATGATGTCTCGTTCAACCTCGCTTCCTTCCATCCGCTCCTGGCTCATGTTCTCGTACCGACATCTCTGTTCGTTTCACCTTCATCCTGTGTGTCCGCCGTTGTTATCAATCTCACCTTCCTCCAAGTTCTCGCTTTCAGCCATTCGTCACTTCACCGCTTTACAATTCTCTTCTGAGCCGGGTTGTTCACGTGAGCGCTGCTCCTGCATTCTCATTCATTTCCCATTCCCTCTCTTTCGTCACTTTACCTTCCCTTCATCAACCCGTTCTACTCGACCCCCCATTTTTGAGCACATGGGATAATCTTCCTCCCTTTCATCAGTGATCCCTTCCTCTGGTCTTGTAGTCACTCAGCGACATTTTGCAATGCATAGCCCCTACATGTCACAGACCCGCTTTACCCTTTCCGCACGCATATACCCATCCCAATGACTCCATTGACGCGCTTCTATGCTGCGCATAGATATGTCGCTCGCCATTGGTCTTCACTGTAGTCTTCGCCATGTCGTTCCACCGAACGGGCGTTCTACGTCATTTCATCTTCCTATATACTTCTGTGGGCCTGCGACTTTGATCTCAGATACACCACCCACACTCGTGATCCAGGACGGGTACCACTGCTCCTCGTGATGTGCGTGTGTGTTGAGCGGCATCTTGGGTTGTGTGGTATGCATCGTTCATGATGGCAAGTAGAGGATGGGGACGGTGTAGTGGAGTAGAAGCGGGATTGTGCGTGAATGTCGGGGGCGGACGGAGATTGGGTAAAGGGAGTGAAGACGAGACGTCTTAGGTGGAGGTGGTGCTGGGATGGTGCTAGTGGAGGGAGCGGTGGTGGTGTGCTGAAGAAAGGATCTGTGTCGGCCTTGATTTGATAGAGACGTCCCAGCGAGAGATGTGCCAGACCCATGAACTGAATTCGTTCAAATACAATGAGAAGAATGTAAAACATTATCAGTATCTGTGTAGCCTTAAAATGAACGCTTGATCACTGGCAGAACATCAACTCAAAGGAATGGTGAACTCGTCTTGAAGACAGTTTATGAAACCTGAACATTGAATCCTGTATTAATTCAGACATACAACAAAGAATAACAACATCCCCATGTATAAAACACAATTTACGCCTGAGACTACTCCTGAGGAAGGCCTGTTTGGGGTGTTCAGAGTGGTGGTGTTCGTGTTTGCCACCATGTTCGCGAGCATATATTTGATGCCCTCCCATGTTTCCTCACCTGTAGGCCGGATCTGGCTTGTTGGTATGAGGAAATTATTTTGCCCTTTATCCCGGAGCTCAACAAGAAATGAGTACTTGATTTTCCTACGTCTCAGAATCAGAAAGAAAAAAAGGACGATAACTATACCAGCACAACTCACAGAACATCATAAGCATAATCCAGAGATGCACCAGATGTGGGGTAAAGAGTGGCACAGCTCGGTCCGGCAGTATAGTTGGTCTGATAGACCTTGCGAACAGCATCTGCAAAGCCAGAAGCCAGATGGCCCAGTTCGACACCATCACTTGCATTCTTTGCGCAATCGTAACCATAAGCTGTACATGAAACACTTTTAACATCAGTTGATGAAACATGGAAATACGATGACCAATTACGCACGATACATGACTAACTGGCTGAAAGAATGCCAGTCAATGAACATTGCTGCTCCAGACGGCGATGCAGCCCTATCAGCAAGGAAATTAGAGAGACCACTGATCTCAGGAGAATCAGAGGCAGAATCGCCTCTGTAATCTTCATGACAAGGGTTGTGAGAGCCACCAATGGGTTGTGCCCAGCTTACGTTCCAATTCCTGTTACAATGGGATAGTTATCAGCGCGACATGTCCAACATCGACTCTTGGTAATGTTGTGCTCGACTGACCGGTTCAAATCACGACCATAACACTCTGGCTCGTCGTAACCTGTTGGCGGCTTCTGTCTACTTTTTCTCCAAAAACGCTCAGAGGTCTGACTGTAAATGAAGCCTAGATGTGTTGTCAGTCATAGTCGAAAAATTTGTTGCACAGCATACCATCCGGGTTTACGATAGGAAATATATAAAAGTCATACTTATCCACATAATTCTTGATCTCTGTCGAGTTGGCATAATTGTTGAGCAAGGAGTATGCAAGATACTCAACGGTCTACAATATGAGGTTGAGAGGGAGATCAGGAAGAGAAAGGCTCAAGATTCGCCACTCACCATCGACGTAATCCACTCTCGTGCATGGACGTTACCGTGCCAGATGACAGAAGGTTGCGCATTGGGTCCTCTAAATCCAAAAATATTGACACCTTTAAGGTCACGTCCTTCAGCGCTGGTGCCACTGCTGACAATCCTGGAGTTATGTGGGAAGGCCGCCACAAGATCATCCAGCCAAGCCACATGGTCATCATAGGTATGATAGTCATTAAACCAGGCCCCGTTGGCCAATTCGCCTATTCAACGTGTCAATAAACGATAAATACAAATCGCAGGTTCCAGCTCACCTTGAGCGTTTAACTCTTTAGCAGAAGCCAGTCCCTCTGCTTCTCTCCGGATGCTGGCGCCGAGATCTTTGTCCAACACTTCAACGGGATACACGACACCATTATCCTTCAGGACCTGGTTGATAGATGAATGGAATCTTTTATAGATTTCCCTGGGCACTGGAATGTCGATAAAAGAGTTTAAACGAGATGAGTGTATCCAGGATGATAAACCAAACTTCTGTATCTCGCTGTCGATCTTAGAGGTGATTTCCCTAGTAGGCACACGCAGCACACTGACACCATCATATTTGGTAGAGTATGTGGAGGTTGATGTGATGATATGGGGTTGAGCAGCAAGCAATGTCACAACTGCGACCAAGCTGATGAAACGCATCGTCTTCAAGTGGTTGTTTTAACTGCTGGCGTGGGAGGTAGGGAAAGATGGGTAGCAGAGAAGAAGTGAATAGACAATTTGCACGAGGGTTATAACGTTTTCAGGTGCTAGTCATGAAAACTTAGTTTGGTGGAATCCCGGTATCGGGATGAAAAGACCGCACCATCTTGCTTGTTAACCAGGACTTTGCCACGCTCCATAACAAACAATAGGCTGCCTCACCAAACCTGTTGAATTCACACCAGGGTTGAGTTTGCTAGTTATGTGTTTTTCAGACATTTTTCCGAGGGTGAGGCACATTTTGAACAAGGTCCCAGCGACGTTCAGAGTGTCCGTTTGATGAATGGCGATTATAAAACCTCAAGGAAATCTAGCGCCGCTTCTTTTTCACTTTGGCCTCTATCGCCTGTCTCGTTTAACGACGCTTTCTTCTATCCCCGCTCGCTCATATTGTCGTGCCAGGTCTCTGGGTGTTTCATGCTCATTTTATTTTTCTATATTGTCATGAATTTTATCTCTCTGTCTCACTCTCAACGGGTTCTTTCTGAGCTAGACCGATACCACAATTACCAGCTTTTCACCCTAGCGCTTCTCATGTTTCTCCGTTAAGGTCGTTTTCCATCCCTTGTCCCATACTACTTGCTGTGTTTTGTTATACATCTATATCTGACGCGCGGAGCGCATGCATATCTTTCACCCACCTCTCCTCCTATCATGAATGTAATCTACTGTGATGTCTGGCGGGTACTGAGCGGAATCATACTCGGAGGCTAAAAACCAGGCTCAATGTGCGCTTTCAGCGGCTTGAACTCTTGCACCATCCCCAAATCTGATTTCCACCTCATGGCTCATTCATTTTGTTGTATTTTCACCCCGTACGCGCCGCATGCTTATACGCTATTTGTGTCCCTCGTCTTGTCATTGACCAGTCTTCACCCTGATTCCACTCCAACCCTCATCTTTGCGCACCGCTAGTTGCTTTTCATACCTCCGCTCCTTCTTCCCTCTCCGCTCTCGTTGACAACTTCCGCGCTGAGTACCACTCGCAATATACCATAGGTGCTCGTAAAAGCACAGGGTATACGCAAGAATCAAGATCTGTAGATTTTGCCGCATGATGACCCAACGTAGTATATCCCAGCACAGATACTTCATTCGATAGATTCCTTGAATATCAGTATTACGAGCATGTGATGTACAATGATCGCTACAACAAGTAACAATCGCCTTCGACCCAGGGAAGTACGTCGTTGATGAACGCGTGGCGGTAGGACGACGAAGAGCAGTAACATGAAAAGAAAGGGTTGGTGGATGGGTTAGTGGGGTGGTGGCGATGCAAAGTGAATAGTCTATAAGGCGAGCGCAGACATGAAATGAATATAAAAGCGAAGAGAAGACGACGCAAATGAGAACACGGAAATTGACCGATGAAAACAAAGAAAGGAGAAACAGAGAATAGGGATCCTAGACAGTGGGGTGAAGACGAGGTAGCGGAGGGTCGGATAGCAACCGCGTGTTTGATGAGTGCTTGAAATCGTCCAAAGTCGCGAGAAAGCATGGATGCATGTGGATGTCGGTTGTGGCCTTGGCTGGGCACGAATACTAGGTACATTGATGATGATTGAGGAGGCGTATTTGAATTTGGACCTTCATCTATCTCGTCTTGCACTGGTACAGAGAGAAATAGGATCCCGGGCAAGGTCAAGTATGCGAGGTGAACGAAAATTATTCATAGTGAGTCGTCGACAGAGTATATCAGAGTAGCAGATTTATCGCCCGAAAGCAAAGCATTACGAACAAAGAGAACTTGGGAAAAGAAGTGCACTTTCCTAGCAAGGGGGAAATAAGCAGGGGCAAGTCGGCGAGGGGCCCTGCTTAAAGGAGTCAACCTCATGAGCGGTGACTTGCCAAGAAGACAGGTGAGGTGATGATGTGCGCGTTATGGTAAGTCGAGATATGAAAATGAGATAAAATAGAATACAATGTGTGAGTAAGCGCGACGTTGCAAGATCGTGGGGTCTGCGAGTGCTAAGGGAAATGTGGGAAACGAGGGGAAGGGTGGTGCCGAATGCACGCGCAACAACGAAATACGAACGAAATACGAGACGAAATACGAAATACGAAGACAACGAGGGATGATGGCGACGAACTGGGGCGAAACTGAGGCGAAAACTGATATGCGCCTTCGGAGCTCATCAGTGATATACCAGTCATGCAAGCATCAGAGAATGCGGCTTCAGGAACCATTTCACATCTGAGGTGTAAACTGCATAGCTGTGACTTTTGCAAACAAGACATCTGAAGATAAGAAAATTGTTCGCATTAAAACAGAGCTCAAAGATAACAACGCGCAGTTATACAGACGCAGCGTGGGCGATTGGCAGGATGATATCGTGAAGGTGGACGAGGGATGAGACTGAGGGTTGGACATCAAGGTAGCGGAGGATCTTTGATGCTAGTGGCCGAATTCGAGCACAGTCAGGAATGCAACTCGCGGAAATCAGGCGGAGGGGCGAAGAGAGAGTGATGTGGAGTGGAGCGTGTGTAAGCATAAAGTTAACGCGAACATGAAATGAGCAGCGTTAAATGCAGATAAGTCATCGACAAAGGTACCAGGAGGTGCCAAAATGGGTTAGCGAGTGGAGACGGGACCCGGACGCGAGAGGAGAGGGGAAAAATGTGTACACAGGGCCCTCGTCATCGAGAAGATGGCTGAAGTACTGGATTGACTCCGAATGAGGGGAGGGTGAGCGAAAGGAATGAAACTGAAAGATTGCTTGAAGTGAAGATGGAAAGAGGGATGAGAATGGAGTGGTTGATGCATCTAAACAGCCGCAGGTTGAAAAACTAGCAGTTGATGATGAAAGTGTAGTAGTCAGCGAAGGAGGATGTGAATGCGAGGCGAGGAGTGGGGGTGGGGATGGGGTTTCAGCTAGGAAAGCAGAGGAACACAATGCGTTAAGAAAAATTGGACGACCGCGTCTTCTGTGGAATGAGTCCTCTCGGAACACATAGGGAGAAAGAGACGCAGAACGAAGTAATAGCTGGGGTATCAAAATACAACATTAATGAAACTGCTTCCTGATTTAGGCTGTTTATGGCGTACAGTGCGCGAGGGACCGGGGGCGGTGGCAGGCCCAATCTAATCCTGGACACCCACACCCCCGGATGCCACTATGCCACTCAAAACTCGCCCTCGTTTCCCCCCTTTCCTCGTCACTGAGTCGGAGTGTGATGCTGCGTGAACCCATGTTGTTAGTGAAGAAGATGGGGACGTCCCCGTATTTGTGGCGGTCACTTTGAGACTGTGGGGGACTAGGTTGGGAGATAGGGGATGAAAGACCTTCATGTCGTGCAGGGGTCCACAGTTTGCAAGCTCATTATCAGTTTGAACCCACACTCAAAGTACCCCAGACTCTTGATGTAAACACGGCCCGATACTGGATAGACCCCAAGGTCAGAAAGTCGATCATCTATGAAATGACCACCGAACCGGATTCCGGAAGCGTACCAATCTACATGTCCTAGATGCCCGTTTACGAGTGGGATTCCATTCGGTATGGATGTACCTTCGAATTCGAATGTGGAAGGTAGTGTTGTCCGTCTGCTTCCACTTGTAGTGGTGTTTGTATTCCTCTACATAGATAAAATGGGATGCGAGTGTGAGCTCGGGGGCAGGTCCATAATGATGGTCGGGCGAAAGTGTAACTATCACTTACGGTTCTATGGGTGGGCAATAACGAAACGAGCTGCAGGATTTGCCGTATGAGGAGCCAAGCAAGCAAGCAAACAAACAAACAAACAACCAACTGTTGATGGCAGTTGATGGCATGAGTGGTTCGTTTCTCCATCACCACCAACATTGGTCTCTTTGAGAGTCGTATTGACCTGGTCCCTTGCTCACTAACGTTGCTATGACCTACGACATCTCCGAATCCGGTTTCATTTTCTCTCATGTGAGGAACGTCTTTTTTCCGTCACTAGCTGATGCGCATTGGATGATTCAGAACCTCTTCATGTCTGGCATGTCCAACTCGCCACGTTCTATCTTTGAGTGTGGACACGTTGGTGTTTTTCCTGCTTTTCCTCGTTCATTTTTTGACAATTGACGCCTCAACTCCACGCCTCTGACGCGCTCCCATACACAGCCCCACAGGCGTGTAGCTAGACACTCTCCATGTTGCCTCAGTTCATCTTGAGGCGCAACTTGTTTCCTTCGTTCTCCCTCGTTCCCCTTTTCTTGTCTTCGGCCTCTCATTGCGTTATCTGAATCCAGTCTCATCATCTCTCATACCACGAACACGCACTGTCCTGAATCATCATCACCGGATGAGCATTTTTACATCCCGCTGATCCAACTCGACGGGTTCTATTTGCGAGTGCAGACGTGCTTATATCGCTTCCTTTGTGTTCATTTATTCTTTTTCCCTACACCTCTCAATCCTGCATCGCTGACACGCTCCCCCCGACAGCCCAGAGAAATCTCTCCGCCTGCCATCAAGAAACGCTACTGGTTGTAGCAATCGGTCTCTTCCTGATTTCTCTCCCCCTCATTCCCTTGTTGGGTCTCACTGCTTCATCACCTTCCTGTCTTGTTCAATCGTGCATCTCTCCCGTCTCATCGCCTTCTCGTACCACATTCTGCTCAGCTTCCCACTCCAGTCACCATTCTCGTCTTAGTCTGAGATCGGCCTGCGCTTCTTTGTTTATCAGGCTTTTTCATCCCGTACGTATATCCGGCGCGTCGCGGGTGTATGCTCTATCTGTGGATCCTCTTGTCCAACAATCCTCATCCCAATGCTATTCCAGCCCCACCTTCGCGCATCTGTCCTATTTTTTTCTACCTCCGCATGCACCTCTCCAGTTTTCAACCACACTCCCTTGGATTTTCTTCTCTCCTCCCCTCAACTCTCCTCGCACTATGGCTTATGTTGATCTTCCTGTGTTTGTCTCCTCGGTGTCTTCCATTTTTCTCAGTGCTCGCCTAATCGATATACCCATCTCTTCGATCCCTTGAATTGTGCGTTCTCAGCTTGCTTTTCCCGCTTCCGCCTCTAACTATCTTCGCTCGCTGGTGTGTTGCTCCTCCCTGTGTTATCGCCATCTACAACCCATTCGATTACAAGGTCTAGATTTCTTGTTGTCCACCCTCTGCTTACATGTTTTCGCCGTACTGCGTTCTCTCATTGAGCGATTCTGATGACTCGTTTGACCTCGCTTCCTTTCATCCACTCCTTGCTCATGTTCTCGTACCCACGTTTCTCTCTGTTCGTTCCACATTCATCTTGTATGTCCGCCGTTGTTATCAATCTCACCTTGCCCCAAGTTCTCGCTTTCAGTCCTTCGTCACCCCACCGCTTTACAGGTACCCTCTGAGCCAGGTTGTTCACGTTAGCGCTGCTACTGCATTCTTATTCATTTCCCATCCCCTCCTTTCGTCACTTCCCTCCTGTCATCAACCCGTTCTATTTGACCCCCCATTTTCGAGCACATACGTAAATCCTTCGCTCCTTCCTTCGTGATCCCTCCCTTCACCGACTTCTTGCAATGTTTATTCCCTACGCGTACAAACGCGCTTTTTACTCGTTCTGCGCGCATATACCCATCTCAAAGACTCCATTCACACGCGTCTATGCTGCACATAGATACGTCGCTCTCCATTGGTCTCCGGTGTCATCTTCGCTGTGTCCTTCCAGCGAACGGGTGTTCTACGTCATTTCTTCGGCTTATCTACCTCTGTTGGTCTTCAATTTCGATTTCTCATCCACTACCCACAGTCGTGATCCAAGACAGGTACCCTTTTGATGCACGTGTGTGGTGAGCAGCATCGTGAGCTGTGTGATATGCACTGTTCGTGATGGCGTGTCAGGAGGAGAAGCGGGATCGTGCGTGGATGTTGGGGGGCGGTTGGAGATCGAGTAAAGGGAGTGAAGACGAGACGTCTTTGGTGGAGGCGGTCTTGGGATGGTGGGAGTGGAGGGAGTGGTGGTGGTGTGTGGAAGAAAGGGTCGGTGTCAGCGTTGATTGTCTGTTACATATAGTTAGTTTGTTCAATTTATATTCTCATCGCGAGTTCGTGCGTGACATGCTCCTTAACGAATTCATAACATATAGTATTTTATTGAATTCCGACTAGGTGAGTAGTCAGAAGGAAACCTCATTACTCGTTTGACTTGAAAACTCCCGTTGGATGTCGAGCAAGCCGAGATACAGGATCAGTCCTGAGAGTCATCATTGTCCATGGATACTCAAGCAAGGGCGTCGGTTTCATACCACCTCACTGGATGTCCTCACCTTCAGGGAAATTGCCAAACTCAGACGGTGCAGGACCCGGGCAGGAATAGCGGGAATGGGTGGTGGGTTTAATTCGCGAAGGGAGTTCCTGCCTGGTTGCTGCCCTTTTTCCGGACCTCCGTACTGCGTATTTATTTGGATTACAAATTTCACTTAATGCATCCCAATTCAAATTATTCTTTCAAGCAGCAGGAACCCCCTCTGAGTAGAAACCACACTACATACAGACATTGAGAAACCAGCTCTGGTGTGCGGGCGTGTCAATATCCATTTAAGAGATGGTAATCAAGCGATCCCTTGATGAGTTTGTGGGTACCCCAGGGAGCGAGGATCGTCATCGTTGTCGAAGAACAACCTTGAAGACGTTGCCTCAGTTTGAGTATGCTGTATTGTGTCAGGCATGAGGCAGCCATCATGATCACGTCCGTCGTTAGTGTTGTTGTTTTTTAAGCAGCCAACCATTTCACGTTTCATACATATATCTCATCGCTCGATAATGTTATCAGCGTCTGCGCCGCACGACGTTCTCTCTCGGCATTCTCCGCTACTTACATATCACTCAGATCATATACCGTACAAATGAACTCGAATATTTCTTCGCGTATCTCGACCCTGGCAGGAATACCTTCCCTCAAGTCTTGACTGTGAGCGAAGTAGATCAGTATATACATAGTTTTTTCCATTATTTTTGGTTTTCAAGAGAAAGGGCATTCGGGGACTATATTAAAACGAGGTTAGAAGACCCTAATAACAGCAAGTGTGGGACACCGATGGGGAGCGTGACGCTCTTCTGAGCCTAAGATGGAACGAATTAGCCTGTAGTTACTGGTGTGGGTAAGAATTCAATGGAGGATGAGTACAAAACGGATATTTAGTGAGTCATTCATGGTGATGAGAACATCAAAAAGTGATTTTATGACGACTCGCTTATCGATTTAAATGAATGCAGGGTCATGAGCCATCGTGTGAGCGGTTACAAGCCTACGACGCAAAGACGCGTGTAAGTACACTGTACTGGTGCGTCGACGTCACACGCAACGAACCGATGAGACCTGGCGTTTGCCGTAAGAGCCGCAAACAAACAAACAAACAAACAAACAAACAGGTTGGCAGGGTGGAAAGCTTCCTTTGTTCATCACCTTCAATGTCGACCTTGTCGGCAGTTGCAATAACCTACGCCAATGCTCACGACGCTCATTATGAACCATGATGCATGATCCCCAGTGAAAACCGGCTCCGCAAATTTCTGCATGATCTGGGACTCTCTGCAGCTCTCTGCACAGGTCTGCGTATGTCTGAGGAATCTGCAAAATCCGCAAAAATCTGTGTTTTAACGACGTTTGAAAGTTGGCAATGAAAATAAGGTTTATTTATGTGCGTCTTGAGTTGAAAATTTCAAAGACAATCTCACTCGCCCTAAGGATATTTGGCCTGAACTTGACCACATCAAAGCCTCGTTATCTCATGCGGAGCCTACCGCCTTGTTTCAAACTCAGCTTGAAATGGGCATCTGTTGGATTTTGACACAATCTCCGAGTCGACGCTTCAACCCACTCTTTCATCTTCCACCACCTCCCTTTTCTTTCCTTCTCCTTCCCTCTCCTCCCGCCTCTAACACACCTCTTCCTTTAGCTGGATACTTATCTGGGGTCTGATTCACGCTAGCCTCACTACTGTGTTCGGGCCAGTACAGGTGAGATAACTCGACAAGTACTCCAACCGCAACTACCGTTTCACCATACAGCCACCCATACAGTGATCGAGCACCTGGAACCCCCCTGATCTCAAGCGGTTGCATTTCCCGTCAAAGGTGAGCCTATATTATGCCATTTCTTGTGTTTAAACACGCATATACTCATGTATTGACGCAAGCGTGAACCCAGTCAAATCCTTTTGCTTATGGTATGTGACTAGGATGATTATCAGGTATCTCATCGTTTAACTGACCTTTGTCCCTGCCACTCCAGAACACCCGTCTCAAGTCGCTAAATAAACTTCACAGGGTAGGCCAGTGTAGATAGTCCGTATGTATACTCTTCTGGGTATTTTTCTTATGATACATAATCAGAATTTCCATATATTTATGAGCGTCAGAGAAGCGCAGAATTGTGCAGAGTTCAATCAAATTCTGCATTATTCTGATGAGAACAAGACAATATATCCCTCGGACAAGTGCAGATTCACGAAAAAAACTGCACAAAAACTGCTAAGCTCTGCAATTCTCTGAGGTTCAGAAAAACATCTGAGAATCGCAGAGGTTGGCAGCTTTCCACAGATTTTTGCGGCTTGTCGCAGAATCTTGCGGAGCCGGTTTTGACTGGGCATGATCAGTTACCTCTCTGAACTCAATTTCATTGTCTCTCATGGCACGAATGCATTTTCGCGCCCTGAATCATCGTCACTGTCACCCAGTTCTCATGGATGAACTCGACGCGTTCTATCTCTGGGTGTGGACATGCTGACTCGTTTCTCCGTCGTCTCTGTTCATTCATTCACACTACCCTCTCAACACCGCTTTGCTGGTGCATCCCCACCGTTACCCTGTAGATGCACGCATGCCTACCTCTATCACCTGAGTCGCAGACTACCCTTGTTCATTGTTCCCGAATTCGGCGAGAGTTCTCTTACTTGCGGACGTTTCTCCCTAGTTTCAGCTTGCTTCCTTCTTTCCTTCCTGCGCTCCCTTTTTGTCGTGCCTCTCATCTCGCTCTTGTCACTCCGCCTCTTTTAACCCCGCGTCATTTGCTGCTCTGCTGCCTCGTCAGCGCGTTCCCCATTCTACGCTCCCTGATTCCCTTACAAAATCTACCTGCGGTTCTTCCTGTATCGGTCGCCAAGGCATCGTGTTCATCCACTTAACCAACGTTCATCACTCTCACACCCCCTAAGTTTGATACCCACTAACGCACCCTGTGCTTCAACTAGTCCTTATTCCTCTCGCATCCTTCATCGTCAACCGTTCTTCATTCCGATCCTATCCTATACCTCCTTTTTGCGTACCTCTGCTTGGTTTTGTTCCTGCGTCCTGAGCTTTCTCATCGCTTGTCTTCAATTACCGCCCGGAGCAACACTCGCACATAGCCCTCACGTATTCATGGATCAGCCCACACCTCCCTCTGCGCGCATATACCCATCTCAACAGCCCACCCCGGAATGTTGTGTTCTCGATCTACGGGTTTGAATATCATGCTTCATATCAATCTATCCTCGCTCTATTGGGTCATGGCCTGCTGCTCTCTTTGTCACATTCTGATCTGTGAACGGGGTATGCTACACGAGTCTCACCCGGCTCTCGCCATCTCATCGTATCTCGACGGTGTCCTTATTGCACGTTGAAGAGGTGGACTGCGCCTCTTCTACTTGAGGACAAGACTGAAGAATAGGAGGAAGAAAATCGAGGGAGATTGTCGGTGAGTGGTGTGGGGAGAGTACGGAGATTGGGGAAGGGGAATGAAAGTGCTGACGAGAGGTAGGATGAGGCAAAGAAGGTGGAGGGTGAAAGTAGCGGTGGGGTGGGAATGGTAGACCACTGGACGGCCTTGTGACGATTGCTACGACTGGAGGATAGGTCTGCGTCGTGTCGTCGACATGGAAGAACTTGGAACTGTCGTCTTGATGTGTATCTTCTTTGACATGATGTGTGATGTGGGAGCAATACTTCGCCTTGTTGTTTCTTTGTGTCTTTCATCCGTCTATTTAGTGTTGGCTCATCAGCGCTGCTCTCTCTACCATTCTCTCTACATTCGTTTCGCGTCCATGTAGAATGGTTTTTAAAAATATAAATATCTCGATTTCCGTTCGTTGTAGTTACGAAGGACGGATTTGGGTAGCTCATGGAGGGAATGGAGCGGTGTGAGGAAGAAATGGTCTGTTGATCATCTGTTAATTAAATTTATTTTGTTCAATGTTATGTTCTCGTCGCAAACTTATGCGTGATCTCGTCCGACTGAATCTCGACTCGCTGGACGCTCAAACGGAAACTCAGCAAGCCGAGATACAGGGTTCGAGTCACTGATGTACATAGATACGTATTTGAACGAGCATGTCCTGTTCAATAGTAGAAACTCTCAATCTTGCCTCATTTCATCTCCAGGCGCATCTCGTTTCCTGCCTTGTCCCTCGTTCTCCTTTCATTGTCTTCAGGCTCTCATTGTGTCATTACCACTCTGCGTCGTTCAACCTTGCTTCTCTCTCAGGTGACGGGGCTCTGACTTCCCCACCCTTGCCGTTAATCCAATCCTGTCTGAAATATGGCTGTCGTTGTTTTGTCTCTTTCATCCTTTACGTGTATATGGGCTATCGCTCACTACTGTTACAATGAACTATGTCGCCTCTCGTGTCACGAACACGTTTCATCCCCACCTGAATCATCTCCGTGCCGATTCAACTCGATGTGTTCGATCGTTATTTGTGCATGTCCTCGTCTCTTTTGCTCTTGTTTTCGTGCATCATTAACTCTCAATCTCCCAACTCAGCCTCGTTGATGCGCCCCTATCTTATAGAGACCTCCTTGCAGGCTTCTATTATATGTGTCACTGATCCCGCCGAGACATCGCTTCCGAATTTGCCGAAAAACCGGGTTCCATCGTTGCACGAGATTCATCAGTGGTTGATTTTGAAGGGAAATCATCAGTCGCGACGAACTCTCATTCTACCTGTGTGTCACCATGGTTCATTTTGTTGCTACTTGCATTCCACTTTCGTCGCCCCTCTCGTCTTTCTGATGTTATTTCACCTCCTTTAACATCGGCTCATTTGCTCCTCTGTTCACTCGTCACCTCGTTGCTCGTATGCGGTCTCTTGCTTCCCTAGTCCTACGCACTAGCATTCGCACTTCTCTTGCATCCCTGACCAACTCGTCACTCACCTATCCATAATCCAGTTCTATCATCACTTCGCGCACTTATCTTCGTTTTCCGTCTCTCCATTCCAAATCCACTCCTCAGCTCAACGATAACTTCCATGCTGATCAACGTATCCAGTATCTAACGTTTTCTCTTCCTGAACACATATACCCCTCTCAACTTCCAATGTCTCCTGGATTTCTCGTGTGCCGCGCATACCAGCCTCATAATCTGATACCCTCAGCACACCTTTTTGGTCTACTGATAACCCTTGTTATCTTCGATTTCGACCTCCCCTCCATCCCCAGATCGTGTCCGTGTCACCTATCCACCCGATCCGATTTCCGTTCTTTCCCCATCGCCAAACGGAATCGTCTCGAAAGGCAGAAATCAGGGGAAACAGGGGACAATGATTTAAAGGAGACAATGGCAAATATCAGTGAATGACGTCGAGGGAGGGTGGAAACGGGATGCGGAGACACGTGGGTGGTGGTGGACGATGATGGTGGTAGTTGGGATCGGAGACACACAGACAATTGAGGAGAGTTGCGAGGCCGTACATGGTTTGTTTTTACAGTGTCCTTCATTTCTGCGTGTCTTGCCTCAATGTGATGCGAGCAATGATGTGTTCCTCACCTCGGTGTTGGTGGTCTCGTTTTTCGATTTTATGTGAACAGCAATGGTGTTTTGCGATGGTGTTTTGCGTACACGTCTGTCAGGATACTATAGGTAAATATCAATTTAATCGTTCTGTTTAACTTTGCCCTGTCGAGATCGTTGTATGCTCAAATTCATCGATTATACCAATTAGTTTAGACGAGTATTCGATGATCTCAAACTGGAGTCGTTCTTATTCAGGATTTCGGGACAGACGAATAGGGTCTAATTGGTGAGTTCTTTCTCCGACACTATCCTTGTTCCCAGTCTTCACTCCTGCGTTCTCTTTCGGCGGTCTGCCTCTGGGTGTACCTACATCACTCTCTCTTGTTCAGCCTGTGTTCTTATCTGGTATTGTCGCTCCCCTTCTCGTACCCACGTCTCTGTTCGTTTCACAGTTTCCCGATTCTTGCACTATTGGCATGAATCACATCTTCGTCTGATGCTGGCCCAAGTTCTTCCTCTATCAGTCTATCAGTTCATATGTTCGTTACCTTCAGTATACTGCCCGAGTTTAATACTTTGAATCAATGTCGCGTTCCTCATAAATCCTGTGCCGAAACCGTCTTCCTCCCCTTGACTCATTCCTCTCGAGGTGTTATCACCCTGAACGTATACTCGAGTACTTCGCGTGCCGCACGCGTAGACCGTATTCGTGCATCCTCATCTTGTTTGTTCTACAACCCGATGGCATTTGTTTAAACAGAGGATGACAATACGAAGGAATTTCGTTTAATTAAACTTTGTTTAATGAAATCGTGACTAGGGTACAACCAGTGTTTAAATGTTAAACTGTAACGTGTGATTAAATGCATTGACATTTAACTATTTTGCTGCTTAGCAGGGGGCAAGGTTTAAACATAGTGTGTTGTGACAATGCTAATCAACACTGCATGTTGTTAAACAGCAGTTAATGTCACACAGTTAATCGATGGCCATTTAGTGCTTAGTTCATCTTTGTCATCAGCTTTCGTATTTGAAAAGAATGAAGACGGATTCCCCATCTTACCATCAATTGACTTTGAGGAAGCCGACCTGGGTGAGATACGTCGAATTCTCACGGAGTATTTAGAGATGATGTGGTGTGAGTACCATTACTCTTCTGTTTACGGCCATCATCTTATGCCATATACCGCTCTTAGATCATATTTATCCTCAGGATTCAACTATTCCATCACTCCCTTGGGCTGAGATAGTCCTGAACCCTCATCTCTACTATGATTGCGCCACCTTCAACCTCTCGCACTCCTTCAATAATCCCATCCCATGCAAAACAGCGCATGTCGTAACACTCTACGAGCGACTCTTGGAACTCCAGGACGATCAGAATCATTTCCGATTCTATACGCGTTCTGAAATAATTTCAAACTTGCAACGTCACCTAGACGAAGCCGCAGAAGAGAGTGAGAAGGGACGTGAGGATGTTGAGGTGGTTGCACATCCGGTACGCTTGGTCAGTCTATTGTTATTCTTCGTGAATGCTAACTACACGCTTCATTGACAACTAACAGATAAAATCCAGTGGTCAAGTCGCCAAATATACACCACCTCCATCCCCCAATCCACCCCTGTCCCCTGCATCTTCAGATGACCTCGATTTGGATAATCCGACTTCCGCGATCCGTGCCACGCTGCCTCCAACTCCGCCCATGCCATCTGATGTGGTGTGCAATGATGATAGGACTGTTGATGATGCGCTCGGTCTCGCTCAATCGGGCGAGTGGTTCTCTCCGCTTGCTACCTCCACCCCACTTGAATCCCTCTCACTCGAAACCCATCTATCAGTCCCATCGCACTCACCCACAATTCTCGCACCCAGTCACCACCACAACACCGTCGTATCGACACTTACAGACCAGCCGCTCAACAAAGACATCCCTAAAACAAGCAAGCAAGTGACAAAACGAAAGCGACCATCGGGGACTGGTGAGACTGGTGAGAAAAGGAAAAGTATGCGCACTCGGAACGCTGTTCAATTTGGTGTTCAAACCATTGCCAATGGTGCGCGGTCACCAAAAGCACGCAAGTGAGTGTTACCCTCCAATCACAATTCTATTCGTTCATTGCTCACTATGTTCATAGAGCTCATTGGGAGTATGTTGATGAGGAGGAACGAGCGGCAAGCGGTGATGTTGAGGAGAAGGAGAACCCACCAGCAAAAAAATCCAGGGTTATCTAACCATCTTTTGTTTAACCGTTCATCCCACCCCTTGTCCGTATCCTTCTCTCAATTATCATTCAACTCTTCGCCTTATCGTTTAATTATTCTGCAGCGCGATTTTTCCTCTTCTGTGCAATTTGTTACTTGTTTAAATGTCACACCATCATTTGTCATTTAATTAACGCTCATTCTCTTGATGTTTAAACAGAATACCATTAAACGATGATCACATATAAATTGATTAACTTGAATCATCAATTATTAGTTCTTGATTGTTTAAACGGAGCCGCGTGGAACGTAGCAATGGACACTAGCACTCTGAGGAGGCGTGTAAGCGATCATTTAAACACCTGTTTGAATCATCCCTTACATGTCTGGTTAAATATATATTTAAATAGCGATTAAACACATCACATTGTACCAGTCTTATAAGTAGCATAGGCATAGTCAAATTGATTAATTGGTCATTTAACCGAATTTTGTTTAAACGAAATTCCTTCGTATTGCTGGACCAGTTATAACCAAATGCCATCGTACTTTTGAGTCGTTTTCATGCCCATAAAATTCCTAGGTCAAGATTAAGTACTGCATTGAATCAGGGTAAATGGGACGAATGACCTTAAAAACCACAGCTCTTAGTTGTTCAAAAGTCTTTTCTGCTCGACTGCAAGTTCGTTCACTGTGAAGGGTGTCCCACATTGTTGTTGCAATTGTCACTGTATAAGTCAAATAACCCAGTGATTCGGTAAGCATTTTGATTGTCCTTCGCCTACTTCCTGGCAGGCGAGTTACTGTGATGGGAGTGAGAAATAATACTGTGAAATAATCCGCAAAACTGGTTCAAAAGCAATTAGGTATTCTTCCCTAAGAGTCATGATTCAAGAAAACAACTTACCAATTGTCTTTCAGCCAATCTGTGAGCATTTCCATGATCTCGATCTCTGATATCTTATCATCGGAAAATCCTGGTGTATCAACCAGGTAAATTGCCCTGCCACGGACTTTCCGTACAACGCTGACAAGCTTGTAAGCAGTTACATGCTGAGTAAACCCAGCGAGCTGATTGCTCGAAATAGCGAGGTTCTGTGAGCCTCCTGCAAGCGCCTCAATAAACTCGAAGAGGCAAAGGCATATTCAGTCTAAGGTGAATTGGATGTTAACGTGGTACACAGCGTTTTACTTACTGTACTCTTCCCGGCACCAGTCGGGCCCATGATGCTAAATAGTTTCATTCATTAGGAAAACGAGAAGACCATGATCAACATCACGCATACATATATACGACAGTGTCGCGGGGTATTGTGGTTACAGGTTCGACAGAAATATGGCCCGCAACTATCAAGCTTTCGAGTTTGAGATCTTCCATGACTCGACTATTGACGACGAAGTAGGGGCTGGAGTCTGGGAAGAGGTATGCAGGCAAGATGGTGATTGTCGGAGTGGAAAAGGTCTCCCGCAGAGCACTAATTGCGTGCATGTCGTACATGAGGCAGCCCACTGCGCATCACCTGATCATCAACGAGTTCGCAGCCCCTGGCGTTCATCGTTCAAACTGAACGACACGAGGCCGTGAGGTAATTGCGGCTGCTGCGCGGCATGCATGACAATGTTCATACAGTGACATTTTGTGACGAACGGACCTCGGATTATATCCGAATTTTGATCGTTACGGTACTGACCAAGAGGTCACTCCCTCGGCCCAAAAAAGTCTATTTGCAGTCCTGAGGCTTATTCACCAAAGGTGCATTTGATGTGCTCGCAATAACACTCAGAAGGAGTCTAGTAGTCAAAAACCACTGTACCCAAAGTTTTCGAGATACGTTAGGATGGTGTTAGCCGAGTCTTTGTATGGTGCAAATCACTTAGTCACTGCCACTTTGGGACAAATCTAAAAGGGGGTCACCAAAAAACCCATTTTCTTATTCCTCTTGCAAAATCAATTCTTTTCTCAATCTGATCATTTTGTCAAGAGCGATTGTCCTAAATGGCAAAAATGATGGAGAAATACTTTTTGCTCATGTTGAAATTGGCGCACGGGTCGACACAGGCAACAATATCAACCCAAAAATGGTCATTTTTGATTGATAATGCCAGTCATTTCATGGCAAAATCGTGTTAAAATGATTTTTCTGAGCTCTGCAAGGCCATGCACCCTCCAAATTTTCTAATTTGTTGCGTCCCAGACCCCCTCAGACCAATTGGCGTCTGTCCAAAAGTGGCCGTGACTAAGTGGTTTGCACCATAGCTATCCAATCCCTTTCCCGACGGTCCCATCGGCATCTGGTCACACCACGTCACATATCGATATGAAAACAGCTGTAACTCAGAATGTGGGGAACCGGGGCAGGAATAGCGTGAGTGGGTCGTGAGTTCAAGACGCGAAGGCGGTGCTGCATGATTGCTTTCCCTTTACGGACCTCCGAACTGCGTATTTATTCAGTTGACGAAATTCACTTGATTCATACCAGTTCAAATTATTGTTTCAGGTCGCAGGCACCTTCTCTGAGTAGAAACCACACTACATACAGACATCATGAAAACCGACCTTGGTATTTGTGCAGATCGATATCCATTTAAGACATGGTGAGCAAGCGGTCACTCGATGAGTCTGTGGGTACTCTAGGAAGCGAAGATGATCGCCGTCACGGTAAAACAACGGAGAAGGTGTAACCTCAGTTTGAGTATGTTGTATTGCCTTTGGCATTTAGCAACCCAAGTCGTTTCACTCAATCTCTTCGCCCGTTAGGACACCCATTTCGAAATGAAGTCACCCTTTCAGAGTCCCAAGGCCAACGTCAAACTAGCTTTACCTGTGTCAGGGTCGTTGTGTGACTTGCCTATTGAGGTTGATATTCCTTCACTGACCGATGATACTGATCAACTGCGAATCGGAATCCTATTTGAACTGATCATACATTGTATGCTATCTCACCCACCCAATCAACAACGTCAACGCCTCCAGCTCATATTATACCTTGAAACTCGCTCTCAGGTCACTTCTTTTACCGTTATTGCGATGGAATGTTACTTGTGAAGTAGATACTGTCCTCTCGTTGTTATGGGGTGTGGCATACATATCTAGAGCGTGGGATACTGGGCTGTGATCCTCAACGAATCAAATTTATTCACACTCCAACCACCACAGCCTGTTATAAGGAACAATATTCGAGTACCTAGGATCGACCCCAGGCTCCGAAAGTCGTTCGTCCATGAAATGAGCTCCGATGATAGCGCGTGGGGAGATGTTATTGAAGGATGAGTGAGGTAAAAGGGCTATGTGAGGAATGAGTGAGTATGGGAGAGCGATGAGATAGAGGGGTTGAGAGGGGTTGAGAAGTCGCAGAGGGGACGAAATACGATTCGGGGAAGATGGGTGACTTACAAATGTGCACACGGGCACGGCGCGACGACGAAATACGAATACGAGCACAGATACGAAATGTGGGGAGAGCATTTTCAGTAAAATAGGTAAGGTAACAAACAAACCACGTCCTCCACAGGCCCAACCATCGACCACACCTTGCCTCCAATGCGCATCATCCCGTATTTTCAACCCTACCCGTATTTACTAGGTCTTATTTCTCAATACTACGACCTTCATGAAAATTCCTGCGGCATTCACGTTAACGTATCTGAGTTCAATAATATTGCTCGCAATATTTTGCTTCATTCAATTCTTCTCTCAACACCCCGATCCGTCGCTGAGGACCGTCTGCTCATCCTTGTCGCTCTTCTGGACATCTATCCATTTAAATTCTATCATTCCTCAGATCAACCATCGCTTATTGAGGGGTTTAGAGAAACGGAGGAATCAACCCCATAAATTAAAAGAAAGTGCTAACCAACAGACGCATCCTGTTAGGATTGCGGCTTGGAGATCGGTGGTGGTTATTCAGGAAGTTGTTCGTGAGAGGGGTTGTGATAAGATATCGATGTGCTACTTTAA
The DNA here is from genome assembly GCA_015501605.1 of Panaeolus papilionaceus. Taxonomy (NCBI): domain Eukaryota; kingdom Fungi; phylum Basidiomycota; class Agaricomycetes; order Agaricales; genus Panaeolus; species Panaeolus papilionaceus. The sequence goes on along the minus strand of JADNRZ010000040.1, from coordinate 77,516 downwards.
ACCCTACCAACTGAATCCCTATTCATACTCCGAGATCCCGAGTCGTTAGTCGGGCTTGTGAAAAGAGAATGCATAGTGGGCATACACATAATTCTGACACTTAGGCCGTCCCATTGACAATGAGCGCACACTGGCAACGCGCGTTCTTCCCGCCTCCGCTCTTACATCTGGGTGACATTCAATCAAGCTCCCATACTTAGCGCTTGCATGCCAAGATCCTACCAGTAGGAGCGTGCCTTTATGTGCGCTTCGCCTGGTCCCATCCCTTTGACGACCCCCATTGACCACTACCCACATACTCGAGTATGGTATCTCAAAAAGGCATGTGGACAGAGCATGCGTTTTCATTGCGCGCTAAGCTAGATAGCCCAAGCATCAGCATTCCATGTGTGCCTGCTTCATCCCTTTGTGTCAGAACGCGGGGTATAAAGAAGAGGCGAATTGGTGGGTATCAAGGTATCACCTCCCAACACCTGCCACCCTCCCAATTGCTACACAGCCCTCTCACAACCAGCTTTTCCAACATGACCACTAATCCTCCTTTCATCACAATGTCTTCAAACCCTTCCCAACGCGACAGGATGATGAAGCAACTCGCCACGCTCGAGAGCAAGATAGATTACATCAGCCGCCATCCAGACGGCAAGCTCTTGTTCACAGATGGAGAGGTTAAGGCACTCCTTGCTCGGATCTCTGAGATCAGGCAATATATAGAGGCCGAGAACCAGTCGCAACCAGCCCACTGAGCTAATTAGACTCCCATGGCGAAGCACAGGGACTATCTACTCCTGCTTTGGCTGACAGCTCGCAAGTCTGGGCTTGATAGAGAACCATTTTCAGTTGTTACTGCTCTGTGATTCATACGCATAGCTCTTCTTTCTGTGATTCACTTCATCTGTTTCATGTCATTTTTACCACCATTTCTGGGATTATTGTCTGTCTGCATCCAAAAGTCCAACCTTGAGTCAAAAGTAAAAGTAAAAGAACATCTAAATTTGTTTCGCAAATGAAGCAAAAGTGCGTTCTTGCTGGCTAAGGCACTTACATCCCATGGTCTGAAGCATCATCAATTCGTCCACGGAATCTTAATGTTCAACGTTCCACCCCGAATCGGCTGGACAACCGCACCATCTCAGGCGGTGAAACGATGTGGATCAAGAGATCACCGATAAATCATAGCATTCTCGAGTTTACGTACTGAAGCATGCAATAGATACCCGTGTTGAAGAAAAATCCCAGCTCCATTACACGGTGTCCGGTGCTATAGCCACCCCCAAAGGTGTTGCCCGACGGTTCATATTTTGGATTCAACGATTCGACTCTGGACTGCCAGTTCAATGTCGATAAGCAGCAAGGAATATGCGCACAGGAGCTGGCGATAGCTCACATAAACATCCAGAAAACAGGATTGGAAACAAACACACTCTATCGCACATTTACAGGACCTCTCGTACCAGTTGCAACCGTTACAACAAGTGGAGCTGCTGTACTCGCTTCGAAGAATTGGTTATCCGTTGGTTGGGGTGTCTTACTTCTTACTTCATGTCTATTGTTGTTTAGGTAGAGATGTGCGCCATAGAGCCTCGTCCTTATAATTTTGGGTCATGACGTGCAACGTGAACAACCCCTTCTGTAACGGGTCGAATTTATTTTCATTTTCATTCCTTCGTATTTTCTCCCCTTCGTACGTTATCTCAGATACATTATCACACACCAATCCAATCCAAAAACGATGTGCTCAATCTTGAACATAAAACCAGCCAGAAACAAACGACGTAGACGCAGACCCATCAATCGCAAATTGTCTCCATGCCCATCGTTCATCACATCGCCGCCCCGATGACCACCACCATGCCTTCCACAACTACCATCCAACCACCGCCTTCACCCTCAACCCCTCTTCTCACCTTCTCGACATCACACGCCATACATCACAGGTTGCAAGTGGAGTCAGCCTCCTTGGCAAGAGAACAAAACGGAGTTGAAATAGTGTCAGATGGATGAACTAAGGCGAGGATCAGGCGGAGGCGGGGGTTGAGATTGGAGCTAAACAAGCATAGCACAACTGTGTGCTGAGACTGGACGATGACAACACACGTAGCTGACTATCGCTCTTGTATGCGCGGCACGCGATAGGGCGAAGCTAGATGGAGCATGAAATTTGGCAATGTAAGTCGAGAACGCGAGGTTCGAGGCTTGGTCGTTGAGATATATATATGCACATGGAGAGAGGTGCAAACGGACTCATGAATACCTGAGAGCTATGTGCAAGTATTGCTCAGTGTGGGAGTTGAAGACAGACAGAGGTCCACAAGGGTGAATGGAGGAGTATACATTGGGGTGAAGAATGGTTGAAGACAAGAGAGTGGTGGCATAAGCCTGCAGGGCGAGAGAAACACAAATATTACGGATATACATTAAGTGGAATGGGCGATGGAATGGAAACGAGCTTGGAAGAGAATGCAGGAGAAGTGCAGGAATGAAGACTGTCTAACGCGAAAGGAGTGGCCTGGGGGTATCAGACTAGCTTTGGGGATATCTAGAACGCGAGAACTCGGAGACTGACACACCCAGTATTACATCAAGATGGGAATGGTGACAACAATGAGGGCGTCAGAGGAGAGCAAGCGAGCAGCGACATGGGTATGTGGAGACGAGTGAAGGACGCAATTTTGAGTGAGGGAGGTGATAATGACGCAATGAGAGCCTGCAGTGAATAAAAGGCGGGCGCAGAAGGGACAAGATAAGAAACAAGGCGAGGTTAAGGGGGCACGGAACCAAGAAGGAGAGCTTCTCGTTACGACATTTCCCGCAAATACAACCTCTATGAGCGTTCGAACGAAGAGTGAAATATGAAGAGGTATTAATGGAAAAGATCAAATGAAATAAACGAAACGAGTTGAGACAAATTATGGCGAGGCAAATGCACAGAAAGATCAGTTTACGAACTGTCGGGGTTGCGAGCAAAAATATGCCGCGGTCTCTCTCGCTGGCCAAGGGAGACCGACGTGTACCCAACTCAATGAGGAGGGGCAGCGCCAATCACCCTGGGACCAAGCTCGAGCCGCACCTGGCATGAGCTTGCATGTGATACAAACAGTAAATGTCCATGGAATCAAGAGTAGAACGACTTGGAAGCAGAAGCAAAAGAGAAATAATACAGAGAATTACGAAACACATTAAAAAGGGGGTTCAAAAAGAATGGGGAGTGCGGTAACGGTGGGGGATCAAAAGTTAGAGCTGAAGCGCGATAGCGCTATCGAGCAGTGAGTGAGTGAGAGGGTAAACACGAAGGAAGGAATTTGGGAGGGCGAGGTCTTAAATATTGAAGAACGCGACAAAGGAGAGAAATCATGAAAGGGAAATAAGTGGTAATCCAATCGTTGCCCGAATGTTATCTTATCTCGCTTTCATAGACCATGATTAAACTTGTCTAATCACATCAACTACCAATCAACCTCACGCCACGTCGGAACATTGTCTTTCGGCATACCCAGGAATGATATCGGTGGTATTCGTTTCAAACGCCGGGGCTGTATGTGCAATTCTATTAATAATAATTTTGGCAGGACAACGAACTATTTGATGATCAGATGACGCAAATGAACCACACGCATCCAACTGAAGCTCTGCTGGAGACACTTTGCACACCAACGCCCACCATCTGCCAGGCCAGCATACCTCTCCCTACAAACTCTAGCTTCCACCTCGTGGTCAACCATTGTGTCATGGAGGATCTTAAACTTAGAATCCTCAAAGTTGAGGGTGATATTTCAGTCGACCGTGTAACCAGGATACCCCTCACTGCAGTTGTATATATGTATGTCTGACGTTGGTCATGGTACTAGGACTCGTCCAATAAATGACCCTATTTAGCATTATGGGGCCTACTGGTGCTGGGAAGAGTACAGTAAGTGAGGACCCGTGTACAATCTTTACATCAAACTTGTTATCTTAACCAAATCATCTTCGCCTGTTCTAGTTCATTGAGGCACTTGCAGGACCCTCGCAGAACCTTGCGATTTCGAGCAACCAACTTACTGGATTTACTCAGCATATAACTCCTTACAAGCTTGTCAACGTTAAATGGGGATTCTTGTCTGCATACGAAATTTACTTGGTTGATACACCAGGATTTTCTGACAGCAGGATATCAGAAATCGAGGTCATGGAGATGCTGCGAGATTGGTTAGAAGGGAATTCGTAAGTGTTTTCCTTGGTTATCATGCTTTGTCAGTAAGATTAGTCAATTAACTTCCTCCTAGTTCTGCAGTATATTGGATAATATTATTTCTCACTCCCATCACAATGGTTCGCCTGCCAGGAAGTCGGCGAAGAACCATCAAAATGCTTCAAGAATCGTTGGGTGGGAAGACTTTCTCAGTGAATATCATAACAACAATGTGGGATACCATTCACAGTGAACAAGCTCACAATCGAGCGGAAAACACCTTTGAACAATTAAGAGACCAGGTTTTTAAGGTAATTGCTCCCATTTCTCATATATTTATTAAAGTGTCTCTTACTCTCAATCTAGGAATTTTTTGGGCCGCAGAAAACCATCTTAAAGCGTTTTATGGGTAACAGGACATCTGCTCTTCAAGTAATAGACGGTGACGCTGGGTTCGGCGTACCATTTGACACATCACACACGCCATCCACACACCTCTATTGTGACTTGCATGAGCGCATCGAGGGCACACTTCAGAAGAAAATCCTGATTGAGTTGAACCTAGCTCATTCGGACGCACAAACCAACACAGAACTTAAAATGATCCTGAATCAAGACTGGAAGGAAAACGACGAGACATTGGCAAAATTCATTTCCCAATTGGTGAAATTTGGACAACCACCGCACGAATTTCGGGAAGGCGCACAAGCTCTGCGCAAGACCATTGCGGCCAAAATCGTACCATCTGATGAGCAAATGCAGGATATCTTCAGACAGTGGGCTGAGGAACCAGATATTGGCGGTGGACCTGGCTCCGACTCCCAGCGCCTGGTCCCAGAGACTATGATAGCAGAGGAAGTCGCCTCAAATGATCTCGTTCATCATCAATCATCAAGGGAGGTGGGTATCAAAAGGCTACTCGGACATGTAGTCGATCTTTCCAAGATCCATCGTCCCAAATGGATTAAGCGCGTACGTTTACTTTCGGTCTTATGCATAACAATTGTTATTTGTTTGCTCATACACGGGGTTCCAGTGAATGGCATTATCAGATGTCCCATCCTTTTCCCCCCTGCTCATTCAACTTCCATGCTTCGCGTCTGCCTCTTACTATTTTTGATGAAATACACATATCGCCCAATTTTCAAGTTTTCAATACTCACGAGACCGTCCCTCACCACTTCCTGACACTTTCCTGTGCTCGTTCGCCAGGCATCTCATTGTTCACTCGCATCTAAGCTTTTGGTTTGATATCTAGATACACACATCTTTTGTCGTTGGACTAAATATGTGTCATTTTCACGAATGTATTCATGATATTAGTTATAGTCCAAACCGTTGATGACATCGATGACTGAGTCATCATCAAATCATTTCCAAGTACTACCATCCACATCCCACGCAAGATGTTCGAGTTTCGTTGCAAGGTATATGAGCTGGATGATGAAGGGAGGAGAGTGGAGCGAAAATAGTAAAAAGTGGCATAGACAATGATCAAGGACGTTTTCCACAAGAACGAAGGTTCGGTTAGCCGACACATTGGATGGCAAGAACGATCATTCAAGTATCAGGAGTTGCGCGCATACACAATAATGCTGACGAATGGAATATCCCCGTTAGCGCTCGATGGCAACGTGTTCTCTGTCTATCTATTTTGTTCGAGAGTTCATCCACAGTTGATAACCAGTGGGTCATTTGGCATCAAAGGGGTACATAATACCTGTGCCGAGTCCCGTATCTTGGCTTTCTGGGTATCCAAAGGGACTCCTATCATCAAAGTACTGCTAATTTTCTCTTTGAGCCGCCAGTGGGCTGAGGTGTGGGATCAGGCGAAGCGACGCACAACGACATTACAGGCCCGCGCCAGATACACTATGGTATGTCAAGCAGGCGAGCTGAACAGAGCACGCATTGCCAGTGCGCGCTGTCACGGACGACCCAAGTCCGTACGTGTGCTCGCTTAGCAACTCCCTTTCATGACTCTATACATATAGACCGTGACGTGGACGTATAAATAGGGAGCCAGTTACCACAGTTCAAAGCGCCGCTCGCCTCGCCTCACCTCAACTCAACACAACCCACCCTCCCAACCCAGTCCTTCACCCCCAACCCTCTCAACACCACCACCAATCCTCTTCCTCTTCTCGTCTCAATGTCCTCTTCCAGAAGTGACTATCTGCACCAACTCGCCCTCCTCGAGAACACAATGATGTACATCCGCATCCATCATCCCAACCGGAGGCAATTATTCACAGATGGCGAGCTCAATGTGCTCTCTGCTCGGATCTGTGAGATCAGGCAAATCTTGGGGACTGAGAATCAGTCCCAACCCACGCCCGGAGCCAATTAGACTTCCTGGACATGCAGCGTACTTGGATTTTAATGGATAGAGAACAATTCTATCAATGACGTCGAAGAGTAAATAAATCAACGACAGGGTGAGGAACGAATAATAGTTCGTGGATATCAAACACAGGAATGAAAGAGATCACAATCATAAACCAAGCATGAAGACAGAATTGAGAATAATAAATTGAACATACAACAACTCAGTCGACAACAAGGGAGGAGAGGGATTAGGGAGGGAAGGTACAAAAATGAAAGTATGTGCATACAATGAGGTGTCGAGCAGAACCGGTCGACGATGAGAAGGGAAGTGACAAAAATATAATGAGAACGGATGGAAAAACGAACGGAATAAGGGCCTGATATGGGGGATATCAACCCAGCTAAGAAAATATCTGCAAAGAGACGGAGGGAAGAGGCAATGAACGCGAAAATTCGGCGAAAATGAGATTAATGACAACAGCGGAAAAATGGGATGGGCGTGAGTGGAACGGAGACATGGGGACAATGCCACTAGCAAGGGAAAGATCGAAGGAAGTGAGGTTGAACGAGACATATTGATAATGGCACATTGAGAGGCAGACCACAAAAGGGGAATGTCGGGCGGTGAAAATATGTCAGTAGAGCGGAGCGGGGAAGTGAGAGCAGACGATAAGAAACACAAACCTTGTAATTGAGAGTGATTGTAGATGGTTATGATACAGGTTAGAGTAGCAGCACACCAGAGAGCGAATATAATTTGACGCGGAGGCGGGAAACGTGACTCGAGAACGCTCAAGGAATCTACGAGATGGGTATATCGATCAAGGGTAGCAATGAGAAAATGGATGATACCGCTGAGAGCAATACAGGAAGGTGGTCATCGGATTAGGTCGGGTTTGATGAAGATAGTGGGGAGAATCGGAGAAGCGTGAAAAGAATGGAGACGTGGTGCGAGCGGAGGCGAGGTAAAAGTAAAATCCAAGGGAGCATAGTTGAAAAGCGGAGAGGGGGTCACGGATCCGAGGAAGGAAAAGCAAGGAACTGTACACAGGTTGGGGAGTGGGATAGAATTAGGATCAAGACCGCTAGACGAGAAGAGGATGCACGGAGAGCGATACATGTGCGTGCGCCAGATACTCATATACGCACAGAATGAAAGAGACTGATACAGAAGAACCACAGGGCGATTAGAGAATAAGGTGGTCTTGACGACGAAGGTGGGTGAAACAAAGTAGCATGAGCCAAACAAGGATGTGGATGCGAGGAGCGGGCGAGGACACGAGAGAAGCAAGGTTGAACGAGGTAGAGTGATAGCCTTGCAGACGATAAAAGAGAAACAAGGGAAGGAGAATACAGGAAACAGGGTGAGACGGGGGAGGAACTCAGGCAAAATCAAGAGCTTCTCGTTACACCCTAAAGTGTTTCCTAACGGGAGGTGCGACCCGCTGGAACGCGTCTGTGGAGTGTGGGCGGGGGTGCGTCAGCAAAGGCGGGTTGAGAGGTGTAATGGGAATGTATTAACGAAGACAAGAGAGAAAAACAGTAGGATGTCCACACTCAATAATCGAAGGCCGCGAGTAGAATCAGCAGGACGTGAAAATTTTCACCCAATAAGTACCCGCTGGCAACGACATTTCATGCGAGCGTGAAAACGCGTTCGTGCTACGAGAGATGATGATACTGAATGCACAAACATCGTGGGTCATGGTAGGGGTAGTGAGCGAAGGTCCAGGTTCGTGCAACTGCCAACGAGGTCGACGGTGATGGTGATGAAGGAAGGTCCAGCTCATCTGAATCGTCCCAACGAAAATCGGTTTATTTGTTTGGCTCACGGCAAAACCCGCGTCACGATCAACGTTCTGAGTCTGCCTCCGCTCCTCTTTCCCTCACTCATAGAGATTAGCCTGATATAAACACATGGTTTTAAATCCAATTTATAATACAAATATTTTTGTCACCGTCCACATGAACAAAGATAAGCCTACGTTCATAGAACCGTCAATCCCATTAGGGAGTGAGTCGTCGTCAAATCACTTCCTGATTTTCCAGCTCACAAAACACCCGGTGCGCAGACTCATCCGCATCCCACCATGTGCAACATATACATACTCATAGTCGCCGGATACAGGCACAGACCGGGCTCATGCTCACCGCCACTCGTAACATTCGAGTTCGAAGGGACAGAAATCCCACACAGTGTGCCATACAACTCGCCCTCTACAACGCAAGGAGGCCAGAAACGGGGCCAGGTCCATCACCAGAGTCAATCCTTGAGAATTTTTTGTGGAAAAATGGTGGGTTGATTCTGGGTTATACTTCGTTCTGTGTCGCCTGGTATACTAATGGATCCCTACCGTCTCTATGCAAATAATACATCGCCTCTCTCCACAGCCTGTAAAATGACTGTCGCGCCTGACTACCTCTCTGCGACGAAAGTCGCAAAGACCAAGGCAATGGATATAATCCTAAGGCTTGAGTTCGAAATGTTTGTCCCCGTTTGATGTCGTCTTTGTGGTGCCTTCCTGATCACAAACAACCCTGGTCTGGGAATCGCGATGCATTCCTTTGAACACTGTAAATTATGGAACCCCTCTATGTATTGATGATATTTAATGCATTTTAAGGAATTTCTGGAGATATCATAAGCCAACTTCATCCTATAAATGCCAATGGGAAAGCGACGGAGGTCACGAGGTAGGCATACGCGTGACCGCCACGTAACACCTGGTGCCTCGAGGCGTCGCTGAGGCATCGTTTAGGTTGCGAATCCTTTAATCATACCGTTTCCTTCTACAACTACAAGTACCCTACTCTCTACCATAACATGACCAGCAATCAGCCAAAAAAATCCTACAGTTCAATCAGAATTGATGGTCCTATCTCTGTGACACCAGTATCAAAAATTCCTCGTTTCCACAGCCCTATTGTCTTGTAAGTCATATTTACCAGAGTATCCGTCCTTGAGTTCAATGTACGGGCATCCGGGTAGACTACTGGGACCCACAGGGTCTGGCAAAAGTAGCGTAAGTGGGAGTTCACCTGGTCTTTTGCGAACTAATTGATGGGTACCCTAGTTCATCGAGGCACTTGCACCCAAGGGGTCACTTCAAATATCTAGCCACCTTTTGGAAGGATGCACCCAATCAATATCTATATATGTCGTCGAGAACGTGACTTCAGTTCCGTACAGTGGACAACGAATTTACATCGTTGATGTACCTGGCTTTGGCGATACAAAGATTTCAGAAATGAGCATAGTCGTCATGATCAGAAAATTTATGAGAGATATGGGGTATGTTCGCATGTTATTGTCGTTTGGTTGAGCAGACTGATAATGGAATTGTAGGATTACCAACATTGGCAGGATTCTCTATTTCACACCCATCAATGGTGTACGATTGCCTGGAAGTCAGCGCAGAATGCTCAAAACCTTCCAGGATATGACAGGTATTGAAACAGAGGGGAACATCATGATAGTAACCACCATGTGGGACATATTATCCGGTGAAAGCTCCATGCAGCGTGCACAGCGCAACTTCGAGCAGTTGCAGGACGTCGTATGGAAGGTACGAAATGCTGAAATGCTCCATTGACTAGCTATGATTCTGATGTGTCATCCACTGTCATAGGATTACATTCAAAACGGGTGCCTAATTGTCAGGTTTGACAATAATGTAGAGTCAGCACTCTGCATTCTTGACGACGCTTGTCGGCGCCTCGTTCAAAAAATCTTCCCAATGGAACTATCGTCCTCGATCCGTGAGACGGCATTTGGAGTGGACCTCTACAACAATCTCCAAATTCGAATTCAAAACCTGCAAATTCAACGAGCCAACATTCGCTCAGAATTGGAGGTGGCAACATTAGGCCCAGATTCCCAACTAGTCACAGTCCTTGCATCGCAGTTGGAAGAAACGGAGAAGATTCTTGCGAGGTTTAATCAGGAACTCAAGGATTTTGGCCCACCTCCGAGTCCGGAATCGGTAGATGATGCCATGGTTGAACCAACATTGCCCTCTCACCAACCATCATTGCCCTCTCACCCAGCCCCAGCAAAGCGCAGGGTATTTGCAAGAGCGATCTCGTCCTTCAAGTGCTGGGGCCAGGACCTTCATGAACGTCATGATCTTTGATCTTTTTGGTATGTCCAATCGTTATCTGACCGAAAGGTAGTGGGTTGTTGATGGCTAACCCGCACTACATTTAGCAAGGAAGGAGCTATAAGATTTTAATTACAAGCAATTGCGAGTTGATGGATGATATATCACGGTTTTCTTCCGCCATCCGGGCCAAATAACAATTTCTATAATACTTAAATGTAACGGCGAATGTTTCTTGTTCTAGTCATCATGGAGTCAAATGTCAATGAGGAGGGACGTAATCCTAGCAACCCACAAGCGTTCACAAAGTTTATCATATGTTTGTGGGCAGATATCAGGTGTCAACACCGCCTACGTTACCTAAAACAAAGAAATGAATTCAACGATAAAAGGTCAATCACAACAGAAAGAAAATATAAAAGCAATCTAAAAACTCGTGCTCATTAGGCCTAGAGTTCAAGCCGCTTCACGCTTCCAAAAGTGAGACGTCGGTTTTAGCGTGTGTCAAACAAACAAACCGATTTTGTTGGCACGATGAGCTGGCTGCTGACTGTTCCTTCATCCCCATCAACGTCGGCCTCATTGGCCATCGTTTTCACCTGGACCTTCCGTGCACGACCCATTCTATGATTTATAACATTTCCGTACGCAGTATCATAGTCCTCCATGCCACGAATGCGTGTGCATGCTCATTGTCGTCACGTCAGCTGGTACATTTTGGATGAGAACTTTTATGTTTTGCCGATTCAACGTTACGCGTTCCATCATTACTGGTGGATCTCTACATCTCTTAAATCTAACTAAGATGCATCCCAGCTGACAATACTGAGCCATTATGCTCAATACTTACCGATTAATATGACTCCGACGTTACATTGGACTAATCGTTGGGGATTGTTTTTGAAGGGAATCACAGCCATTTCGTTTTTGCCCTGGCAGTTTTCCTCACAAGGCTCGTTTTATTTCCTGTGCTCTATATCATCTGTCTCTAAAATCCTTCTCATCATTATACCATCGAGCTCGTGTTACCCCCTCCCGTTGTAGTCGTCGCACCAAGACTCGACGGACGCGTCACAAAGTTCGCGCCTCTTCCTCTTCTCTCATCCACCTCCATATGCACGCCCACACCTCCTTGCTGACCTTCGACCCCAGCCCTCAGGATCCCGATGGCATTGTTGGATACAACATATCATTCTTGGCTTTCAGAAAGAAGGCGTTCGGCCGGGCTCGTGATCAGGGGTTCACAATAATCTCTCTGCGTTCCTCTGAGTATCACCTGTTATCTGTCTTCTTCCGCCTGTGTTGCCTGATATCATGTGCATGTCACTGCGTCGTCACCTATCTGCGCTCTTTTTTCACGGGTGCTTCCCCGGTTGTTTTCATCGACCCCTTCCTTGTCAAATATCCTCCCGTCGTTCCTTCTCTATCAGTGTCCTCAACAATGAGCTTGTCGCGTCAACGAGCCCTCTTACGCTTTGTCTTTCATCATTCGTTGATGTGCGCGCGACGCTCTCAAGTGTGAAAACAAAACACCTGATGACCGGAGTGAGGTCAACGTCGCAGAGGGCACTCTGAGGGTGCGGGTTGGTGTTTCCGTGGTTGACAGAGCCTTCGTGAAGATAGAATAAGACGAGATTTGAAGCCGACGACGCTTCCTGATACTGAGACGAGAGACTGAGACACTAAGTTTAAAAGTGGGCCAAAAGTAAGCTGCTTGAATTTACGAAGCCTGCTGAATTAAGTACAAAATTGAAATGAACTAAACTACCGACTACGGGGGGTTCGAAACGAAATAAGAAAGCGCCAAAGCGCATAAGAAAGGGTTCTAAACAAAGGGAATGACTCGAAATGGGTGAAAAGAGGGGGTGAAGTGAGGGGAGAGGGAAGTTGAACGACACAAAGAGGCTAAAGGTTGAATTAAATGATGAAATAAATGGGATTTTAAAGTCCGTTTGCATTGTGGGATGTGCTGTTGCGAGGTGCGGCGTCGGTTTGTTCCATTTTATGTTGTGGCGGCTGATAGGGATGATACAGAGCGACGTTCTTAGTGATAAGAGCGCGCCTTGGGTGGGGAATAAACCGTGGGTAAGCGTTGAGGCTGTGGAACGCGCGTGGGTGCGTGTTGGTAAAATCCGAAAATGAAGCGATTACGGGTGTAGGTGAGCGCGCTGCTCATCATCGTCCATCCTTGTCTCATATAAGTCTATCTCGCACGCCTCAAGTGTGTGTCCCCATCGTTGTTGATCAATTATACTCGCCTTCACTCCTGCGTATCCACCTTTGTTCTGCATCAAAAGACCTCATGTCGTCGTATTCATGTTGGCACATTCAATCTTTTCACCCCCCCTGTCGTCTCGCTTTTAAGCCCTGCTTTGTTACCATTCCTCCGACATTACCCACTCATATCACGCTGGCTTGCTAACCCTTAGATTGTCGACTTTTGGCTTTTCAGCTCTATAAGTCCGAACGCACTTCCTCATGTTCACCAGCTTTCATTTATGTGACTCACTTTCCTCGCTCTCGAGGTGTTCCATCCGTAGTTTACGACAATGTGATGGCAGGTTTGCGCTACTCCTTTTACTGCATTTATCTCCATGGCTTAGTTTGCGACATGAAGACATATGCAGAGAATTCCGGTCTATGCTCCCCCCCACCTGAGGTCGACCCTCCATTCACTGCCACCTCAAACGTCACTGGGGACAAATTCCTCGATAATTGTGAGCCATGGGCTATCACGATCGCGGGCGGTACACCACCTTATAGCTTGAGCTTTGTGCAACCCGATGGCAATGTTGTGACGAATGTTACATTACCTGTTCAACACAACACTTACACGTTCGTGAACTCGTCACTCCCTGGTACTCTGCTTCTATGTGCGATATTGTACTCTTCTTTGATATAGCAGACTATTTCGCTAACTTTGAGCACCCTTGTTATCGAATAGCCGCCGTAAGCGATGCGTAAGTGTATATTTCTGAGCCAGTTGTTCGTACACTCACTCACGCCTTGGCCCTGGCATAGCTTGGGTCGGTGGGCTACGAACCCACCCGTTGTAAATACGACTGGTAATGCATTGCATTTATTCATCATGCAGAATGACTCACCTAAATTTTAGCGTCGCCTCGGAATAACGATCCCACCTGCCCTTGGAAGAGCAGCTCTACGTTTATACCGATACCCAAAAAATCCAACAATTGGAAACTGGCGGTGGAAATCGCGGTCCCTGTGGCGGTGGTTGGCTGTCTGGTCGCACTTGTCCTTATATGGATATGCCGACAAAACAGGAGGAGGAATCGTAACCAGATCCGTTCTAGACGACCGAACCGATTTCACTCCTTCAAACGACTTTCTTTATGAGGCCGTTTCTTCGCCATCCGTCGGGTCACCTCTATCCAGCCACATACGACAGCTTTCAAGCTCATACCTGGCTACACCACTGGATATGAGCAGCTCGGGTCCTGCGTCGGCGCTGCGGATGTCGAACCCAGACGCAACGGGGGATGGGACCGACTCTAGCCTTTTGCGTCATTCAAAAGTTTCATTCAATGGAACTAACTCCGTCGTTCCTGAGGACACTCCTCCACCCTATGTTCCCTCTGGCTCCAGCGGGAGTCAAAGAATAACGAAACAAAGAGGTAAGTTGTCGATTATCCCTGATTTTGTGCAAATACCAACGAACATGGGGCTGACATACGTTGGGTTATAGATTTGGAGATAAGTAATCCTTGAAGGTCGTTGCTTTGATCAGTAGCTGGCTCCACCAGAATGGAATATCCTTAGTACCCTGATATGCAACGTGCGTACCAGTATCAGTCGATGTCATCGGGGCTGGTATATTTGGCCTCAGTTGCGTTGTTACACTGTAATCGTTGAATAACTGAGGAACGCCTCATGCCCCTTGGAATGTATGTATGTTAAGAATGCACGGGAACATGACTAATGGTGGGTCCTGGTCCTGGTCCTAACTCGTGATATGAGGTGGAGAGGACGTAGATCGGTGTCCCAGACCACTCAGGGGGTCTGATGAGATGGACATTCACTCGATTGTATCATTTCCATCAGGTTCCCTCATTCGGGATCGAGCCCATGGCAGCTTTGCATAGCCACAATTGAGCGAAAAACCCTCTACGAAGGTCGCGGCACTAATATTAGAATCCAGGTGAGGTATGATGCTATTATCGGCGCCCGTCAAGTTGGAAGGATCTGTGGTTGCACAGATCCACCTTCTTGGTCAGGTGAAGACTTCTCCGCTTCTTCGTACTCTATTCTGCGCTATTTCTACCTACCACTCTCCATGCTGCCTGCGGTATCTCGTTGCGTGGCTCGTTTTTCTGTTTAACCACCCACCGCTTCCCTTTTGCAGTTTTTTTCTCCTGCGTTCTGCTTCACCTTTCCTCGTGTTATCGTAGACCCACAGATAATTCATTTATCTATGATTACAAATTCCGTGTATATATTCTCTCGAGCTCCATAGTCAGCGTAGAGGGAGCCGCGGCAGGTATGGGGGTGGAAAACGAACTTGATCGAGAGTACAGAACAGCAAACGCGAAGGGGAATGATGGGCGCCCTCGTATGCAGAGAAGCAAGGAGACAGATCAAATGGAGTTGAGTACGATAGCGAAAAAAATAGGATGAACATGAAACCCAAGGGATCTGGGAACAAGAAGTTGTACGATCCAAGGATGGTTCCGCGAGATGGGTATATGCGCACGGAGGGAGGAGAAAAAGAAACACTGAATACCCGGAGATTATCCAGTGTAAAAGTCGATGACAAATTGGAAGTGTCTGAAATAAAGACGAGCGCACACGTGAATGAGTAGTTGATGCGCAAGGTGTGTTAAAACTGAGGCAGTACAAGGAGCGAAATATCGTGGCGAAGGAGAGCACCGAGCAACGAACTGAAGTGCAGTGCAGACGAATATAGGGATCAGAGTTGACGAAGATAGTGGATAGTACCAGAGGAGTGTGAACGCGGTGCGAGAAAAGATGAGAAGGGAGGAGAATTCAAGGAAGCGCGGTTGAAAAGCGGAGAGTGGGGTCGCAGTGCGGAGGTAGGAAAAACGAGGAGTGTGCAAAGGTGGTGGTGGAATCGAATTTGGATGAAGGCCGCTTGAAGCCGGAGGCCAGGAGGGAGGGAGAGACAGGAAACAAGCAGCAAGGTTGAAGCTGGGGACAAATCTCTGGCCTGTCTGTGGGTGGGATTGAGACGAAATGAGGCGATATATAAAAGCTGCAACGACCCAGACTCAGAAAACGATGACGGGGACACTAGACGACTAGGAACGATATAAATGAAGAATCCGGATAACTGAGATGAAAACCGACAGCGGCGGCGACTGAGTACGTCGTTCAACGATGATGAGAACCCACAAACGACTGGGAGACGGCTGAGATCCTCTGAAACTGAACCAGACACAGCTTAAACATAGCAGAGGGAGAAAGAGACGCAAAACGATGTCGTATCTGGTATGAAAATATGACATTAATGAAAAACATACAGAAAATCAGAATCATACGCATATAAACTCCATTCCGACAGCTCCACGACCCCATTCCCCTCTCGCTACGCCCTATGGTGCTCTTTCAAATACAACAACGACCGATCGACTTCAAACCACGGTGGTACTTCGTCTTTCGGGAAATTTGAGAACAAGGGAGGGGGGTTGTCGTCGTCGCATACGACAGCGGTCGGTGGGCAGCCGTCGTCTTTGTAACCGAGCATGTGGTTGCCTGTGGGCTGAGAGCGGAGATGTCAGTGTCAGCTGGTGTGGATTGGGGGGCGAAATGGGAGGGGAAAACGGACCTTGTAATAGCTGCATTTGTGTTCTGGGTGAGGTGAGGAGGCGGAGTGGAACCTGAAGACATGGAGGTGGTGTTATTGAATGACTGACGACGAGAGAAAAAGAGGAGTACATACACGCATTCAAAGATGGAATATGTCGAATTGAATCCAATGACAAAAGGTCTTTTGACGAGTGCTAGTCCATTGAGATCTTCAGTAGGGCAAGAAAACGTGCATGCAGCTGGCGACGATGAGAAAAAATCTTGTGCGAGGGCTGGTAGCAGCAGCGAGCAAAGGAGAGCAGCGAGAGCAAAGCATGTTAGTGACAGTGCCATGGCCGTGAACTGGAGTAGGTATAGCAGTGGGGATGGGTATTGTGATGATAGTCAGTGAGTGAAAACCCCTATGTCTCGGGGAAAGCTGTAATGAGGGAGCGTCCCTGGTCAGTGCAATTGACAACGAGGTCAACGTTGATGTGATGAAAGGGTCCTGTTCGTTGTGCCACCAACAATTGAATTGTTTGTTTGACTCACACGCCGATAAGGCGAGAACCAAACACAAATACCCAACTTGAACTTCACATCATCTCATGTCGTCGTTATTCTCTCATTTCACTTTCAGGGCTATCACGGTTCTCCGAAGCATGCTGAGAACATGCTCAAATATGAAGTTCAATCGAAAAAAAGGCGCAGCATTCGAGCCAGTTTACGACATTTAAAATTAACCCGCGTTATCTCAACTTCGCCCTCGATACCATTCAATGGTTTTTTTGGATACAAACGCTTCTCGTTCTGCTTCCAAAACCTTCGGCACTCAATTTCAACTTTTTGATAAGGGATAGTATGTATTCAACCAAATATATCACCACGAATAAAGCACAACATCAAAACCTAGTAATACTATCATTGCACAGAGTATACGCACAAATGGAAGACAACAGTGCCTGCGCCACGAACCATCGACCCAAACTCTGATCATGATTACCAGTTCCACCATGAACACCATACATATCATACCCAACCCCACTCACATCCCCTGACCTGTACACCACCATCGGCTCCCCACCCGTCCTATCCACCACCATCATATTAGGAAACTTCGGATCAGGTTCCATTCCCTCGAATCCACGGACGTCATAAACGGTAACGATTCTGATCCCCCCTGATGTGGAGCGTTTCCTCGCATGTGCAGTGCTATCCTCTCCTCGATTTTGAGTCGCGTATACTCCACCTCGATGGGAGCGTGCGCTACTTCCTGGTTTAGGCTGTGTATAGCGTACGCTGCGCGAGGGTCCGGGTCCGGGGGCAAGAGGCATGGGGTGGGTGGCATTATGAGGGCCTGAAGCGATAGGCTGACCGTTTCGGTCGCGACTATAGCTTAAGCTGCTGTTTGACTGACAGTAATGCGAGGATGAAGCTGAGCAGGACCGCTTAACGTGATGCATTGGTTTTGGTGTAAGTAGGGGATCAGGACCTGGCGGCATTGGTTGGGCACTCGGGGCCTGAGGGTGCCACTGCTGACCGTTATAGCCTGAGGTGCTGCTGGACTGACGATGATGGTGATGTGACAGTAAGCTGTCTTGCCGTTCGTGGTGCATTGGTGTTGGTGGGGTTAGGGACTTCATCGCTGGCGGAGACAGAATGGGCAGAGCGATCGCATTAGGAGTAGGTGACCCAACTATTGGCGCCAATGGCAATGGCATTGCAACCGTTGACGCACGCAAGCTCAAGCCCATATTATGTGGGTTCCTCGTCCTCTCGGGCATAGAAGCAGAAGTAGGAAGCCCAATCCGATCAAAGTAGCCCCGAACATCGTCGTATTGGATGACGCTATCCATTCCCTCACACTGCGCCAGCTCTTCTCGCACTGTCTGTGTGCGAGTGGGTGTATATAGTGATAGTGATGGTGAGGCAACGTGATGTTTGGTAGAAGAAGATCCAGGATACTGATATGATGACGAAGAGGATGAGTGATGCATTCTGGTGGTGGGAGAATGAGGGTACATTGATGAAGATGAAGACGAAGAGTGATGCATCCTAGGACTCAAGACGGTGTCAGAGTCGCGATTTCGGTTTATCATAATAAAGCTATCCAAAAGTAAAGAGTTAATAGGAATTCTGTGTTTTAACGTAGTCGGTGGAAAGTAAGTGGGTGATACGACCACAACCTCACAAACCTCTCACTATTTATATGCTTCTCAATTCAACAATGCACGCCGTGAGACTGAAATTTTTTGCGAGAAGAGTCTCTCAACAATGGATGTAGGATGGTTGATATCCGAAAAAGGCAAAACACGTATCGAGGTGAGCCCAAATCCTGCTATGCCGACTCGAGAGTCGAGACATAACAATGGCCATCAATACAATCCCATTGTTTTTATTCGCTACGCCTGCCTGCACTGCTTTGTCGCTGAAGGGTTACCAGAGGAATGTATCTGACTATGACGCCGTCATAAATTCTAGCATATTCTTCTGTTTACGAGTCAGAATTTAGCATCAGTAAGGAGTGGATTTTAATAATTATGTACAGGTCGATTAAGATGGTTAAATATGATCAATATTCCTGAACCCACTACACTTTGCAGTTGACCCATAAATCACAAACGACGACGCAGGACAAAGATGAGCCCATTGCTCAGGTGCAGACTCCAGTCTTATAGAGATATATGTGGACACTCTATGTTCATTTTTTCCGGGTGTATTTTGCGTCCCATACATACCTCAATTTCGCCCATCCCCTCTCGTCATCGACCAATCCTACTAAGCACTTCATCTGTGTTCACAGACATTTATTTTCATCCCTCCACTCCATCTGTCTTTTGTCTGTTCTAGTTGTCAAAATTGGTTCACAGATCTAATTTTACTTTTTCTGTGCACATATAATCATCTCGATGGATGACTACCCTCAATCTCTTGTGTGGCAATACAAGTATCGAAGTGATCCATCATACATATAAAGTAACTGCACAAATATAAACTGCAAAATTTACACATCGTGATTCCTATGTACACTTTTGACCACAACAGATTATCGAATTCAGAACTCGGGTCAGGATGCCTTGCTTCGTTTGCACCGACGTTGTGGGGGGAGATGGCAGTCCAAAAGTTTGCAGCTCCTGCTCGAACATTGCGAGGAGTTTCTCGGCTTCTCCAAGTTGCAGGGCAACTACTGAAGAGAGCTCAGTATCACCCCAAGCGATGGCGTCCTCCAGATCTGCCGGCATATTTCTTCTTTGAACATGCAGGGTATTAATTCGGCCTTGCAGGTCTTCATAAAGGTTGGCCGCAAAGACTACCTCGCGTAGATCTTGTGCTTGAATGAGTGTTGTTTCGATGTGAAAATATTTTGCATCCATCTCCCCAGATGCGTGATCAAGGATATCCAGTGACGATGTGAGCGTGTTCTCGAACTTGCAAAGCTTGCTTCCGCCTTCTATGTAGTCCTAATCAATAGTTTAAGTGGAGTATTATCTATGAATAGTGAAAAGTCGCCAAACCTGCCATATTTCATCCTCCAGCTGCTTGAAATTGCTATGTGCCCGTATAGTCGAACTGTCACCCCAAAGTATGTCCCACATTGTGGTTACAAATATGATATTCTTCGCAGAATCTATGCCTGTGAGGGATTGGAACGTGTTGAGCATCCTACGCTGACTTCCAGGTAATCGGGTACAGTTAATGGGCGCGAAGTAGAAAATTCGGCCCAAGTTTGTTGCACTGCGTAACAGTCATTAGTAAGTGTGTTCGAAACCGTGGTGGACATCAGTAATTACCCAGTGCGTTCTTTCCATTCTTTGATCATGGTTACAATGCGCATCTCGGATATTTTGGTGTCACCAAAGCCGGGTACGTCGACCAGGTAAAGGGCCCTTTTAGAAGCAGAAAACAGATTCTCGATATGGTAGAGAGATACAGGTTGCGTGAACCCCTCAAGTTGATGGCCAGCTATGTCAAGCGAACCCTTGGGTGCAAGTGATTGAATAAACTGCGCGAGTGAGCGACAAGTAATTGAGAGTGGGAGATGAAAAGCCTACAGTGCTTTTACCTGCACCCGTGGGTCCAAGTAGCCTAATTTAAATAAACCAAAAGAGCTTGTATTGAAAATTGAAAAAGATGAAAGTAATAAAATGAGGACTTACAGGAAGACGAAGCGGCGCCCGGAAAGTACATCTGTGACCCGTTTCACCGTAATTGGACCAGTGATTACGAGTCTTTTGTACGAATCTGTCGAAATCTCAGTCTCAGTACTCATCTTGCTACTTCTAGATCTCCAATATTACGAATGTTGTTATGGTGAAGAGCAAGTCTGCAAACGACAATCGCAGCTGACGTGGCAGTTGTGAGCACATGGCTCGCATCAGTGTCAATTTGGAAATTTATACTTATGTATTATTGGTGTATAAATAGTATCGATAGCTACACCTGACATAGATTGCAGGTTACGAACCTTGCGCTTACATACCTCATTTTCTGTGACGTCAAACGATGTGTCCCATCGTTTCCGCCCAAGCTACTTACAGTACTTGTCACGATTCTTCGACCATCACCCACTCCAGCCGATATAAGGTAATTACAATGTAGCGACTTTGTTGGTCCGCGGACTAGCTACAACGTAATGACTGAGTGTGATCCATGGATCGCCATGGATTTCCTACATTTTGGGTAACTACACTAAATAGTTATTTCATTAGATAGAATATAAGTGAATTAATTATTACTAGTAGGTGGGCGGGTTGGGTAGGGTGGATTTCCGAGTGAGCGGCGGGTGAGCTGGAATGGGTGGATTGGTAGTTTTCCAAGGGAATGGGAGGGGGGTAGCGGGTAGGTTGGGGTGGGTGGGTAGTAGTGGATTGGGGTGGATTGGGAGATTTCCGCGGAAATGGGGGGAGGTTGGGGGGTGGTTTGGGGTGAGTTTATTGTAGTGGATTAGGTTGGATTAGATGAATTTACAAGGGAATGGGCAGGTAGGGATGGGGGGATTTTTATATTTCCGCGGAAATGGTGATCCAAAATTGCCCATTTCCGCGGAAATGGGCAAATTTAGGAATTTTTCAATGCATGGATTTTTGAATTTCCGCGGAAATGGGTGAATTTGATAAATGGATTTGTTGAATTTCCGCGGAAATGGGCAAATTTAGACATTTTAAATACATGGATTTTTTGAATTTCCGCGGAAATGGGTGAATTTGGACATTTTCAATACATGGATTTTGGATTTCCGCGGGAATGGGGAATTTTGAAAATGGTAGATTCTTGAATTTCCGCGGAAACGGGTGAATTTGGAGATTTTCAAATGCATGGATTTGTTAATTTCCGCGGAAATGGGTGAATTTGGAAGTTTTTAAATACATGGATTTTTGAATTTCCGCGGAAATGGTGATTCAATTTTGTAGATTTCCGCGGAAATGGGGAATTTGGAAATGGTGGATTCTTGAATTTCCGCGGAAATGGGTGAATTTGGAGATTTTCAAATGAGTGGATTTGTGAATTTCCGCGGAAATGGTGGACTTGTTAATTTGTGAGCAAAGGTTCCGCGGTATCGGAAATTCATTCCAATATTGAAATGAGTCAATTGTTGAACTTCCGCGGAAATGGTGGATTTTCTGTGGAATTGGGTGGATGCCATTCATAGATTTCCGCAGAAGAGGTGGATATTAACAAACTATAACCCAAGGGTGTTGCAAACATTGTCAGCAAATAAGCAGAAGTAATTAACTCCTGCAGGTTGGGAAATAAGTTTCCAATTAAATTCTGACCCAGTACCATGTACCCGCGGGTAGTCTTTACAAAATGAATCCAAAATCATCCAAAACAAGCAACATTTGGCAGAGATACTAATATTTCAAGCATTTTCTGCTTGATTTTACACCGTTTCAGGCGCTCTTGGACCTGTTTTGAAGTCCGCGGGTACACCAGCTTTCATTCATGACCCGGTACCATGTACCCGCTGGTATTCCGCCCGAAACAAGTCCCAAATCATTCAAAACGGCTGTCATTTAGCTAAGATATCCATGTTTTGAGGATATTATGCTCAATTCTGCACCGTTTTGGGCGCTCCGGGGCTTGTTTTGAAGCCCGCGGGAACACCAGAATACAACCGGAAACATATCAGACCATTTACTTCATCCACCCCCAGGTGGAAAAGCAATATTGATTGAGGAAAAGGCAGAAATCATCATACCTGCAGGCAACAAGGTGTATTAAAGTATGTTTTCCCGCGGGTAGCCCACATTTCATCAAACAACACCCTATCTAACTCTGGCATAAATTAGATGTAACTCCCTCAGTTCTGCATTATTTTGAGTGATATTGGGCTTGTTATGAGCGGATTATCTATGGCTACAATATGGTATGTATATTCAGGTGTTCAGAGAATGATAGCAGTTGATCTTTGCGATATCTCCTCTTTTACAGGTACCCCGTTGTTTGATGAAATGTGGGCTACCCGCGGGAAAACATACTTTAATACACCTTGTTGCCTGCAGGTATGATGATTTCTGCCTTTTCCTCAATCAATATTGCTTTTCCACCTGGGGGTGGATGAAGTAAATGGTCTGATATGTTTCCGGTTGTATTCTGGTGTTCCCGCGGGCTTCAAAACAAGCCCCGGAGCGCCCAAAACGGTGCAGAATTGAGCATAATATCCTCAAAACATGGATATCTTAGCTAAATGACAGCCGTTTTGAATGATTTGGGACTTGTTTCGGGCGGAATACCAGCGGGTACATGGTACCGGGTCATGAATGAAAGCTGGTGTACCCGCGGACTTCAAAACAGGTCCAAGAGCGCCTGAAACGGTGTAAAATCAAGCAGAAAATGCTTGAAATATTAGTATCTCTGCCAAATGTTGCTTGTTTTGGATGATTTTGGATTCATTTTGTAAAGACTACCCGCGGGTACATGGTACTGGGTCAGAATTTAATTGGAAACTTATTTCCCAACCTGCAGGAGTTAATTACTTCTGCTTATTTGCTGACAATGTTTGCAACACCCTTGGGTTATAGTTTGTTAATATCCACCTCTTCTGCGGAAATCTATGAATGGCATCCACCCAATTCCACAGAAAATCCACCATTTCCGCGGAAGTTCAACAATTGACTCATTTCAATATTGGAATGAATTTCCGATACCGCGGAACCTTTGCTCACAAATTAACAAGTCCACCATTTCCGCGGAAATTCACAAATCCACTCATTTGAAAATCTCCAAATTCACCCATTTCCGCGGAAATTCAAGAATCCACCATTTCCAAATTCCCCATTTCCGCGGAAATCTACAAAATTGAATCACCATTTCCGCGGAAATTCAAAAATCCATGTATTTAAAAACTTCCAAATTCACCCATTTCCGCGGAAATTAACAAATCCATGCATTTGAAAATCTCCAAATTCACCCGTTTCCGCGGAAATTCAAGAATCTACCATTTTCAAAATTCCCCATTCCCGCGGAAATCCAAAATCCATGTATTGAAAATGTCCAAATTCACCCATTTCCGCGGAAATTCAAAAAATCCATGTATTTAAAATGTCTAAATTTGCCCATTTCCGCGGAAATTCAACAAATCCATTTATCAAATTCACCCATTTCCGCGGAAATTCAAAAATCCATGCATTGAAAAATTCCTAAATTTGCCCATTTCCGCGGAAATGGGCAATTTTGGATCACCATTTCCGCGGAAATATAAAAATCCCCCCATCCCTACCTGCCCATTCCCTTGTAAATTCATCTAATCCAACCTAATCCACTACAATAAACTCACCCCAAACCACCCCCCAACCTCCCCCCATTTCCGCGGAAATCTCCCAATCCACCCCAATCCACTACTACCCACCCACCCCAACCTACCCGCTACCCCCCTCCCATTCCCTTGGAAAACTACCAATCCACCCATTCCAGCTCACCCGCCGCTCACTCGGAAATCCACCCTACCCAACCCGCCCACCTACTAGTAATAATTAATTCACTTATATTCTATCTAATGAAATAACTATTTAGTGTAGTTACCCAAAATGTAGGAAATCCATGGCGATCCATGGATCACACTCAGTCATTACGTTGTAGCTAGTCCACGGACCAACAAAGTCGCTACATTGTAACTTCCCTACCTGTCCAGCCTCGACCCAACCACGGTTAATACCTCGATCCCTCTCCCTTCACTTTCCATAGTCAGCTGTAGTCTCAGTACTACCTTTGGTATTATTACCAATTTTGCAAAATAATAGCCTGAGTGAGTGAAGGTAGCTAAATGTTAGATGTTAGGTGATCGAAAGAAAATATCGAGATTGTGGGCGTTACCCATCACTTCAGCACTTTACAGGTACCTTCTGACCCAGGTTGATACCCCCATGTCAATTTTGTGGGGTAGTGCTCCTCCTGTATTCTCTTTCCTTCTCCCATTCCACTCGATGCATTTCGTCACCTCCCCCTCCCATCATCAACGGGTTCTGCTCGACCCTACTGTGTCTGATGTTCATTGTTCAAACTGAACAACACGACGCTGTGAGGTGATCGCAGTGCAGTGCAGCCATGTGCGCAGGGAAATTACTAAACTCAGAATGCGGGGGACTGGGGCAGGCGGCAGGAAGAGCGTAAATGGATCGTGGGTTCAGGACGCTGCCTGGTTCCTTTCCCTTTTACAGAATTCAGTACTGTGTGCATACTTTAATTCTTTCCATAGAGGTTTCTTTCATGCGCTTTACGAATTTCACTTGGTGCTTACCAATTTAAATTATTGTTTCAAGCCACAGGCACCCTCTCAGAGGAGAAACCACGCTAAATGCCGACATCGTGAAAATCGGCTTTGGTGTTTGCGCATTCTAGGACATGGTAGGCAAGCGGTCTCTCTGTCAGTCTGTGGTACTCCAGGGGCGAGTATGCATCGTAGAACAACCCAGTAGACGTTACCTCAGATTGAGTGTCCTTTATTGGGGTAGGCGTGGGGTAGCCCATGTCGCTTCACTTCATCTCATCGCACTTGAGAAGACCCAATTTAAAATGAAACTACGCCCCAAGTCTAACATGAAGCTACCGTTAGCTGTGTAAGGCTGTTGCGTTACCTCCATATTGAGATTGATATCCCTTTACTGGCAGATGATAATCAACTGCGACTAGGAATTCTATTTGAACCAATTATATACCATATGTCACCCCAACCAACCTAATACTCAACACTCAACGCCCCCAGACGCTGCTATGCCACTTAAAATCTGCCCTCACGTCCCTCCTTTCCTCGTTATTGAGCCTGAGCGTGGTGCAGATCAAGTAGGCCATCTTTCCTGCCTTTTAGAGCCTGGTGATAACTTCGGCGCCCCAG
Source organism: Panaeolus papilionaceus (assembly GCA_015501605.1). Taxonomy (NCBI): domain Eukaryota; kingdom Fungi; phylum Basidiomycota; class Agaricomycetes; order Agaricales; genus Panaeolus; species Panaeolus papilionaceus. The sequence continues at coordinate 51,823 of JADNRZ010000040.1, read as the reverse complement.
TGAACCCATGTGGTTAGTTACGGTGAAGAAGATGGTGCCACTCCTTTTTTTTGTGGGGGGGACTGGGCTAGGGCAGAGGAGAGTTGGGATTGGCTTATAATGTTAAACCGTGACATCGATAACTCAAGCTCTAACCGCCCCAGTCTGTTGATGCAAATACGGAATGGTATCTGAATACCCTGGATCGACCCCGAGCCCCGAGAATCGCTCGTCCATAAAACAACCTCCGAGATTCCATCTATGCGTCTTGGGTACCCACTTATGAGGGTCCAACCCCATGACATTCCGCTGGGGATGGATGTGACTTAGAATTCTAATGTGGAGGGTCGGGTTGTGCGTCTGTTTGCGCATGTAGTGGTATTTGGGTTCCGCTACGTACATAAATGAGAACGATGAAATGTGAATGTGAGCTCAGGGTAGGTTGAAGGTGGAGGGTACTGACTTGCTTCGGTGCGATGTTAGAGGTTATCGATTCACGGTGTCTGATAAGAGTGGGGGTGAGGGTGAGCATGAGTCCGCTCTATGCCATGGTTTGCTCATTTAAAGTAATTATGAGGGCATGTCTTGTCGATTTGGAGGAAGGTGAATGACAATACCTGCTGTTTTATGAATTAAGGATGAAGCAAGGATCGGTAAGGGTTTTGGTGACGCCTCACGCTGGACAAGTAGTTTGAAATAAAAGGTTTTCTCTTTCAGGAGTGAGGCGTGGGCAGAGTGAGAATGTCGACATTGAGGGTGTGCACTGATCGCAAACCGGTGCGGGTTTTACCGTGCACCAAACAAACAAACCAATTTTTTTGATGAGCTAGACCTTCCTTCGTCACCATCAATGTGAGCTCGTTGGCGGTTGTGTGACGGCTGGGACCTGTTGTGGTGTGTTTACGACAACGGGACACGAGACGGCACACAGTAAGCTTAGAGGAAAGAACAGACAGTTAAAGTACTGAATTTTCACTGGGGTAGCTAGGTAGAAATACTCGAGTATTTGATATAAGGTAATTACAATGTAGTGACTTTGTTGATCCATGGACTAGCTACAACATAATGACTGAGTGTGATCCATGGACCGCCATGGATTTCCTACATTTTGGGTAACTACACTAAATAGTTATTTCATTAGATAGAATATAAGTGAATTAATTATTACTAGTAGGTGGGCGGGTTGGGTAGGGTGGATTTCCGAGTGAGCGGCGGGTGAGCTGGAATGGGTGGATTGGTAGTTTTCCAATTGCCAGAAATATCCTTATCTATGATGTAGGGCTGAGAGGGGTACCTGTAAAAGAGGAGATATCGCAAAGATCAACTGCTATCATTCTCTAAACACCTGAATATACATACCATATTGTAGCCATAGATAATCCGCTCATAACAAGCCCAATATCACTCGAAATAATGCAGAACTGAGGGAGTTACATCTAATTTATGCCAGAGTTAGATAGGGTGTTGTTTGATGAAATGTGGGCTACCCGTGGGAAAACATACTTTAATACACCTTGTTGCCTGCAGGTATGATGATTTCTGCCTTTTCCTCAATCAATATTGCTTTTCCACCTGGGGGTGGATGAAGTAAATGGTCTGATATGTTTCCGGTTGTATTCTGGTGTTCCCGCGGGCTTCAAAACAAGCCCCGGAGCGCCCAAAACGGTGCAGAATTGAGCATAATATCCTCAAAACATGGATATCTTAGCTAAATGACAGCCGTTTTGAATGATTTGGGACTTGTTTCAGGCGGAATACCTGCAGGTACATGGTACCGGGTCATGAATGAAAGCTGGTGTACCTGCGGACTTCAAAACAGGTCCAAGAGCGCCTGAAACGGTGTAAAATCAAGCAGAAAATGCTTGAAATATTAGTATCTCTGCCAAATGTTGCTCGTTTTGGATGATTTTGGATTCATTTTGTAAAGACTACCCGCGGGTACATGGTACCAGGTCAGAATTTAATTGGAAACTTATTTCCCAACCTGCAGGAGTTAATTACTTCTGCTTATTTGCTGACAATGTTTGCAACACCCTTGGGTTATAGTTTGTTAATATCCACCTCTTCTGCGGAAATCTATGAATGGCATCCACCCAATTCCACAGAAAATCCACCATTTCCGCGGAAGTTCAACAATTGACTCATTTCAATATTGGAATGAATTTCCAATACCGCGGAACCTTTGCTCACGAATTAACAAGTCCACCATTTCCGTGGAAATTCACAAATCCAATCATTTGAAAATCTCCAAATTCACCCATTTCCGCGGAAATTCAAGAATCCACCATTTCCAAATTCCCCATTTCCGCGGAAATCTACAAAATTGAATCACCATTTCCGTGGAAATTCAAAAATCCATGTATTTAAAAACCTCCATTTCCGCGGAAATTAACAAATCCATGCATTTGAAAATCTCCAAATTTACCTGTTTCCGCGGAAATTCAAGAATCCACCATTTTCAAAATTCCCCATTTCCGCGGAAATCCAAAATCCATGTATTGAAAATGTCCAAATTCACCCATTTCCGCGGAAATTCAAAAAATCCATGCATTTAAAAATCTCTAAATTCCCCCATTTCCGCGGAAATTCAACAAATCCATTTATCAAATTCACCCATTTCCGCGGAAATTCAAAAATCCATGCATTGAAAAATTCCTAAATTTGCCCATTTCCGCGGAAATATAAAAATCCCCCCATCCCTACCTGCCCATTCCCTTGTAAATTCATCTAATCCAACCTAATCCACTACAATAAACTCACCCCAAACCACCCTCCAACCTCCCCCCATTTCCGCGGAAATCTCCCAATCCACCCCAATCCACTACTACCCACCCACCCCAACCTACCCGCTACCCCCCTCCCATTCCCTTGGAAAACTACCAATCCACCCATTCCAGCTCACCCACCGCTCACTCGGAAATCCACCCTACCCAACCCGCCCACCTACTAGTAATAATTAATTCACTTATATTCTATCTAATGAAATAACTATTTAGTGTAGTTACCCAAAATGTAGGAAATCCATGGCGGTCCATGGATCACACTCAGTCATTATGTTGTAGCTAGTCCATGGATCAACAAAGTCGCTACATTGTAACTTCCCTACCTGAGTATTTATACTACGAAGGTACCTTATCTAATGCGATACGAGTCCTATGGGGATATGAGAGCTGCGGTTGAAAGATGAGCTAAGGAGTGGATAGGGTGAGTAGAGATAAAGAGCATCAAGGGTATATGATGGAGGTAGCGATGGCGGAGTGTTAAGATGTGGAGCCGAGGCAGAGAGCAGGGACTGCCGAGGTACGAATGTTACATGCGCCCTCCTGAGCTTGTGGATGAAAGGAACAAGGTCAATAATAAAAGATAAGTGAATGAACGTGATATCGAAAATGTAGAAAGAGCGGTTGATGTAAGCGATATCAAAACAAAGGCAAATGAATGGACAGGATAGCGATAGATGAGAGCGAACGACACCAAATGGGAAATGATAAGGAGTGTGCGTGAGTTGGACTAAAATGACGAACATGGGGTATAGATGAATGAACACGACATGATGATGGAATGAGGCATTTAAGCCGTAGCGCTGCCACCAGCGTCACCGGAACCAGTATCCACCTCTCCCTCGGCATCCATAGTATCATCGCGAGAAGACTTGCTTCCGGAGGCTTGAGTGTTCTTCTTGTTTTTGCACTTTCGGTTGCGATTAGCACAGGCATTGGTAAGCGTGGTGGTGGCGTCCATGGATTGGAGTTCGTGTTTGAATTTTTGGGCGCCAGTTAAATTGCTTGCCGAACGTTGCTTCTTCCGATCTCGCCATTCTTGCTTTTGAAGCACATCACGAGTAATGTAGGCCTGAAGACTGTGTAGTGTTTCTGCGGCGTTGGTATCGGTATGACCACATCGAGCGAGTGTGATGTGAAACATCTCAATCGTGGGTGATTCCCCATAAATTTGGACTTTCTGTGCCTGTGGATCCCAGTATGCGAGTTGGAAGGTAGGTGAGCCGAGATTGAAGATTTGGGCAATGACATCATATCCAACCAAGAGGGAAGTAGGCGCGGTCTTCATATCGGGATGTGCTCGAAGATGGTGATTCCGAGGCCTTTAAGGCTTCGGGTTTTGTCCCCTGCTGAAATTGCGCCAAGAAATACCGCAAATGTTTGCCATGTGATTTTCATTGTCCCCACGTTCTTCCTGTGTCGTGTGCACATGCCCTTACTTAGCTTCGTCTGGACTCTGGTTCTTTGTCTGAGTATACAGGGCGGAAAGGATATCCACTGCCGCAGAGATGAGAGCAGAAGGTGCCAGGATGCGGACAGTAAGGCCTCGGTGAATGCTGCGCGTAGCGTCGGTCCGCTTTCGCAGGTTGTGTGCAAAGGCCCTCTCGAAGGTACCTGCAGTGACAAGTTGTCGTGTCCTCGGTTCAGTGTACGGGTCGTCGAGTTCAAAATAAAGATCACTGATGCGACGAATATAGGGATGAGGGAAAGTTTGAACCACATTAGGCTCGAGGATGCGTTCGGGTAGCTGAGGCCATTGGTTCTGATCCCATTGATCCATACTGGTATGTGAGGTCGAAGGTGGTGGGTTGTATGAAGGTGATTTGGGACGCCGTTTAAGTACAGGACACTCCATTCGAATGGATCCGAGATGGATCTGGGGATCCGTTTTAGGTGCTTGGCCCGTACCTCTAGTTAAAGATGTAATGTCCTTTGAACCAACCAATTCAAGGTAATCTTTCAGCGCAGGTAGGTCTGCGATCTGATGGTATGGCATCCAGGTAATATCCCCGGCTTTCCATTTGATCTCGAATGTCGAATCAAGGCCTGCTCCTGAGTGCGATAGTATTCGCTCTACAGCCCATTCGCCACCATTCATCCCTGGTAGGGATATTTGTTCATCCGTGTGACCCGGAAACAAACGATCATCGTTGGGTAGGTGTACTCGAAGTAAGGAAGCATGAAATACATCATGCACACCACGTTGCTTCAACGACGAGGGTAATTCAATTCGAAATGAATGATTTTTGAAGTCTTTCGTAATTTGATAGGGACCCATGTACTTGGGAATCAGCTTGCGCGCTAATCCTTTCGGGAATGTGATGTTCTGGGTAGACACATACACTAAGTCTTCTTCAACAAACGGTTCAATTTGACGTTTGCGATTGGCAGCGCGAGTCTGTTTGACTCGAGCAGCTATAATGCTATCATGAGCTGCGATTAACGCTAGCTTCTTTTGAAGAGCAAAGCTTCGAACTGAGGGATACTCCTTTTCGGATGCATTATCCCAAATCATGGTTCGTGGCATGCGACTGGTATTCAAAAAGAACGGTGCAAAACCAGTTGATTCAGACCTCGCGGAATTAATAGCAAATTCAATAGATGGCAATTTAGCCACCCAATCAGTCTGCGTGTCATTGACACATTGCCTAAGCATTTGATTTATTGTTCGATTGGCACGTTGATGAGCTCCGAAGCCGCATCCCTCCCAATTCCGCATTTTCGGTATTTTACCCTTTATCCTGCATTCCCCGACTGCACGGTTCCTTCCCTATTCGTTTATTTTATTCATTTTTCGTTCTATTTTCGATTATTTGAAACGCTTCGGCGCTTACTTCCTTATATCCTTTCATGTTCCTATTGTTTTCATTCGTGTTTCCTTTTTAGTTTACCTTCGTAGTACCACCACCACAGCTCATGTATATTATTTACTGTACCATTTCCCCCACAGAATGAACAAGTTTTCCCCTCAGTTTCGCTCCAGTTCGTTGCCTTCGTCCCTCATCGTCTTCGTATTTCGCATTTCGTGTCGTTTTCGTCCGTATTTCGTCGTTCCGCGTGCATTCGGCACCACCCTTCCTCTCGTTTTCCCACATTTTCCCTTAGCACTCGCAGACCCCACGACCTTGCAACATCGCACTTACTCACCCATCATCACACTATCCTCATCCTCACATCATCTCACACATTATATTATATTTCATATCTAGACTTACCGTAACGCGCACATCAACGTTCTGTCGAACCATCCATCTGGGGATGATAAGCGCTTGACATTCGGAGCTTCGAGCCAATTAATTTATTCAACTGCGACCAGAATGTACTTGTGAACAGCACATCCCGGTCACTGATGATGTTCTTCGGTAGACCATGCAGTTTGTACACATGTTCAAACATGAGTTCAGCAATCTGCTTAGCATTATACGTCGTTCTGCTTGGTACCAAATGAACCATTGAGGTTAATAAGCAGATAACGACAGTTATGGAATCAAATTCACCATCCCTGTTCTTAGAGACCGGTAAGGGTCCAACAAAGTCAACTCCAATTGACTCCCAGGGGTAGCTAGCAACGGGTAGAGGATTAAGCAATCCTTAAGGTTTTTGGTTGCTTGGTTTACTCCGTTTGCATGTAATACATGTTTCACAATAAGATTTAGTGTCAGATACAATATCCTTCCACCAGACCTGATCCCTGAGATATTCGAGAGTTCTGTGTGCACTGAGATGTGCAAGAACCGAATGAGCTTCCGAGATTATGATCTCTCGAATGCTTCGTCCACTAACTAAGATACGAGGCACACACATGAGTGTCTTCTCGCCTTCCTTAAGATAGATTAATCCATTTTTCTGTTCAAAGTTATGGAACTCTTTGGGTTTATCCAAGATGTCCCTGAAGAACGAATCTTCCTTGTATCGGTTACGAATCTCATCAACAACACTTATGTCTCCATAAGTAACCGAGACCATGTCGGGAAGTAACAATGGTGGAATCACAACATCCTGCTGCATTTGCTGCGATGCTTCAATGTGTGTTTCGGGGTAGGGTAAAGTGTGGGGTAAAGTTTCCTGTACCCTTGCACCCTCCATTCGTTCTGTAGGACCCTTCAGAACGAATCTATTCTTCATGCGTTTGGCAAACTCCCGAGATGTTTCGGACCGCCCAGTTGACACATCGGGAACCTTGCGGCGTGGTCGAAGCGTCACCGCATTCAACCCCTCAATTCCTGCAAGAATAGGCATTGTAGAGATGCCCTTTGATGCTTCATCATCGTCCATGACATCATGGTATGTGTATTCACTACGTGCACGCACAGTACCAGGCGCTTCGTTTGAATACACTCGAGATAGAGCGTCGGCAACGACATTCTCACTCCCTGGTATGTACACAACCTCAAAATCAAAGGTGCTAATCTTTTCAAGCCAACGAGCTTGACGACCAGACAGGTCTTTTTGGTTTAGCAAGTGTGTAAGCCCCTTATGGTCAGTAACCCATTTGAAGCGAACACCCTGCAAAATGTCGCGATGTCGCAACATTGTTTCAACACCTGCCAACATCTCTACTTCATGTACAGGGTAGTTTTGTTGGGCAGGGTTTAATTTAGCCGAATAAAATGCTGCAACTTTAGCAGTTTTCCAGTCAGGGCCTTGTGCAATGACGCCAGCCACACCTGTAGCACAGCCATCTGTAATCATCCAAATTGTTGGTGCGCCCTCTGCATATGAAAGCGGAATGCGATGACGATCACGCGCTTCCTGAGTAAGACGCTTAACGTCTTCAAATGCACGTTGTTCAACATAAGTCCACCGAAATGGAACTGTATCACCTGTGATAGCACTCAGAATACCCATTGGGATACGCACACCAGGTATGTCATCAGCCAGGAACCCGACTGAACCAATGAACCCGCGCAGCAGGTCACGATTGGTTGGAGTCTTCCATGCCAAAACGGAATCAACCTTTGAGGGGTCCATAGATATTCCCTCATCGGTAATAATACGACCGAGAATTTTGAGTTGACTTGCAATGAAGTTCAACTTCCCTTTACTGAGATAGAGCTTCTGTTCGGACAGAATGTTGAGGACCTTCTTGACATGATCCTCATGCTCTTCTAATGTATCTGAATAGATAACAATGTCGTCTAAATAGACATCCATGAATATACCAATGTAAGCACCGAATAAGTGATTCATAAGGGCTTGGTATGTAGCAGGTGCGTTGCAATCACCAATTTGAATGACATGACTAACCATATTTCCATCCGGCGTAGCCATGGAGGTTTTATGCACGTCCTTAGGGTCAATACGAATCTGCTCGTATGCACTTTTCATGTCAAGTGACGTTCGAAACGGCTTCGAAGCAAGCCGTCTCAACATGCCATCCATATCAGGAAGTGGTGAAGTTAACTTCACTGTGTTTTTATTTCGTTCACGCAGATCTACTACGGTACGAAGTTCAGCTGGCTCATCTCCCTTTCGAGGTTTGGGAATGAGCAGCATAGGTACTGTATTTCGTGCGGATGTCACTTGCCAACGACCCGTGGCCATGTAAGCTTTCCGCTTTTCAGCCCATTGGCTTCGAAAAGCTTCTGGACATCGAGCTGGACGCCAGCGATAGACTTTAGTTTCATCAATCAATGGAATTGTATGATTGATATCTCTCAAAGGCGGCAACGGTGTATCGTGCACATCTTTACAGAGAGGCTCAGCATATTTATTTAATCGGTTTCGAACTCGATCAATCGCTTGGTCATCAACACTAATGGCACTGAGCACTCGTCGAGTGTCAGTTCCACCTTTTGCAATAGGACGAGCGTCCTCGGAGCCGATAACGACTCGGGTCGGATTAAATCCAATCAACACTTGATGTTGATACATCCATGGTGTTCCCAGGATAGCGTCATATGAGTGCAGATTACAAATATCAAAGCGACGACGCTCGCGGATATTCTGATATTGAAAGTCAACATTGGCGGCTCGATTAATTTTCGATCGAGACCCTTGCACGGCCAGTTGCAATCCAATTGGTGTATCCAATTCATCACACTTAAGCTTTAATTGGTCCACAATTGTAGTAGAAAGAAAGTCTCCAAAGGATCCGGAGTCTATTAATGCACGAACTGGATGGCCATTAATGCCAATAGTAACGATGATAGGTACAGGAACTACACGATCAGAACTAGATTTTAGCTGTGTGTGATTTCGCTGTAAAGTTGGGTAAACATTTTTATCCACTTGAACTGCATTAAGTTCATACCTGAACTTGCTCCATTCAGAGAGCATTGCATTGACCAAGGGACCAACTGCATCCCATGTATCCTCACAACCCTCGATTGGTGTTGGAGACTCAGGCGTGGTAAATGGTGGGGTAAGACTAAAGTCGGCCTCCGTAACGGGTCCGGACTTGAGTCGATCCGCATACCAGCAGTGTATGTTGAAGTATGAATCATTGGTGAGGTGAACAGGCATTCGAGTAAGAATGCCACGCATGTGATCAGCAATGATGAACTGATCTGTGTTGAATTGGTCGCGTTCGACCATGAACCGACAAGCAGGATTTTCGAAATCCTCAGGATCAGCTTCTCCTTCGTATGGGGCGCTCAGAAGGAGGAGTTCTTCGAGAGCAAGCTCAATCGGTGATCCAATTTGAGTACGATCGGCACCTCGATGGTACCGAATATGCTCTGACATCCATTTCTGGGTTGTAAGAACGGTATTTCGCCATGATCGACTCTGTTCAGCACAGAGGAAGGCATACCATCGACCTACTGAGAAACTAGGATCGCGTAAACGATCCAAATGAATGTAAACATCCCAATCTCGTTCGTAATCGAGAATCTGAATGATTTCGGCACTGTAACTCGTCTTCAGGACGGAAAAACGATTCATTGTAACATGCACAATCTCATCGTCGCCTGGGTAAGGCTGACAACGACCCAGAATGTTCTGCACTTGGGTCTCTAGGACTTCGCCTAGGCTCCATAGCTTATTCTGATCAAAAGCAACACTATTCATCTCGTTGGAATCGAGAGAAAGATCTGACCAAGTATCACTCTGATAGCCAATGTCCTGATGGCTGTACAGAGAAGCTGATGTTTCATAATCAATGAACGGTCCTCGAGGCTCTTCTGAGACATCAGAATCAACATCTCGAACCTCAGCATCGTTGTTAACAGAGGCCGCGCGCTCGGACTCAGTGGCTGAGACTAATTGTAGTCCAGGCATGCTGCTACAGTCATTCTCTTCATTTGAATCATCACTATCAGATGAGAATGGCTGTTCTCGATAGCTTGGTATTGACCAGGCAGTGTAAGCGTTGAGGTAACGCTCCTCGTATCGAGCATTTGCATGTACAATCATTCGATACCAATCAATAGCATCGAAGTTTTGATTGTATATGCCACCAGAAGGGATTCGAATCTCGCTATCTAGGTCTGTGTCATACAGAATGAAATGTCCGAGACTTATTTCTCGAACAGCAAAACGACCATCGTCATCAAGCCGTGTGCTAACAGTGGGGTAGCACATAGCAATGTCATTGGTGATAAGCTCAGCAAATCGAGCACACCCCGGTTGACCCATACAACCTGGGTACTCGACAGTGGGTCTAGGACGACCATACTGCTTTGCCACACGAACGGCAATCCAATTGGTCACATTGAAATTTCGGTTGCGTACCAAAGTAGGCGCAACATAGAATTCAGTATGTGTATCCTCATTAATGATGTGATAACCACCTAAAGAACTTCGCCGGCAGGCAAAGAAAGGCACATCCTTCACATTTTCAAACCCAATGAGTGACCTTAGATGTTCCCTGAATAAGGGATCAGTCAGGTATGCCACAATGGTCATGCCAACTGAGTCACCCAAACGCCTCCGCGGCGGGGATGTATTGAAGAATCTGTTGTGTATCGAGGCTTCGTCATCAAGCCACACAGTATGAGGACACCAAATTACAGGTTCGTTCTCGGATTCATTCGTATAATCCTCCACCAACATGGTGTTGGGATTTAATTTAATAATATGATCCTCGAGATCATCATCAAGTTCAAAATTAACTTGGATTGATCCTACAGGCATATCCTCGAGAACTTCAGGAAGTGAAGATTCTGAATCCTCAGGTAGGTAATCATATTTCATTGAGAACACGAATGGGTCTCCTGGCGGCTTGTGGCCGCTGGATTTAACAGTGTTTCCTCGGGGGCAGTTACGAGACATGTGACCAGTCTCTCCGCATTTGAAACACTCACCACGCGCCAAGCGCTGGTTGCGTTCGGTTTCTGAAAGTCGAGGCTCTCGAGCTGGTGCTTGGAATCGCACCCGAGAAGGTCCAGGTGAAGGACCCCTTTGTGTAAAAGAGTGCGGTCGAGAACGACCCACATCCCTGAACGATTGCTCACGTTCGCGTCTGTATTTCCGTTCACGACGTGACCTTCGTGAGCTACGGTCAATACGGGTACGTGATTGGATATTATGGTTATCATGGTTCCGTGAACGATGATGGTGATCACTTCGGATCAGGCGAAGCGACGCGCAACGACATTACAGGCCAGATACACTACGGTATGTAAAGCAGGCGAGCTGAACAGAGCACACATTGCCAGTGCGCGCTGTCACGGACGATCCAAGTGCGTATGTGTGCCCGCTTAGCACCTCCCTTTCATGACTCTATACATATAGACCATGGCGTGCGCGTATAAATAGGGAGCCAGTTACCACAGTCCAAAGCGCAGCCTCGCCTCACCTCACCTCAACACAACCCACCCTCCCAACCCAGCCCTCTCACCCCCAACCCTCTCAACACCACCACCAATCCTCTTCCTCTTCTCGTCTCAATGTCCTCTCCCAGAAGTGACTATCTGCACCAACTCGCCCTCCTCGAGAACACAATGATGTACATCCGCATCCATCATCCCAACCAGAGGCAATTATTCACAGATGGCGAGCTCAACATGCTCTCTGCTCGGATCTGTGAGATCAGGTAAATCTTGGGGAATGAGAACCAGTCTCAACCCACGCCCGGAGCCAATTAGACTTCCAGGGGACGCAGCGTACTTGGATTTTAATGGATAGAGAACGATTTTATTAATGACATCGAAGAGTAAATAAATCAACGACAGGGTGAGGAACGAATAATACCTTGCGGATAGCAAGCCCAGGAATGAAAGAGATTATAATCACAAACCACGCATAACGACGCAATTGACAATATAAAATTGAACACACAACTCAGTCGACAACAAGAGAGGAGAGGGATTACGGAGGGAAGGTACGAAAATGAACATATGCGCAGACTGTGAGGTGTCGAGTAGAACCAGTCGATGACGAGAAGGGAAGTGACAAAAAGATAATGAGAAAGCATCAAAGACGAATAGAATATTTGGGGTAGCGCCCGCGTGAAGTAGGGGGTATCAACCTAGCTGAGAAAATATCTGTAAAGAGACGGAGTGGAGAGGTAATGAACCTGAGAATCTGGCGAGAGATGTGATTAATGACAACAGTGGAAAGATAGGATGGGTGTGAGTTGAACGGAGACATGGGTACAAGGGTACGAGCAACGGTAAGATCGAAGGAAGTGAGGTTGAACGAGACATTGATAATGGCACATTGAGAGGCAGACCACAAAGGGGAATGCCGGACGGTGAAATATGTCATTGAGCGGAGCGGGAAGTGAAAGCGGATGATAAGAAATACAACCTTGTAATTGAGAGTGATTGTAGATAGTCATGATACAGGTTAGAGTAGCAGCACACTAGAGAACGAATATAATTTGACGCGGAGGCGGGAAACGTAATTCGAGAACGCTCAAGGAATCTACGAGATGGGTATTCGATCAGGGGCAGCACTGAGAAAATGGATGATACCGCTGAGACAATACAGGAAGGTGGTCATCGGATTAGGTCGGGTTTGATGAAGATAGTGGGGAGAATCGGAGAAGCGTGAAAAGAATGGAGACGTGATGCGAGGTGAGGTGAGGTGAAAGTAAAATCCAAGGGAGCATAGTTGAAAAGCGGAGAGGGGGTCATGGATCAGAGAAGGAAAAACAAGGAACTGTACACAGGGTTGGGGAGTGGGATAGAATCGGGACGAAGACCGCTAGACGAGAAGAGGAGGATGCATGGAGAGAGATACACATGCGTGCGCCAGATACTCGTATACGCACAGAATGAAAGAGACTGATACAGAAGAACCACAGGGCGATTGGAGAATAAGGTGGTCTTGACGACGAGGTGGGTGAAACAGAGTAGCATGAGCCAAACAAGGATGTGGGTACGAGGAGCGGGTGAGGACACGAGAGAAGCAAGGTTGAACGAGGTAGAGTGATAGCCCTGCAGGCGATAAAAGAGAAACGAGAGAAGGAGAATACAGGAAACAGGATGAGCCGGGGGACGAACTCAGGCAAAATCAAGAGCTTCTCGTTACACCCTAAAGTGTTTCCTAACGGGAGGTGCGACCCGCTGGAACGCGTCTGTGGAGTGTGGGCGGGGGTGCGTCACCAAAGCCAGGTTGAGAGTGTCATGTGAATGTTTTAACGAAGACAAGAGAGAAAAACAGTACGACATCCACACTCAATAATCGAAGGCCGCGAGTTGAATCAGCAGGACATGAAAAATTTCACCCAATAAGTACTCGCTGGCAACAACGACGTTTCATGCTACGAGAGATGATGATACTGAATGTACAAACGTTGTGGGTCATGGTAGGGGTAGTGAGCGAAGGCCCAGGTTCGTTCAACTGCCAACGAGGTCGACGGTGATGGTGATGAAGGAAGGTCCACCTCATCGGAATCGTGCCAACGACAATCGGTTTATTTGTTTGGCTCACGGCAAAACCCGTGTCATGATCAACGTTCTGAGTCTGCCTCCATCCCTCACTCATAGAGATTAGCCTGATATAAACACATGTTTTTAAATCCAATTTATAATACAAGTATTTTTGTCACCGTCCACATGAACAAAGATAAGCCTACGTTCATAGAACCGTCGATCCCATTTGGGGAGTGAGTCGTTGTCAAATCACCTCCTGATTTTCCAGCTCACAAAACACCCGGTGCGCAGACTCATCCGCATCCCACCATGTGCAACATATACACATACTTATATTCGCCGGATACAGGCACAGACCCGGCTCACGCTCACCGCCACTCGTAACATTCGAGTTCGAAGGGACAGAAATCCCGTAGAGTGTGCCACACTACTGGCCCTCTACAATGCAAGGAGCCAGAAAGGGGCCATGTACATCACCGGAGTCAGACCTTAGGATTTTCTTGTCGAAAACTGGCGGGTTGATTCTGGGTTATGAGTCGTTCTGTCTCACCTGGTATACCAATGGAACCATACCGCCTCTATTCAAGTAATACATCGCCTCTCTTCACAGCCGGTACGACAACTGTCGTGCTTGGCTACCTCTCTGCGAAGAATGTTGGAAAGAACCGGGCAATGGATATAATCCTAAGGCTTGAGTTCGAAACGTTTGTCCCCGTTTGATGTCGTCGTTGTGGTGCCTTCCTGATCACAAACAACCCTGGTCTGGGAATCGCGATGCATTCCTTTGAACACTGTAAATTATGGTGCCCCTCTACGTATTGATAATATTTAATGCGTTTTAAGGAATTTCTGGAGATATCATAAGCCAACTTCATCCTATAAATACCAATGGGAAAGCGACGGAGGTCACGAGGTAGGCATACTCGTGACCGCCACGTTACACCTGGCGCCTCGAGGCGTCGCTCAGGCATCTTTTAGGTTGCAAATCCTTTAATCATACTGTTTCCCTCTACAATCACAAGTACCCTACTCTATATCATAACATGACCAGCAATCAGCCAAAAAAATCCTACGATTCAATACAAATTGATGGTCCTGTCTCTGTGACACCAGTATCAAAAATTCCTCCTGGCTTCAAAACTATTGTCTTGTAAGTCATCTTTACCAGAGTATCCGTCCTTGAGTTTAATTTACGGACATCTGGGTAGACTACTAGGACCCACAGGGTCTGGCAAAAGTAGCGTAAGTGGGAGTTCACCTGGTCTTCGTGAACTAATTGCTGAATACCCCAGTTCATCGAGGCACTCGCACCCAAGGGGTCACTTCAAATATCTAGTCACCTTTTGGAAGGATGCACCCAATCAATATCTGTATATGTTGTCGACAACGTAACTTCAATTTCCTACAGGGAAGAACAAATCTTCATCGTTGATGTACCTGGCTTTGGCGACACAAAGATTTCAGAGATGAGCATAGTCGTCATGATCAAAAATTTTATGAGAGATATGGAGTATGTTCACATGTTATTGTCATTTGGTTGAGCAGACTGATAATGGAATTGTAGCATTGACAGCATTGGCAGGATTCTCTATTTCACACCCATCAATGTTGTGCGATTGCCTGGAAGTCAGTGCAGAATGCTCAAAACCTTCCAGGATATGACAGGTATTGAAACAGAGGGGAACATCATGATAGTAACCACCATGTGGGACTTGTTATCGGGTGAAAGCTCCATGCAGCGTGCACAGCGCAACTTCGAGCAGTTGCGGGACGTCGTGTGGAAGGTATGACATGCTGAAATGCTTCATTGACTAGCTGTGACTCTGATGTGTCGTCCACTGTCATAGGATTACATTATAAACGGGTGTCTAATTGTCAGGTTTGACAATAATGTAGAGTCAGCGCTCTGGGTTCTTGACGACGCTTGTTGGCGCCTCGTTGCAAAAAACTTTCAGATAGAACTATCATCCTCAATCCGCGAGACAGAATTTGGAGCAGACCTCTACAACAATCTCCAAATTCGAATTCAAAACCTGCAGATTCAACGAGCCAACATTCACTCAGAATTGGAGGTGGCAACATTAGGCCCAGATTCCGAACTAGTCACAGTCCTTTCATTGCAGTTGGAAGAAACGGAGAGGATTCTTGTGAAGTTTGATCAGGAACTCGAGGATTTTGGCCCACCTCCGGAATCGGTACATGATGCCATGGCTGAACCAACATTGCCCTCTCACCCAACATTGCCCTCTCATCCAACCCAAGCAAAGCGCGGGATCTTCGCAAGAACGATCTCGTCCTTCAAGTGCTGGGGCCAGGACCTTCATGAACGTCATGATCTTTGATCGTTTTGGTAAGTCCAATCCTTATCTGACCGAAAGGTAGTTGGTTGTTGATAGCTAACATGCACGACATTTATTCAAGAAGAATCTATATGATTCATATTACAAGCAATTGCGAGTTGATGGATGATGTATCACGGTTTTCTTCCGCCATCCGGTCCAAATAACGATTTCTGTAATACTTAAATGTAACTGTGAATGTGTTTAGTTCAAGTCATCATGGAGTCTGGCAGGTTTGCGCTACTCCTTTTACTGCATTTATCTCCATGGCTTAGTTTGCGACATGAAAACATATGCAGAGAATTCCGGTCAATGCTCCCCCCCACCTGAGGTCGACCCTCCATTCACTGCCACCTCAAACATCACTGGGGACAAATTCCCCGATAATTGTGAGCCATGGGCTATCACGATCGCGGGCGGTACACCACCTTATAGCTTGAGCTTTGTACAACCCGATGGCAATATTGTGACGAATGTTACGTCTTGCGTCCATCGTTGCGAGACCAGGAGTATGTAGGTAGGAGGAGTTGGGGAGTGGGATCGGGAAGTGGTTGTGAGACCAGTTTCCCGACCCAGTGTGAGAGCCGAGGATGTGGACGGATGCGCCCCCATCCTCGGCTCTCCCTACCTACATACAACAAGTCTACAAGGACGACGCAGCGCAGAGGAAGGGATAGCGATTGATACTGAAGGGGGGAAGCGGAGGGCGGGCAAAAGAAATAAATTAACTATGAGAACCACGGACGCGGAGTTCGCGAGCACCGTGGTTGTACAGGATGAAGTAAGTAAATAAGGAGGAGTTGTGGGTTGGAGCTGTCAAGTGGTCTCGCACACGTGACCAAGAAGACAGATCTGTGCCCGCACAGATCTTCTCATTACCTGTTGAAGATAACACTTACACGTTCGTGAACTCGTCACTCCCTGGTACTCTGCTTCTAGGTGCAATACTGTACTCTTCTTCGAAATCGTAGACTATTTCGATAAATTTAAGCTCCCTTGTTATCGAATAGCCGCTGTAAGCGATGCGTAAGTCTATATTTCTGACACAGTTGTTCTTACAGCCTACTCACTCACGCCTTGGCCCTTGCGTAGCTTGGGTCGGTGGGCTACGAACCTTCCCGTTATAAACACGACTAGTAATACATTGCGTTTAATCTTCATGCAGAATGACTCATCCAAAATTTAGTGTCGCCTCGGAATAGCGATCCCACCTGCCCTTGGAAGAGTAGCTCTACCTTTATACCGATACCCAAACACTCTAACAATTGGAAACTCGCGGTCCCTGTGGCGGTGGTTGGATGTCTGGTCGTCCTTCTCCTTATATGGCTATGCCGACGAAAGTGGAAGAGGAATCGTAACCTCCAATCATCCGTTCTAGACGACCGAACCAATTTCACTCCTTCAAACGATTTTCATTGGTCCCCAAATGAGGGCGTTTCTCCGCCATCCGTCGGGTCACCTCTATCCAGCCACATACGAGAGCTTTCAAGCTCGTACCTGGCTACACCACTGGATATGAGTGGCTCGGGTCCTGCGTCGGTGGTGCGGATCTCCAACCCAGGCGCAACGGGGAAGGGGACCGACTCTAGTCTTTTGCGTCATTCAAAAGCTTCGATGCAGTCTCCAACTACGATGTCATTCAATGGGACAAACTCCGTTGTTCCTGAGGACACTCCTCCACCCTATGTTTCTTCTGGCTCCAGCGAGAGTCAACGAATAACGAAACAAAGAGGTAAATTGTCGATTATCCTGTATTCTCTGCAAATACCAACTAACATCGGGCTGACATACGTTGGGTTATAGATTTGGAGATAAGTAATCCTTGAAGGGCGTTGATTTGATCAGTAGTTGTCTCCCCCAGAATGGAATATCCATAGGGTCCTGATACGCAACGTGCGTAACAGTATCAGTCGATGACATCGGGGTGATCTATCTGGCCTCAGTCATGTGGTTACACTGTAATAGTTGAATAACCGAAGACCGCCTCATGCCCCTTGCAATGTATGTATGTTAATAATGCACGGTCCTGATACGAGTTGAAGTTACCCTCTGCGCAGTATGAATCTTGATTTGTTGTACTTCTGAATAATGTCACTCCGTCCGAACTCGTGATATGAGGGTGGAGAGGACTCAGATCGGTGTCCCAGACCACCTGAGTGGTCTGATGAGATGAACATTCACTCGATTTGTATCAGTTCCACTAGGGTCCCTTATTCGGTGTCGAGCAGCCCATGGCATCTTTGCATAGCCATAATTGAGCGAAAAACCCTCTGTGACGGTCGCGGCATTAATATTAGAATCCAAGTGAGGTATGATGCCATTATCAGCACCCGTCCAGTATTGGAAGGGTCTGTGCAAGCACAGATCCGCCTTCTTGGTTAGGTGAAGAGTGCATCCGACGTCGCGCTCGTCACTTCTCCGCTTCTTGGTACGCTATTCTACGCTCTTTCTACCTACCACTCTCCATGCTGCCTGCTGTATCTCGTTGCGTGGCTCGTTTTTCTGTTCACCCACCCACCGCTTCCTTTTTTTCACTTTTTTTCCCCTGCCTTCTGCTTCACCTTTCCTCGTGTTCTCATAGACCCACAGATTATTCATTTAAATGATTAGAAATTGCGTGTATATATTCTCTCGAGCCCCATAGTCAGGGTACAGGGAGCTGCGGTCGGTATGGGGTGGAAAACGAACTTGATCGAGAATACAGAAGAGCAAACGCGACGCGAAGGATCATCATGGAGGGGCTCATATGCAGAGAATGAAAGAGACAGATGAAATCGAGTACACTAGCGAAAAAATATGATGAACATGAAACCAAAGGGACCTGGGAACGAAAACATGAGCGAGGAAGGGATAGAAGAAAATGAGGTCAAACAAGACATCGTGCTAAAGGTAGGCGAAAATGAAGGAGAGGATGGCTCCGCGAGAAGGGTATATGCGCACGGAAGGAGGAGAAAAAGAATCACTGAATACCCGGAGACTATCCAGTGCAAGACCAGTGCAAGACCAGCGCACACGTGAATGAGGAGTAGTTGATGCGCAAGGTGTGTTAGTAGGTTTGAAACTGAGGCAGGTGGCGAATGTATGGACATGAAGGAGAGCACAGAGCGACGAACTGAAGTACAATGCAGACGAATATAGGAATTAGGGTTGACGAAGATAGTGGGTAGGACCGGAGGAGCGTGAACGTGGTGCGAGAAAAGATGGGGAGAGAGGAGAATTCAAGGGAGCGTGGTTGAAAAGCGGGGAGTAGGGTCGCAGTGCGGAGGTAGGAAAAACGAGGAGGAGGGCGCAAAGGTGGTGTTGGAATAGAATTGGGATGATGGCCGCCTGAAGAGAAGAGGGGGATATAGGGATAGAGCATATGCGTGCCGTAGGCCAGGAGGGAGGGAGAGACAGGAAATAAGTCTCCGGGCTGTCTGCGGGTGGGATTGAGACGAAATGAGGCGATATACAAAAGCTGCCACGATCCAGACTCAGACAACGTTGACGGGGATACTAGACGACTAGGAACGATATAAGTGAAGAATCTGGATGACTGAGACGAAAACCGACAGCGGCGGCGGCTGAGTACGTCGTTCAACGACGATGAGAACCCACAAACGACTGGGAGACGGCTGAGATCCTCTGAAACTGAACCAGACACAGCTTAAACGTAGCAGAGGGAGAAAGAGACGCAAAACGATGTAGCAGCTGGTATCAAAATATAACATTGATGAAAAGCATACAGAAAATCACAATCATACGCATATACACCCCTTTCCGACACCTCTACGACCCCCATTCCCTCACCTATCCCTCTCGCTACGCCCTATGATGCTCCTTCAAATACAACAACGACCGATCGACTTCAAACCACGGTGGGACTTCGTCTTTCAGGAAATTTGAGAACAAGGGAGTGGGGTTGTCGTCTTCGCATACGACAGCGGTGGGTGGGCATCCGTCGTCTTTGTAACCAAGCATTTGGTTGCCTGTGGGCTGAGAGCGGAGATGTGTCAGTCGGTGCAGATTGGGGGGGAGGAATGGAAGAAAAGGGGACGGGAGTGAAAACGAACCTTGTAATAGCTACATTTGTGTTCTGGGTGAAGTGAGGAGGCGGAGTGGAACCTGAAGACATGGACGTGGTGTTATTGAATGACTGACGACGAGAGAAAAAGAGGAGTACATACACGCATTCAAAAATGGAATATGTCGAGTTGAATCCGACGACGTAGGGTCTTTTGACGAGTGCTATGCCGTTGAGATCTTCAGTAGGGCAAGAGAAGGTGCATGCAGCTGGCGACGATAAGAAAAAGTCTTGTGCGAGGGCTGGTAAAAGCAGCGAGCAGAGGAGAGCAGCAAGAGCAAAGCGTGTTCGTGACGGTGCCATGAGAGTAAATTGGAGTGGGTATAGCAGTGGGGACGGGGTATAGTGATGATGGTCAGTCAGTAAAAGCCCCTATGTCTCGGGGAAAGCTGTAATGAGGGAGCGTCCCTGGTCAGTGCACAACGAGGTCAACGTTATTGTGATGAAGGGGTCCTGTTCAATGTGCCAACAATCGAATTGTTTGTTTGGCCCGACGCCGATGCGGCGAGAACCAAACAAATACACTCATCTCGTAAGTATCGTCATTGTCTCTCGTTTCACTTTGAGCGTATCACGGCTCTCCAAAACATGCTGCGAATATGCTCAATTATGACGTTCTATCGAAAAAAAAAAATGCTGTAATCAAACCATTTTTACCACATTTAACTCTAACGCGCATCGCCGATGTTCATTAACGTTCCTTTTGTGAATTCCACCAGCGCTCAATTTCAGTTTTTGGATAAGGAGTAGTTTAATGCATTCAACGACATATATCCCCACTAAATAAGCACTGCATCAAAGTTGTAGAAATTATCGTATGTAGTAATGATGTGCGCGTTACGCAAGTGTAGCTAAGGAACCATATAAAATATAAAATACATCAGCTGGAGGAGTGCTATGAAGATAAACGTGAACAAAACAATATGAAATTGAATGGATATAAGAAAGTAAGCGCCGAAGCGTTTCAAAGAACCGAAAATAGAATGAAAAATAAACAAGATAATCAAATGTGGAAGCTACCGTGTATCCAAGGCCAGCTACACTAAACGTGGTCGTAAACGGGAGGGTGATGATATCGGGAAATCGAAGCGGAACCGCATACCGAAAAAATACCGAAAACGCGGAATTCGGAGGGGATGTGGGTTCGGGGCACATCAGTAATCATGGGCTCAAACTGAGGACTATCACCAGAGAAAAAAGGAAGCGAAATAAAACCTATTACCACGAGCTATCGACTCCAAATATGTTCATGATAACCAGTCCCACCATACATATCATACCCCGTCTCAATCCCAGCTTCCACTCCCTCGAATCCACGGGCGTCATAAACGGTAACGATTCTGATCCCCCCTGGCGTGGAGCGCTTCCTCAGGCTTGTATGTGCAGTGCTACCCTCTTCTCTAGTTCGAGAAGAGTGTTGTACCCCACCGCGAGATTGAGAGTCTCGAGATTGTTGTACGTCGCTCTGGTGCGCGAGGGACCGGGGACGGGTGCAGGGGGCATGATGTGGGTGTGACTCTTGGAGCTAGAGCCTGAGGCGATGGGCTGAGCGTTCTGGGTCTACTTAGGCTTGAGCTGCTGCTCATATGACGGTGATGTGATGGTGATGATGACGAACTCGACGGCTGCGGTCGTTGGTGCTGCTGTATGGGTGCCGGTGTTGGTGAGAGCAAGGAATTAGGATCTGGTGGCATAAACATTGACATCGGCTGGGTACTCGGGCTTGCCATGGGTTGAGCCTGCCACTGGTGTCCAGTACAAATTGAGCTGCTGCTTGCATGAGGCGCGTGATATGATGAGAACAATGAGCTGGTCTGCTGTTCGTGATGCAATGGTAATGGTGGGGTTAGGGACTTCATCGCCGGTGGAGACAGTATGGGAGGAGGGAGTGCCTTAGCAGTAGGAGTCCCAACTATTGATGACATTGGCATTGTCCTCGTCGATGAGCTTAGGCTTAAGTTCGTATGGTGCATCGTCTTCCTCCTCGGGATAGAATCAGGAGTAGGCAGCCCAACTCTATCAAAGTAGCCCCGAACGTCGTCGTACTGAATGACGCTGTCCATGCCCTCACACTGTTCCAGCTCTTCTCCCACTACCTCTGTGCGAGTGGGTGTAAAAAGTGACATTGATGGTGATGCGCCGTGATGGGTGGTGGAGGAGCTTGAACGAGGATACGGGGATGAAGCTGGAGATGCGTAACGTATCCCTACAGTTGGAGAATGAGGGAACGAAGATGAAGCCGAATACGAAGAATGATGCATCCTAGGGCTCAAGACTGGGTTGGAGACACGATTTCGGTTAATCGTGATAAATCTAACGTAGTCGGTGGAAACCAAGTGGGTGATAACAAAAAAACTCCCAAACCTCCCACTATATATAGGCTTCCCAATTCAACAATGCACCGTCGTGAGACGAATGTTTTTTTTTTCGAGAAGGGTGTCTCAACGATGAGCGTAGGATAGTTGATATCCGAAAAAGCAAAATCGCGTATCGAGATGAGCCCCTACTATGCCGACTCGAGAGTCGAGACACAACAATGGCCATCAATACAATCCCGTTTTTTTCCTCCGCTAAGCCTACCTGCACAGCTTTATCGCTGAAGGGTTACCAGAGGAAAGTATTTGACAACGACACTGTCTGAATTCTAGAATATTCTTCCGTATACGACTCGCAGGTTAGAATTGGTTAGGAGTGCATTTTAACAATTACGGTCGTTCAAAGTAGCTAAATATGAGAAATATTCCGGAACCCACGACACTTTGCAGTTAATCCATACATCGCAGACAACGACACAGGACAAAGATGAGCTCAGGTGCAGACTCAAGTATTACGGCGATATATGTGGATGTTATTCAAGGATTTCTATTGTAAATAGCTGGGTGCCATCCATAAAATTTCACCGTCATTTTTCGTTCATCCTCATTTAAGTCGCTTACTTTCAGTAAATCATCGACGACGGGCTGCTCAACCGCCAAAAATTCGGTGATTTTATTGTTTAGACCCTTGTTCGAGGCAAAGGAAACTATGGGGTCGCCGTTGCCGTGAAGATACTCTGTTATCCTTGTGTATACATACGTACCTACTGGGTGTGCTTTCATGAAGGGAAGTTTGTCAGAAATTGTTTTGACACCACCAATTTTCGAGTACATACAGGTTATGTTTTGCGTACATATTACGCAATACGACGCCAACTCTGATATGTAGAATACAATGAACCTTGATGCCCGACTTTTTATCGCCCAAGGCCATTTGCGCCGCACTCATGCTTACGTTGAATACAGATCACGCTACATGTGTCCGAATCCTATTTCCTCTGAGATCATGCTAATGGATCGATACATTCGTGAATATGGTACATGTTAAATATAATGCGACATTGTCATCTTGGAAACACAGAGACATTGCAAACCAGTACATTATATATATCGAGCCAAATGGAACAATGAAACATGCCAGTGGAAACGAGGATTCAGCAAAACGAGATGAATAATATTTGACGCAAGATATGTGAAATCCCAGAGTGCATGCACTAGAATATGTGTATGTGAACAAATATAACTCCTCCATAGGTCGCAAATCGAACGTACCTGTGGTTTTACTCCTCACGCTTGAGCCATTTGGGACGATGGCGCTTGGCGAATTTGAGTAGACGTCGGAGTAGCCCTTTAAAAGCAAGTGACCTTGATAGTCCATGGCTAACAGGGATGACAAGGGCTTCCGACTCTGGTCCCATAGCGGAGATCGTCTCTGTCTGTACAGGCTTCGAGTCTCGACCTTGGTCAGAATTGGATCCTATAGATGGCAAGGGCTCTGCTCGCTCCTTCGGATGCTTGTGGGAGACACGTTTTTCGGGCAGCATGGCAAGTATAGTCTCCTTCAGCTCGGGATCGGAGACGAGCCCATTGTAAATCTCTGGGTCCTCAGCCCACTGTTGGAAATTATCGTACATTCGATGGTTGGTTGGGATGATGTTGGCCACGATGGTCTTGCGTAGAGCTTGCGCGCCTTCCCGAAATTCAGGCGGTGGTCGTCCAAATTTGACCAATTGGGAAATGAATTTGGCCAAAGTCTCGTCGTTTTCCTTTTGATCCTGCTCCCGGATGGCTTCGAGAACTCTGTTGCTTTGTGTGTCGGAATGAGTCAGGTCCGACTCAATCATGTCTTTCTTCTGAAGCGCAGCCTCAATGCGCTCATGCAAGTCACAATAGAGATGTGTGGAAGTGATTGTTGACCTGTATAATGGTTGATCATAGTACCAAACATTGCTATCCAACACTTGAAGGGCTGAAGTCCTGGTACCCATAAAACGCTTCAAGTCAGTTTCCTCCCCAAAAAACCCCTAGGTCAGCGTGAGTGAAGCTTCAAAAACAACATAGGAGATGGTACTAATTACCTTGAAAACTCCGGCTTTAAGTCGTTCAAAGTTTTGTTCTGCTTGACTGCGAGTTCGTTCACTGTGAAGGGTATTCCACATTGTTGTTACAACTGTGATTGTATAAGTCCTGACACCCAACAATTCTTTCAACATTTTAATTGTTCTCTGCCTACTTCCTGGCAGGCGAGTGACTGCGATGGGAGTGAGAAATAATATTCTGTAATTTATTGAAGAACTAGTCGGAAGTCAATTGGGTATTCTTCCTGAGGTATCATAATATCAATGGTAAGGTCTCACCAATTCTCTTTCAGCCAATCTCTGAGCATATCCACAACCTCCATCTCCGATATCTTACTGTCGGAAAATCCTGGTGTATCAACCAGATAAATTGCCCTGGCGGATTGTTTCTGTGCAACGTTGACAAGTTTGTAAGCAGTTACACGCTGGGTATATCCAGCGAGCTGATTACTCGAAATAGCAAGGTTCTGTGAGCCTCCTGCAAGTGCCTCAATGAACTTGAACGGACAAAAAGTATTCAGTCTAAGTAAATTGCATCAAAATGCTGTACATGGTTGTTGACTTACTGTACTCTTCCCAGCACCAGTAGGTCCCATGATGCTAAATATTTTCATTCATTAGACAAGTTTCAGAACCACGACTAACACTACACGTACATATATACGACTGCTTCGTCGGGTATTCTGGCTACGGGTTCGATAGCAATATTACTGGTAACTCTGAACTCTTCAAGTTCAAGTCCCTCCATGACACGATTATTGACAACTAAGTAGCGGCTGGGGTTCGCGGAAAGAGGTATCCACACAAAATGGTGAGCACAGAGCGGAAAGTGTCTCCAGCAGAGTACCAGTCAAGTGCATGTGGTACATGAGGCCACTGCGCATCACATGATCATCAACCAGTTCGCGGTGTACCCGGCGTTCAAGCGTTCAAAAAAATTTTGTTCAAGGTGAACGAGAATGCATTTTTGTGCTCACATGAATCGCCGTCACTTTCACTCAGTTCTCAATGGATGAAAACTCTCATTGTTATTTCCGCTGTCATTTTCCTGCGGCCAGAAAAAACGGCCAAATTGGGGTTACAGTGTGCTCTCTCTACCATTCTCTCTACATTCGTTTCGCGTCCATATACAATTGTTTTTCAAATATAAAATATCTCGATTTTCGTTCGCTGTCATTTTCTCTAAGTTACGAAGGACGGATTTGGGTAACTCATGGAGGGAATGGTAGCGGTGTGATGCAGAAATGGTCTGTTGATGTTGATCATCTGTTGATTAAATTTAGTTTGTTCAATGTTATGTTCTCGTCGCAAACTTATGCGTGATCTCGTCCTTGACATGATTATAAGATGTGATATCGGATGGAATCTCGACTCGCTGCACGCTCAAACGGAAACCTCATATTACTGTTTTGATTTAACATTCGCTTCGGATATTCAGCAAGTCGACATACAGGGTGGCTCTTCGAGGCACTGATGTACATAGACACTTGAACGAGCATCTCCTGTTCAATACCACATCACGTTGGATCCCCTGAGATCACACTAATGGAACGACCGATTCGTGAAAATGGCATGCCCGCTCAGTCCGACGACGTTACAGGGTATATATGTATGTATATATGAAGATGCAACCCATGGACAACTACCCCAGACGCCACTATGCCCCTTAAAACTCGCCCTCGTGTCCCTTCTCTCCTCGTCATTGAGCCTGTGTGTAGGGAAACAAAGTCAAACACTTTTCCTGCGCTTTCGAGGCTGGCGATAACTTCGGAGCCTGAACCCATGTTGTTATTGAAGAAGATTCAGACGGTGATCCCCCTGTTTTCGTGGGGGATTGCTTCGAGGATGTGTCATATGGCATTCAGCTGGGGATGGATGTGCTTTCCACTTCGAATGTGGAGAGGAGTGCTGTGCGTCTGCTTGCGCCTGTAGTGGTGTTTGGGTGCCTCTACATACAAAATATGGGAAGGAAAATGTGAGCTCGAGGTCAGGCGAGAGCAGTATGTACGTACTTAACTTGGTATGAGGTTTTCGCTTTCATAATGATGGTTGGGCAAGTGTGACTATCAATTCACGGTCTCGACAGTGTGGGTGCGCAATAAGAAACAAGCCACGGGATTTGCCGTGTGAGCTAGGCAAACAAACAACCAAACAACCCGAGTGGTTCGTCATTGCCATCATCATTGGTCTCGTTGAGAGTCGTGTTGACCTGGTCCCTTGCTCACTATCGTTGCCATGACCTCTGACGCCTCCAAACCCAGTCTCATTTTCTCTCATGTCAGGATGGTCCTTTCATCCTCACACGTTATTAGCTTGTCTGAACCTTTTCATGCCCTGCAAATTGACTGTGGACACGTTAGTGTTTTTCCTTCTATTCCTCCTTCATCTTTTCACAATCCACGTGTCAACTCCACGTCTCTGGCGCGCTCCCATCCACAGCCCCACAGACGTGTCTCCGCCTACGCTCTAGGGTAGAAGTAGAAACTCTCAATCTTGCCTCAGTTCATCTCCAGGCGCATCTTGTGTCCTTGGTTCTCCCCCGTTCACCTTTTATTGTCTTCAAGCTCTGATTGCGTTATTACCCCGCTGCCTCGTTCAACCTTACTTCTCTCTTGGGTGACGAGTCCCCACCCTCTCCTCCTACCCGTGTCTCTGTTCGTCTCTCGTCTCAGGCCACTCTGAGTTCCCCACGCCTGTCATCAATCCAATCCTGTCTGAAATCTGGCTGTCGTTGTTTTGTCTCTTTGATGCTGTACGTGTATCTGGCCTGCCCCTCAAATGGGCCATTGTTCACTACCGTTACCATGAACTACGTCGCCTCTCGTGGCACGAAAACGTCTCATGCCCACCTGAATCACTATCATGCCTATTCAACTCGATATATTCTATCATTAATTGTGCATGTCCTCGTCTCTTTTGCTCTTGTCTTTGTTCATCATTAACTCTAAATCTTCCAGCTCAGCCTCGCTGACGCGCCCCTATTCTGTAGACACGTCCTCGCATACACCTATGTATTACATGTGTCACTAATCATGCCGAGCCATCGCCTCCGGACTTGCAGAAAAACTGGGTTCCATCGCTGCACGAGCTTGATCAGTGATCAATTTTGAAGGAAAATCATCGGTCCTGACGAGCTCTCATTCTGCCTGCGTCTCACCATGGTTCATTTCGTTGCTACTTGTGTTCCACCTTCGTCGTCCCTCTCGTTTTTCTGATGTTATTTCACTTCCTGTAACATCGGCTCATTTGTTCCTCTATACACTCGTCACCTCGTTGCTCGTATGCGGTCTCTTGCTTCCCCTATCCTACACATCAGCCTTCGCACTTTTCTCGCATCCCTGAGCTAGCTGGTCGCTCGCCTATCGTTAACCCATTTCTATCATCACCCGCGCACCTATCTTCGTTTTCCGTCTCTCCACTCCATCTCCATTTCTCAGCGCATATCCAATATCTACTTTTTTCCCTTCCTGAGTGCATTACCCCACTCAACTTCCAATTTATCCTCGATTTCTCGTGTGGAGCGCATCCCAGCCTTACAATTCACTACCCTCAGCGTACCTTTTTGTTCTACCGATTACCTCTTGTTCATCTTCGATTGCAATCTCCCCTCCATCCCCAGATCGTGTCTGTGCCATCCATCCAAACCGATCCAATTTCCGTTCTTTCCCATCGCCAAAGGAATCGTCTCATGGGGGAGAACTCGGAGGAAAAGGGGGAGGATGATTTAAGGGAGGCGATGGCAAATATCAGTGAATAATGTCGAGGGAGGTGGAAACGAGATGCGGAGACACGTACACAGACAATTGGGGAGAATCGCGAGACCGTGCGTGGTTTGTTTTTACCATGTCCTTCGTTTCTGCCTGTCTTGCTCCGATGTGATGCGAGCTATGATGTGTTACTCCACTCGTTGTTTGTTTTCTCATTCTTTGGTTTCATGTGAACAGCAATGGTGTTTTGCGTACACGTCTGTCAGGATACTCTAGGTAAATACCAATTTAATCATTCTGTTTAACTTTGCCCTGTCGAGATCGTTGTATGCTCAAATTCATCGATTATACCATTTGATGATCTCAAAATGGAGCCGTTCTTGTTCAGGATTTTTTCGACTCTGGATTTCGGAACAGATGGATAGGGTCTAATTGGTTGAGTGCTTTCTCCGACACTATCCTTATTCCCAGTCTTCACTCCTGCGTTCCCTTTCTGCGGTGTGCCTCTGCGTGTACCTACATCACTCTCTCTTGTTCAGCCTGTGTGTTCTTCTCTCGTATCTTCGCTCCCCTTCTCGTACCCACGTCTCTGGTCGTTTCACAATTTCCCGATTCTTGCACTATTGGCATGAATCACATCTTCGTCTGATGCTGGCCCAAGTTTCTTCCTGTATTAGTCTATTAGTTCTCGTGTTCGTTACGTCCGGTATACTGCCAAGTTGAATGCTTTCAATCAACGCTCGCGTTCCTCATACACCCTGTTCCGAAACTGTCTTCCTCCCTCGGCTCATTCTTCTCGAAGCGTTTTCACCTGGAAGGTATATGTCGCGTGCCGCACGCGTAGACCATATTCGTGCATCCTCATCTTGTCGTCAACCAGTCTTCGTATCAATTCGATTCCACCTCTCACCTTGCGCGCACCTGTTTGTTTTCTATACCTCCTCTCCAGGTTGTCTCAACCCTCTTGTAGTCAACTTCGGCGCTGAGTAACGGTGATGAGTAGCGCGCTCATGTGACCCCGTGAATCACGTCTAGGTTCAGAACCCATTCACCACGCACGCACACGCACACGCATCAACGCTTACCCTTTTTGGTTAACACGCTCCCTTTCGTCGTCCGCGCGCACTTATACCACTAAGACCGACACTCGTATCGTCCCTATCAGCCACCACAACACAAATTGGGATATACCGACGCCGCATCCTGTCATTCCGCACCTCACCTTTCATACGGACTTTCAATTCCTCATTTATTTCCATCATTTAATTCATATTTTGAACCCCTTTTACCATTCAACCACCCTCTTTCCTCATCCCACCCCCGCTCTTGCAGCTCCTTTTAAGATATTTCTTTGTTATAGACCCTTTCCTTATGTGCCTGGGCGCTTTCAGGCGTCGTTTCGAACCCCCCCGTAGTTGGTATTTTAGTTCATTTTCATTTGTACTTAATTCAGAAGGCTTCGTAAAAATCAAGGAGCTTACTTTTAGCCCACTTTTAAACTTAGTGTTTCAGTCTCTCGTCTCAGTATCAGGAAGCGTCGTTGGCTTCAAATCTAGTCTTTTCTATCTTCACGAAGGCTCTGTCAACCACGGAAACACCAACCCGCACCCTCAGAGCGCCCTCTGCAACGTTGACCTCACTCCAGTCATCAGGTGTTTTGTTTTCACACTTGAGAGCATCGCGTGCACATCAACGGTTGTACATACATACCCTTATGTAGTATTCGTGGATCCACTTGCTCCGCTCTCTCTGTGTGTATACATCTCAAAGAACCAGCTCTTATTTCCGATCTCAAGTTTTGTCTCAACCTTGCCTTGCTCTATCGCGTGCCGGCGATACATGGTGAGCGATGCCGATGGTCCTTGCAGTATAATGAATGGTCAGTCATAATGTCTTGGGGATGGGGTTGAGACCCAAGCATAGAAGAAGGAATTGGGGGGAGTTCTTTCGAGGGAGGACGGTGTTCAGGCAGAGTGGTGGAGAGGAGAAGAAATTTGGTGGAAGATATGATGGTGGTCGTCGGGGTGGCGATGTGATTCAGGATAGGCCTGGAGATGAATCAATGTCATTTATCTGTGATGTGAGTTTTTGTGTGTTCAATTTATCATAATTCTCGTTGACACGATTCGGTATATGGGTGGGTTTCTTATTGTAATTTCTGTTGTTCTTTCGTCTTACACCTGC
Source organism: Panaeolus papilionaceus (assembly GCA_015501605.1). Classification (NCBI taxonomy): domain Eukaryota; kingdom Fungi; phylum Basidiomycota; class Agaricomycetes; order Agaricales; genus Panaeolus; species Panaeolus papilionaceus. The sequence goes on along the minus strand of JADNRZ010000040.1, from coordinate 21,615 downwards.
GAGCTACGATTCGTTGCTCACCTGGCTGTTGATTTTCGTGGCCTTCGATCCCATATCTACACTCAGAGTAGATGCCTGTCTCTTACCCTAGATATAGCGATCAATCATTCGATAATCCTAGTTAATTTAATTTGTCGCTCGTTCTATTTTCAGATGCACTTGCTGTGAGGAGGCTTGCGCACAGGTTTGTTCATCTTACATTCACCACCCTTAACAATTTCTTCCGTATTGATGCTAATTACCCAGGCATAATTGATCATCCGTCGTAGATTCTGGTCCTCAACCCGAATCTGCATCTACCCCCATTACTCTTGTCACATCCTCGTTGATGAGCCGCGCGCCCATCTATCTCCGTTTTCGCGCCTTTGTACGTTTTTGGACTAATTCAGCGACTTGCCGTTCAAGCGCCTAGGCCACGGCATCAGTATAGCGCTCACACAAGCACGCTATCACGCCTGCACTACCAACCATCTTTACATTTTCATACCTTCTTTTCATTAATTTATTCAAAACCATTGTTCCATCTGTTGTTTCTTTGTTTCATATGACAACCTCCATCATTATTCAATTGTTTTCTCTTGTTGTAGATACATTTTCCAGTAGCTACAATATCTTTGTATCTTAGCCTACCTGGAGAATTCAGATCATTCTTACCCCCCATATTTTCGTGTCTGAGCTTAGTTCCACTCTCTTTTCGCCTTAGCAGTCATACCAGGCGTCGTCTGGTTCGTTTCCTATCGTCTCTCGTCGTCTCTCAGTCCCTCAGCGTCACCAGCCGTGTCTGGTTCGAGTTTCTTGGTTTTTCTTCGTCTCCTCGTCGTCCTACGTAGCCACCGTCGTTGGCTATCGTTCCTAGTCGCCGCCATCGTCGGTTTCTGCCCTGTAATCGCTTCGTTTCGTCTCTCAGTGTCGCCGTCGCCGACCTGAACCTCTCCCCATCGCCCCCAGCTTACCTCTTCAAACCTCAGCTCTCCGGACCCCACGAACCCGTACACGAGCGCTCATTCTCATCATTCACCTCACTCACCAACGCCCTCACCCTCACACTTCGTTTCCCACCCACATTTTGGTTTTGTGTTCATTGCCCATTCCTCCTCCTACCGTTGCGCTCATCATCAACGTCGTCGCCCACATCGTCGCCCACATCTACAACTTTGTACATGTCTTTCTCGTTTCAGTGTCCGGTTTGATACCGACAAGATGATACGGCGATATTCATGGGCGCCCTGCTTGGGGTGTGGATTGTGGAGGCCTAGGTTTATGAATCAGGCGTGCCTTAATTTTCTTTCTGGGTTTCTGACTCAAATGATAAGGGTGGGGCGTGAGCATGAGGGCGGTCCGTGCCTTGGTTTTGTTATTTAAAGCAATTATGAGTGCATGTTTGTCGATTTGGAGGACGCTAAATGACAATACGTGATGTTTTCTGGGTTACACATGAAGAGATGATCGGTAAGGGCTTTGGCGACGCCTGACGCATGAATCATGTTGATAAGTAGTTTAAAATGAATTCCGGGTCATGGGTATAATGTGAGTGGCGGCCAAGTTACTTGTATTATAGATAGAATGTTTTTTTCACGAGCGAGGCAAAAGGGGAGCAGGCACACTGAGAATGTCGAGAGTGAGGATGCGCACTGTTTGCGACCCGGTGCGGGTTTTACCGTGCACCAAACAAACAAACCAATTTTGTTGATGAGCTGGACCTTCCTTCGTCACCATCAATGTTGACCTTGTTGGGAGTTGTCCTCTGCTCACTACCCTTGCTAGGACATATGATATCTCTGAATCCTGTACCGTCATCTCTCATACCACGAACACGCACTGTCATGAATCGTCATCACCTGGACCGGATGAGCATTTTCACTTCCTGCTGATCCAACTCGACGGGTTCTATTTGTGAATGCAGACGTGCTGATATCGCTTCCCTTGTGTTCGTTTATTCTTTTGCCCTACACCTCTCAATCGGGCATCGCTGACGCGCTCCCCCCGACAGCCCAGAGCAATGTCTCCACCGGCTCTTCCTGTTTTCTCTCCCCCTCGTTCCCCTGGTTGTCTACAGACTCTCACTGCTTCATTACCCTTCTGTCTTGCTCAATGTTGCATCCCTCTCGTCTCATCGCCTTTTCGTACCACGTCCTCATGCTACTCTAATTCCCCCACTTCAGTCACCATTCTCATCTTAGTCTGATATCACCCTGCGCTTCTTTGTTTATCAAGCTCTTTCATCCTGTACGTATATCTGGCGCGCCGCAGGTGTATGCCCTTTCTGTGGATGCTCTTGTTCAGCGGTCCTCATCTCAGTGCTATTCTAGTCCCACCTTCGCACATCTGTCCTTTTTTTCTATCTCTGCAGGCACCTCTCCGCTGTGCAACCACACTCCGTTGGATCTTCTTCTGTCCTCCCCTCAACTCTCCTCGCACCACACCTCATGTCGATCTTCCTGTGTTTGTCTCCTCGGTGTCTTCCATTTTTCTCAGTGCTCGCCTAATCGATATACCCATCTCTTCGATCCCTTGAATTGTGCGTTCTCAGCTTGCTTTTCCCGCTTCCGCCTCTAACTATCTTCGCTCGCCAGTGTGTTGCTCCGGCCTGTGTTATCGCCTTCTACAACCCATTCTCGATTACAAGGTCTAGATTTCTTGTTGTCCACTCTCTGCTTACATGTTTTCGCCGTACTGTGTTCTCTCATTGAGCGATTCTGATGACTCGTTTGACCTCGCTTCCTTTCATCCACTCCTTGCTCATGTTCTTGTACCCACGTTTCTCTCTGTTTGTTCCACATTCATCTTGTATGTCCGCCGTTGTTATCAATCTCGCCTTCCTCCAAGTTCTCGTTTTGGGTCCTTCGTCAGTCCACCGCTTTATAGGTACTTTCTGAGCTATGTTGTTCACGTTACCGCTGCTCTCGCATTCTAATTCATTTCCCATCCTCTCTCTTTCGTCGACTCCCCTCCCATCATCATTCCGTTCTACTCGGCCCCTCAGTTTCGAACACCTACGTTACTCTTCCTCCCTTTCCTCAGTAATCCCTCCCTTCAGCGACGTCTTGCGACGTTTAGTCCCTAAGTGTCATAGACCCGCTTTTACTCTTTCTGCGCGCATACAACCATCTCAATGACTCCTTTGGCTTCCTTCCATTCTGCACATAGATATGTCGCTCTCCATTGGTCTCCGCTGTCGGCTTCGCCATGTCGTTCCAGCGAACGGGCGTTCTACATCATTTTATCGTCCCATCTACCTCTGTTGATCTTTGATTTCGATGTCTCATCCACCACCCACAGTCGTGATCCAGCACAGGTACCACCGCTCCCCATGATGTGGTGTGATATGCATTGTTCGTGAGGGCGTGCGGAGGATGGGGACGATCTAGAGGAGTAGGAGCGGGATTGTGCGTGAAAGTTGGGGGCGGACGGAGATTTCTTGGTTCTTACGCTCGAGTCTCCGTAGCCGGAGTAGTCGAGTATGGGGAGAGGGAGAGGTCATCGAAAACGAACCCCTCCCAGTGTGAGAGCCGAGGGCGGTGGACGGATGAGCCCCCACACCGACCACGGCTCCCCCTACCCCGACTACGGAGGTCGAGAGAATAATGTATATTGTCTAAACTTGTGAATAATAAAGGTATGCATGTAGGTAAGGCCAATCAGGTGAAGTGAATCTAAGGATTGATGAAAGGGAAGCGGTGGGTGGGTAAAGAAAAACGAGCCACGAGCCGAGATACAGCAGGCGGCGTGGAGAGTGCTAGGAATAGAATAGGATAGAGTACGAGAAGAAAGGAAGCGAAAGGCGCGACGTAGGATGACCTCTTCACGTGACCAAGAAGGCGGATCTGTGCAAGCACAGATCCTTCCAGGCTAAAGGGAGCGAAGACGAGACGTCTTTGGTGGAGGTGGTGTTGGGATGGTGGTCGTGGAGGGAGTGGTGATAGTCTGCTGAAAAGGGTCTGTGTCGGCGTTAATTGTCTGATAGATAAATTTAGTTTGTTTAATTGATATCCTTGTCGCGAGTTCGCGCATGACCTCTTCCTTGCAGGGAAACATTATTACCTGTTCGACTTTAAAACCCCCTTTGGATGTCCAGTAAACCAAGTTACAGGATCGGTCCGTCGAGTTACAGATATCCACAAATATTTGAGCCAGCGCGTCCTGTTTAATATCACCTCACGTTGGATTACTTCATATCTCTCCTGGGATCACCGCTAGGGAAACGATAGATTCGTGAAAATGGCATGCGTACTCAGTGGGACGAGGATACAAGATATGTATGTATATGTGAATAAGCAACTAATGGCCTAAATACGGGAGGAGGTCATCACGGAACAGGTCAAACCTCGCAAACCAGTGCGATACAAATATAATTAGGTGAATTAAACGAACAACAGCGAGGCATGAAACGCAGATGGAGCAGGGAGAAAAAATGAAGCGGATATGGAGTGATGCAAGAGATGTGAAACCCGAGATCGGCACCACTGGGATTCATGTATATGAGCAAATAGAACTCCTCAGGGGTAAGCTGCAAACGTACTTTATTTCACTCCTCGCGCTTGCGCCATTTGGGACGATGGGCGTTGGCAACATCGACTAGATGACCGGGCAACGCCTTGAGAACAATGTTCCTTGAATGACTTGAGGCAGGTTCATCCACTAGCCCAGTGTCCAGAAGTTGGGTGTCAAAGCCAGGTCCCCTGCGAATCTCTGGTTCCCTAGCCCACCGTCGGAAAATAAGCCGCATTTTTAAACCTTTTGGGACGATTTTGGCTGCGATGTTCTTGCGTAGAGCCTGTGCAGCTTCCCGAAATTCATGTGGTGGTTCTCCAAATTTGACCAATTGGGAAATGAATTTGGCCAAAATCTCGTCATTTTCCTTCTGGTCTCGCTCCAGGATCACTTTGAGTTCTTTGTTGGTTTGTGTGTCGGAATGAGCCATGTCCGATTCAATCATGACTTTCTTCTGAAGAGCGCCCTCGATGCGCTCATGCAAGTCACAATAGAGATGTGTGGAAGATGTGTTTGTTGACCATTTGAATGGTTGAGTATAATACCCACCAGCAGTATCATCCATCATTTGAAGGGCTGAAGTCCTGGTACCCATAAAACGCTTCAGGTCAGTTTCCTCCCCAAGAAACCCCTAGGCCAGAGTGAGTGACACTTCAAAAACAACACCGGAGATGGGACTGGTTACCTTGAAAACGTGGTCTCTTAATTGTTCAAACTTCTTTTCTGCTTGACTGCGCGTCCGTTCAGTGTGAAGCGTATCCCACATTGTTGTTGCAACTTTCACAATAAAAGTCTTGCTACCCAACGATTCTTTTAACATTTTAATTGTCCTCCGCCTACTTCCTGGCAGGCGAGTTACTGTGATGGGAGTGAGAAATAATATTGTGAAATAATCCGCCAAACTGGTACAAAATCAATTAGGTATTCTTCCCTCAGAGACATGATTCAAGGAAACAACTTGCCAATTGTCTTTCAGCCAATCTGTGAGCATTTCCATGATCTCGACCTCCGATATCTTACTGTCGGAAAATCCTGGTGTATCAACCAGATAGGTTGCCCTGGTAGTGTGTTTCCGTGCAACGTTGACAAGCTTGTAAGCAGTTACACGCTGGGTATATCCAGCGAGCTGATTACTCGAAATAGTAAGGTTCTGTGAGCCTGCTGCAAGCGCCTCGATGAACTTGAATAGCAAACAACATACTCAGTTCATGATATTTTGGTTATAGATGCAGGCCACGCCTCTTTACTTACTGTACTCTTCCCAGCACCAGTAGGCCCCATAATGCTAAATAGTTTCATTTATTAGATGAGTCTTAGGACCACGACCAACGCCACGCGTACATATATACATTCGTGTAGCGGGGTATTCTGGTTACGGGTTCGACGGATATATCACCGGTTACTCTCAACAGTTTGAATTCAAGGTTCTCCATGACACGATTGTTGACGAAGAAGTAGCGGCTGGAGTTTGCGGGAAGAGGTATGCAGGTAAGATGGTGAGGGTCGGAGTGGAAAGTGTCTCCAGCAGAGTACTAGTCGAGTGCGTGTGGTCCATGAGGCAGCCCACTGCGCATCACCTAATCATGAACGAGTTCTTGGCCTCGGAAGTTCAAACTGAACGGCACGAGGCCTTAAGGTGATCGCAGCTGCAGTGCAGCACGCATGGATGCAGGGCAGGGAAACTACCCAACTCAGGATGTACAGGATCCGGGCAAGAATAGCATGAAGGAATCATAGTTTCGGGATGCAAAAGTGCCGAAAACTGCCTTTGGTGTTTGCGCACATCGTCATCCATTTAAGACGAGAACATGGTAAGCGAGTAGTCTCTCGATGAGTCTGTGGGTACTATAGGGAGCGAGGATGGCAGCTGTTGTCCTAGAACAACCTAGAAGACGTTACCTCAGTTTGAGTATGCTGTATTGTGACATGCATGAGGGAGCCATCATGATCATGCTCCTCATCGGTGTTGTCGTTATTTAAGCGCATCGAAACTTATCATGTCCTGGTGGACTCGCAGCCAACCATTTCACGTTTCAGACATATATCCCATCGCGTTTCTCGAGCTTGGCAGGAATACCTTCCCTCAAGCCCTGACTGTGAGCGAAGTAGATCACTATATAGTCGATTCTGTTAATTGCGGCTTTCAAGAAGATGGGCATGTGGGTAATATATTGAAAATATATGAAGTCAGTACATCCGTCCAAATGCGTCGAAGTTAGAAGGCCATGCGGACGTTTCTCCCTAGTCTCAGCTTGCTTCCTTCATTCCTTCCTGCGCTCCCTTGCTGTCATGCCTCTCATCTCGCTCTTGTCACTCCTCCTCGTTTAACCTCGCGTCATTTGCTTCTCTCCTGCCTCGTCACCGCATTTCTTATTCTATTCTCCCTGATTCCCTTACAAAATGTACCTGCGGTTCTTCCCGTATCTGTCTCCAAGTCATCGTGTTCATCCACTTAACCAACGTCCATCACTCTCACACCCCCTAAGTTTGATACCCACTAACGCACCCTGTGCTTCAACTAGTCCTTATTCCTCTCGCATCCCCGACCAAGTTCATTTTCTATCCCTGCGCTTGTCCTCCCAATGCATCACACATGTCGGATTCACCTAACCCCCTTTCGTCGTCAACCTTTCTTCATCCCGATTCTATCCAATACTTCTATTTTGTGTACTTCTGCTTGGTTTTGCTCCTGCGTCCTGAACTTTCTCATCGCTTGTCTTCAATTACCACCCTGAGCAACACTCACACATAGCCCTCACGCATTCATGGATCAACCCACTCCTCCCTCTGCGCGCATATACGCATCTCAACAGCCCGCCCCGGAATGTTGTGTTCTCGATCTACGCGTTTGAATATCATGCTTCATATCAATCTATCCTCGCTCTATTGGGTCATGGCCTGCTGCTCTCTTTGTCACATTCTGATCTGTGTACGGGGTATGCTACACGAGTCTCACCCGGCTCTCGCCATCTCATCGTATCTCGACAGTGTCCTTATTGCACGTTGAAGAGGTGGACTGCACCTCTTCTACTTGAGGACAAGACTGAAGAATAGGAGGAAGCAAATCGAGGGAGATTGTCGGTGAGTGGTGTGGGGAGAGTACGGAGATTGGGGAAGGGGAACGAAAGTGTTGATGAGAGGTAGGATGAGGCAAAGAAGGTGGAGGGTGAAGGGGGCAGCAGGATGGTAATGGTGCATGGCATGGTGACGAACACGAGTGTGGACATGTGCTACGATTGGAGGATGGGTCTGCGTCTAGTCGTCGACATTGAAGAACTCGGCACTGTCGTCCTGGTAAGTATCTTCTTTGACATGACATGTGATGTGCGAGTAATTACCCCCCGCACTTCGCCTTGTCGTTTCTTCTTGTCTTTCATCCGTCTATTTAGTGTTGGCTCATCACCACTGCTCTCTCTACCATTCTCTCTACATTCGTTTTTGGTCCATGTACAATTGTTTTTAAAATATAAATACCTCGATTTCCGTTCGCTGTCATTTTCTCTAAGTTACGAAGGACGGATTTGGGTAGCTCATGGAGGGAATGGTAGCGGTGTGATGAAGAAATGATCTGTCGGTGTTGATCAGCTGTTGATTAAATTTAGTTTGTTCAATGTTATGTTCTCGTCGCAAACTTATGCGTGATCTCGTTGATGATGAGCGCAGCGGTGTGAGGACGAATGGGGAATGAAAACAAAATGTGAAATGGGATGGTGAGTCGAAGGGTGATGGTGAGTGAGGTGAATGATGAGAATGAGCGCTCGTGTACGGGTTCGTGGGGTCCGGAGAGCTGAGGTTTGAAGAGGTAAGCTGAGGGCGATGGAGAGAGGTTCAGGTCGACGACGGCGACACTGAGAGACGAAACGAAGCGATTAGAGAGCAGAAACCGACAAAGGCGGCGACTAGGAACGAAGGCCAACGACGGTGGCCACGTAGGACGACGAGGAGACGAAGAAAGAGCAAGAAACTCGAACCAGACACGGCTGGCGACGCTGAGAGACGAAGAGACGATTAAATACGACTGAAATCGAACCAGACGACGGCTGGTATGACTGCTACGATGAAACGAGGGTGAAACCAAGCTCAGACACGAAATGTGGGCGGTAAGAATGATCTGAATTTTGAGGTAAGGTAGGATACAAAGATATTGTAACTACAGCATGTGTATCTACAACATGTACGTATGTATATGTGAAGATGCAACCCATGGACAATTCCCCCAGACGCCACTATGCATTTTAAAACTCGCCCTCGTGTCCCTTCTCTCCTCATCATTGAGCCTGAGTGTAGAGAAACAAAGTCACACTTTTTCTGCGCTTTCGAGGCTAGAGATAACTTCGGAGCCTGAACCCATGTTGTTATTGAAGAAGATTCAGACGGTGACCCCCCTGTTTTTGTGGGGGGTTGCTTCAAGGGTGTGGTACTGGGATGAAGAGAGAGAAAGGAAGACCATTGTGCGTGAATGTCGGGGTCAGACGGAGATTGGGTAAACGGGGTGAAGAAGAGACGTCTTTGGTGGAGGTGGTATTGGGATGGTGGTCGTGGAGTGAGTGGTCGTGGTGTGTTGAAGAAAGGGTCTGTGTCGGCGTTGATTATCTGTTGCATAAATTGAAGTTTGTTTAATTTTATATTCTCGTCGTGAGTTTGTTCATGACCTCTTCCATGACACGATCCATAAGATATGATTGAATATCGACTTGCTGTATGCTCAAAGTGGAACCTTATTACCGGTTTGACTTTACAACTCCCATTGGATGTTGACCAAGCCGAGATACGGGGTCGGTCTTTCGAGTCACCGATGTCCATAAATACTAGAGCAAAGGGCGCCCTGTTTAGTACCACTCCACCTTGGATGTCCTCAGTTCTTTCCTGAGATTACGCTAATGGAACAAACGATTCTGAAAATGATTTGCATACTCTGTCCGACGACGATACAAGATATGTATGTATATGGGAATATGCGGCTAATGGCGAAAAAATGCAGTCATCTCGGAACAGGTGAAACCTCGCAAGCCAGTGTGATACAGATATAATTAGGTGTGAAACGAACAACAGCGAGGCATGGAAACACGCAGATGGAGCAGAGAGAAAAAATGAAGCAATGCAGGATATGTGAAAACTGAAAATGTGCCTAGTGCAACACAGCTACACATGTAAGCAGAGAGAACTTCACAGATGTAAGACGCAAATTGAACATACTTGTGACTTCACTCGCCCCGCCTGAGCCATTTCGGGCGATGGATCTTGATGGGTGTGAGTAGTTGTCGGAACGTCTCAGTGAAGTCGAGTTTCTGCGATGGTTGATGGTCAACAGCTTGTTGCTCGCAAGTGACAGATTCCTTGCTCAGCATGGCAAGTATACTATCCTTCAGCTTGGGATCGGAGACGAGCTCATTGAAAATCTTTGGGTCCTCAGCCCACTGTTGGAAATTATTGCACATTTGATGGCTGGCTGGGATGAGGTTGACCACAATGGTCTTGCGTAGAGCTTGGGCGGCTTCCTGAAATTCATGTGGTGGTTGCCCAAATTTGACCAATTGGGATATGAATTTCGCCAAAATCTCGTTGTTTTCCTTCTGGTCTAGGTCCAGGATGTCTTTGAGTTGTTTGTTGGCTCGCGCATCGGAATGAGCCAGGTTCAACTCCAACATTTCTCTCTTCTGAAGAGCACCCAGCATGCGTTGATGCAAGTCACAATAGAGATGTGTGGAACTGTCTGTTATCCTTTCGAATGGATGACCATAGTCCCAAAAAGCACTATCCATCACTTGAAGGGCAGAACTCCATAGGTATTCTTCCCTAAGAATCTTGATATCGAAGGGAACAGCTTACCAATTCTTGTCCAGCCAATCTGTGAGCATTTCCATGACCTTGATCTCTGATATCTTACTGTCAGAAAATCCAGGTGTATCAACTAGGTAAATTGCCCTGGCAGCGTGCCGTACAACGCCGACAAGCTTGTAAGCAGTTACATGCTGAGTAAACCCGGAGAGCTGATTGCTCGAAATAGCGAGGTTCTGTGAGCCTCCTGCAAGTGCCTCAATAAACTCGAAGAGGCAATGGCATATTCAGTCTAAGGTGAATTGGATGCTAGTGTGGTACACAGCATTTTACTTACTGTACTCTTCCCGGCACCAGTCGGCCCCATGATGCTAAATAGTTTTATTCATTAGGAAAACAAAAAGACCATGATCAACATCAGGCATACAGATATACAACTGCGTCGCCGGGTATTCTGTTTATGGGTTTGACAGATATATGGCCCACAACTCTCAAGCGATTGAGTTTAAGATCCTCCATGACTCGACTATTGACAATAAAGTGGGGGTTGGAGTCTGGGAAGAGGTATGCAGGCAAGATGGTGAGTGTCGGAGTGGAAAGTGTCTCCAGCACAGCACCAGTCGAGTGTGGATATAAGGTAATTACAATGTAGCGACTTTGTTGATCCGCAGACTAGCTACAACTTAATGACTGAGTGTGATCCGTGGATCGCCATGGATTTCCTACATTCTAGGTAAGGAAGGTAATATAATTAGTTCATTAGATATAGTATAAATGTAATAAAGCGTTACTAGATGAGCGGAGCAGGTAGGGGTAGGTAGTGAGATAGTGGATGGGGCGCGGGGGAGGGGAGGGTGGGTGGGTGAATGGTGGATGGAGCATGGTGGAGAGGTAGGTGAGGGGAGGATGGGGGTAGGTGGGGAATCAGGTTGGGGTGAGCGGAAATGGAGGGTGAGTGAATTGGCCGCAGCGGAAACATAGGTCAAGTGTGAGTATGTATAGCTGGTAGATGGATGGTTGGACGCGGAGGAGGGGGGGTGGCAGATTAGATTAGAGGGGGAGCAGGAGCAGGAGGGTATGGATTGGACACGGTGGAAGACAAAGGGGGAAAATTTAATTTTTGCAAGGTGATTGGGAAGTGAAGCGCTGGAGGGGGAGGAGGTGAAATAGGTGGGTGTAGGTGTGTGGACAGGTCGTTCTGCAAGATCCGTGGAAAATTTAGATTTAGAGCAAGAACAAACAATGGTTAATGAACAGTTTGTGAGGTGGAAAATGAGTAATACCATGCAGTCAACAGGACAGGGAGGGTTGGGCGGGTGATCATTGTGCTGCAGCAGAGAATATTAAGAAAACGATAGAAGCTAGGACAATGTGTCCACGGCGGAGAAGTGATGCGTCAGCGTATCTGCATCAGTGGATTAGACCTGTCGGGTATCGAATGCCACGGGATAGGATAGAACACAGGTGTTTAAAACAAATGAACTCCGTGTGGAGAAGATGCACAAGAAAATGAAAAATCACAATACACTGCGGCAGTGGATATTAGTGAACTGAAAAATTGTGCTCAGCCATTTCCGCAGCAGTGCTCATCTTGAAAAATGTTGTCACCCTGCAACGTGTTTCCACGGCAGGATAGTTTGTTTGCGACACAAAGGAAACCTCATCTGCAGGACTGATTAAACAATGGATAACCATTGTAGCTGTGATATTCCGCGGATATCGAACAAGGGTCTTCGAAAAACAATGGTTCCGTGGAATTGCTCCAGAAGAAAATGTAATGAATGAAAGTAAGAATGGCCTGCGGCGCTGGACGGTATTCAACTAAAACATGCCTAGCCGATGCTGCAGCCACGGTACATCTTGAAAATATGATGTGATATTCCACAGACAGTGTCACTCTCCACAGACATATAAACAATTATCCGCTGCGCAACAGATCAATTCCGATGGCAATATTGATTCTGCGTTTGGCAGTAATCAGGTGACCTTATCATATAGGTCTCCATCTTTCAATCAGATACTGGTTTTACATCTACCATCATGTCAGAATCTGTAGAATCTGTTGACGACAGCCTGTTTCTCGCTCAGAAGCCATTCCGTTTCTTTCAAGGAATGCATCGTTATCATGACAAGCCTCCGCCCCACCGGACCTATTGGGAAGAGGATGTTTTGATATACGGCTCCTATCAACTGGCCGCACAGATCAAGACTGTCATCAACTTGGCCACATGCCTCCCACTTACTGGATTTGACAAGGCAGATCTCAGGTTGCTGGAAACAGGCATGAAGATGGAAGTGGTATGTGGTTTCAAGTTACCAATGGTATTGCCCTCTGATGAACATTAATCGATCTGGTGCAGGAGTTCTTGTTAACCATGATTGGAGCTGCTTTTTGCAATGGTCACACACCCATCATGTGCAGTCCACTGAAGATCCTCGTGCTTGAATATTTCTCACCAGACAAATGGGTAACTCATAACCTCCAGGAAGACGCGCAACATTGGACAAACATGTTGGAGAATCTCGCGCCCTGGTTGCCCGCAGACATTCATTTTCGAAATGACTGGTGGAATAATTTGGATGGTAGTATGCCTCCAACCAGCATTCTCGACTTGACCAATGTGAGTGAACGTGTGCAGGCATTCCAAGAGTTTATTCCTGCAGCGTATGCACATGCGCGTTTCTATGACAAGGTGTGGCGTGAGATGCTGCAACTGGTCATCCCGAAGCGTCAGCAAGAACCGTTGGAAATGGAGAAGTATCCCCTCTTTCTGTACGAGATTCTCGCACTCTATTGGGAAGATGATGTCAGGATTCAGAGGGGATCTGGGACGAACAAAGATATTGAGTACTACATGGATCATTGAACCAATATCATTCGCATTTCTTAACCAATCTTTGAGCTCAAAGGTCTTTTAAACCGCAGTGGTCAACACCTTTCAAATGTGTGCTTCATCATGAAAATCCGATCTCTCCCCATGAAGATATAACATGTTTAATATCCCCCATCAACCCCAGATAGTCAAGAGGAGGTTTTGAGACTCTTGTATGGTGGTACCACTGTCTGTGTGCATATATATACCTGAAATGCGTTTAGAATTGACACATCTTCAATTTAAAAAAAGTTTGAAGGAGATTGGTCAAGTGTAGCCAATAGACCGAGAGAAACAGTTAATGAGAATCCTAGTTGTTGTTAGTTCATTGTGCATTGACACTACATCAACCTGCATTCTAGCACCCATTTGTGTGTCCAGCCTTCCACACTCACTCAAATGTTCTCAAACCTTTTGTGAATATCAATAATAGTGAATACTCTCACCTCTATGAGGTCTGATTAAATTATTTCTATACAGATCTTGTACAAATGCCTTATCAGCCGAAAAACAGGTATTTTTGAGAAGTGCTCAGAATTTGCTGCGAGTACCCTTGTTTTGTAGGTATTCATAAGGCGATTTCAGAACAATTTGCGCCCTTCCAAAGCAGTCAGAAATGGTGGAGATATGCCCAATATAGTATTTGGGGAACTTGTGAGACAGTATATGGCTGTTTCTATATGATCCATAACTGTGAACACATGACACATGGTACAGAACAATAGTGGTGATATTATAACATATTTAAATTGCTTCATCCCACTGAAAATGCAAGTTATAGGGGACTATTGGGTCCTCTTTTGGCAGAAATAGAAGCAAAACAGGGTAAATGCAGAATAGCTGCATTCCTAGCAGTCCCCTTGCGTTCCTGTTTTGCACACCGTTTATAATACATATTTTACACATGCATGCCAAATTATAGGCCGAGGGGTGGAGTGGATGTGCAGGAATGGAGGCAGAAAAGCGGTGGGGGGAGGAGGAGAAGAGGTGATCAAGGGTGTTCCCACGCTCTAATACCCCAAATGCGAAATGCAATTGCTCCCTCCCTAGATACAACATTTATGTTCTGATTTCAGATTCTTAATCTAGGCATTTGTAGCTTTCTGGTGATATATATATGTCCATATATAATTGCACCAAAGTGATGCAAAATGGAGCAGGAACAATGCCGATTCAAAATAGGGGCTAATTAAATGCCAAAAAAGCGCAGCTAAATAGTGCAGTCCCTAGTGGGGCTATTGTAAAACCAAGGGCAGATTCTTAAACTAGACAATTAGGGCTTTCTAATGGTATATATGTGCACCAGAAAAAGTGCCAAAAAAGCGGTGCAAATGCAGCAGGAATGGTGGCATAAATGAATAGGGGCTAAATTGATGGGAAAAAGTGCAGCTAAATGGGCTGCTCCCCTGCAGGAATTAAATTGAATAAAATTCAGAATCAAATAGTAGGCGATTGTAGCTTTCCAATGGTATATATATGTCCATATAAAGTGGCCAGAAAAGCAGTGTAATAAATGCTAGAAATAATGGGTGCAATAGGGGCAGAGCCCTGATTTGATGTAATTGATGGATGAGATAAGGGTCCAAAAAAAGCGGAGATAATAGTGATCTGATCTAATGATATCATATTATGGCAATTCTAAATATAGAATTGCCCTGATTTGATAAGAAAATGCACTGACAAGATTAAGGCAATCTATGAAATCAACAAGAATATCGCCCAAATAATCATGAAAATTGCAAGGATATTCATGAAATCAACAAGAATATCACCACAGTAATCATGAAAATCGCAAGGGTATCCATGAAAATAATAATAATATCACCCCCATAATCATGAAAATCACAAGGATATTCATGAAATCAATAATAATATCGCCCCAGTAATCATGAAAATCACAAGCCTAGCTATGAAAATGCTTTGAAAATCGCAGAGGGAAGCATGAAAATAGAAATGGTAAACATAATATCGCTATGAAAATCGCCCCGGCAAGTATGATATTGCCTATGAAAACACCTGCTAATTTACCCTAGGCTCATTTCATAGATATTACTGCAAGTTTCGTTTCATAAAACTTAGGGCAATGGGTGAAATCGCCTGCAGGGCAACTGTCCTGTCCTATGACAAGGAGGTGGTAGCCACTAGTGCTCATGGATCTCTTGGGTACGGCTCCGTGGGACGTCTTACCAGCCAGTGAGGATCAGTCTCCCAACCTCAATGTCAGGCTTACTGCAGAACAGGACTTGTTGCATCTATTGGCTACCGCGCCAAGTCAGCTGTCAGAGCCACCCCGCGATGCAGGTCTTTCCCCACTAGGTGGAACTGATTCCGGCGATATTGATATTTTTTCCGTGCTCCGCAACGCACCAGCTCAAATCCCATTGAGCCCTGAGCCATTGTCAGGTAAGAACATCCTGTTCTTCAAACAGGGATTTGGGTCCTAATTAGTTCATTTTAGTCGATCAACCCAGCAGTATTGATAACGGCTTGTGGACCATGCGCAGTGGAGATGTAATGCACAGCAATGGGGGCTCCTCTGGATATGTCAGCAATGGGGCTTCAAGCGACGATTTGGAGAATGATGGTAATGAGGATTCCGATCCTGCGGACTTGGAGGCAGCAACATCAGATGAAGCAGACGAAGACGATGAAGAATCGGAGGACAATAACGAGGAAGATGAAGATAACGAGGATGAGGATGAGGACGACGATGAGGAAGAGGTAGTAAGTGGGTTATTGAGGAGGGGGAGTTCTTCCTCCGTGGGAGGCACACAGTATGGGTCTGATGATCAGCTCTACATCTCCTCTAACTAGCCAATCCAGTCGTATATATCTATGTATCTGTCGAAATATGCAATGCTTTTTATAAATGTGAATAAATTTGTTATTTTGTTCTGTTAAAGAATGGCGATCAATACTGCATACTTGATTCTGTAAATAAGATGTCCGCTTCAACAGCAAGGCGCAAATAAGAATCACGTTTCCAGCGTGCGTACGCCGCGGCGGAATGAACACCTTCATGTGCTGTTGCGAAATCCCTCCATATTCTCATGTGATATAAAAAATATCTGACTGTCCATTCCATTTCATGGTAGAGTAGCTTGACTTCTTCTGCCCACTGTTGCGAGAAGGCCCTCGCTCAAAGCCAATGAACACGTAAAACTTTGAAAAATTAATAAACTGGCCGCAGCAGCGGATTATACACACTTACATTCTTTCACTGCTTCAGGGTCGTCGGAGGTGTCACCAGTAGGTGGCGCCATTCCGGTCCACTGAATCACCCTTGAACGCCAAATCCAGGACAGAGAAAGCACAATTTTAGTCGAACCCCTTTCATTGGGAAGAAGCAATGCTGAACTTGAATTGAGATCACTGCGTTGAAGGGGTCTTAGAGCCTTCAGTACAGAAGATTGTGGGTTGAGGTCCTCTATGACTTTGCGGGAGTGATTGTAGACCTTGCAATGGTAGTCCAGAAGGTGTGCAACGTCATTGACTCTGCGGTGTGACCTTGTTTGTATTGCACACTTGTTTGCATTCTGTAGGAAATTTGTGAAGTGAAGGGACTTTTCCACAATGAGCTCGCAGATTTGCTCGAGATGTCGGTTTGCTTGATCCTCTCGTAATTGGGCTTCGTCTGCCGCGTAGCTGGGTTGTACGTTGCCCTTGGATGGTAGCAGTAGAATGTGATTTTCTGGCAGAGTTATATCTTGCAGGCCCTCATTGGGCACAATATCAACTCGTAATGGTTGTATACCAGCCGCCACCTCCAAAGGTTTAAGTGCCAAAATCGATTCCAGCACTGCTTGACGGCCTGATTCTATGATATTCATATCCTCTTCCGAAGCGGATTTCCCAGCGTGTTTAACACAGAGGTGGAGTTCCACTCTGCAATGAAACCTATGAATCAAAATGAACAGATAAATATATCTTCAACTCACTGTCTCTCTTCAGTGCGCAATGCCAAATCCAGATAGAGGTGTATGGGGCTATTCGGCGATGAAGGTGGTTCCCGCAGGACTGGATTAGAGTTCACGATTGCTGGGTCCGCGCCGTAAATGTCCATGACCTTAGGATTTTCATGTCGAGTCGCTTCTGCATGCTCAATATCCTGGAGCCATTTCTGTGCATATCCTAGACCTTCCGCGCGAGTGTTGATTTCGTTAAAGATTTCACTGTGTTCGGACATGCTCTTGATAGCCTCACGAAAGCTATCAGCCAAAGATAGAGGCATGTTCAAAATCTTTTTGTGGTTGGAGTCGTTGGTGTGGTCATCCAACATTTCCATGCGGAACGCAGGTCCTGATGTCCGTACTGCAATGGAAATTTCATTGAGCACTGCCCAGAGGGATTCAAGTATTTCCCCTGCCACTGTGCCAAGTCCAGGAATAAATGTTGGAGAGAAGTGAAAGAAACATTCATCCTTATGATCATGCACATGGAAAAGGCCAATCGCACGATCGATGACAAGTTCCTGCAGATTCGGAACTCCCACGGAAAGCAATTTGTCAATACGTGCACGGAGGTGGATCGAGTATTGGAAGGCGATGTCATATATGATGGTCACCTTCTGCCTGACATTGACATGAGTATGTTGGAGGGCTTTGACAAATGCATAGTCAACATTCTTTTGCTGTTCACCCTTCTGCAAATCGACTAATGCGTTTGGACAGTAGCAACCATGTCGTGCACAAGCTACACCAACAATGCCAGTAACATCACATCCTTTCCGCGTTGCGAGGGCTTTGTTGATTGCACGAAAACTGTTATCACACGGCACTCTCTGCATGACAGGATTGCGTTAGCCTGTGGAAAACAATATTATTTTCACTCACCATTGGAGCATGATTTGCCTGCTTCAAATAAGATTGATATTCTTTGGTGTTGGGCATCATTCCGTGTCTGTCATAGAGTGGTGCATCCTTTCCCTTGTATTCGACATTGTCGGGCTCTTCATGCCAGTTCTCAGGAATGTTGATACCAGGCTGAGGGCAGGCCAAGCAGAAAACCATAAACTGGCCACTAGTGGGATTTCCTGCTTTCCGGTCCAGTCGCAAGCCAGCCCATTTTAGCTTTTTCATCCATTGCCATATGTGGCACATGCGGCGAAATTCATGATAAAGACTTTTTACAAGTGCAGGAGCCAGCGGGTGGGTGAGGCGACGCAGCAGCTGATGAAACTGGTAATACAAGCATTTCAGTTCGAGATTGCACAAGCGACTGTAATCGAGCATTTGTGTTGTGAAAAACATTTTTGGCTGCTTAAAGGAAGCTGGAAGGATGGAAAATGCAACCAAGTCTGCCAGGTGCTCAGCCTCTCCCTGGCAATCACAGGATACGATATGAAGGTAATGGATGCCATTGGTGTGTACAACTCGTTTGAGGTCTGGTTTCTGTTCGTGTTGCTGAATGTCAGGTTCCAAGAGATCATTTCCCGCGGGGGCGGACGACTCCGTGGTTCGTCCCTGATCCTTGTATGCACGATACGCAGTTTCCATCTCCTTTTCAAAATCTTCATCACTGAGTGTATTGGAGGATTTGTTGTCTTCTACAATCATGTCTTCATGTGAGTCAGGCTCCTTGATTGGCACATTTGGGAACCTCCCTCGCATCAAAAGACTAGCTTCCTCCAGATCCTTCTCCTTCTCCTGTTGCTCCATTCTGTTGATGTTCTGTTGTCTCTTGTTGCAATTGTCTCTGAGGGACTTGGAATGATGTGGAACGGCAAGGTAAACACCAACTTCCCACAGCACAGCAGAATGAAAATGATCTCCAAGCCAGCACTGAATGCGATGCAATGGATTTGCCATATGTCGTTTGCATATACACCCCCAACAGTACATGTTACTGTCAAAGCACGTTGAACAGTGCCATATACCCTGTGATGAGCATTCTCCGCAGACTCTCTGGTCGAAATCGAGATATTCACTGGATAACAGTGCAGGCAATATTATATCCACACACGACACGAATTCCTCAATGTACTCCGTTTGTGTTAGTTTCTGGGAAAAAGTTTCAGCAAACTGAGAAGATCTGTGCGGGCACAGATCTGTCTTCTTGGTCACGTGTGCGAGACCACTTGACAGCTCCAACCCACAACTCCTCCTTATTTACTTACTTCATCCTGTACAACCACGGTGCTCGCGAACTCCGCGTCCGTGGTTCTCATAGTCAATTTATTTTCTTAACACGCTACTCTCACTCCAACCCTCCTCTCCCTTCGCAACATGCCCCCCTATCGCAACCATTTTCCACGTGGCGCAATCTCGACGCTCCGGAAAGCAGACCTCATTACAGCGTGCCGCCTCCTTAACTTAGCGGAGGATGGTACTGTCGAAAATCTGAAAGACCGTCTACGAACTTATGCGAGACATCACCTTGAACTCCGAAATAATCCCACTTATGCTGGCCTCTTCGTTCACTTGAGAAATCAACCTCTGCAAGATTCCGACGAGGAAGAGGAAGAGGAGGAAGAGGAAGAGGAGGACGAACAGGAGGAGGAGCAGGAAGAGCAGCAAGAAGATGAAGAAGAAGACGACGAAGACGACGTCCAGTACCCCGAGTTCCACGGAATAGGACACGCACCTGCTGACAACTCCGATGACGAGGAAGCAGAGGACGATGTCCAAGATGGAAGCGACCATGACCCCATGGACATCGACTGGGATTCGGATTCATCATCCTCTGAATCCTCAGTAAACAGTCGCCGCCGCAGGAGCATTTCGCCACGTCGCCTGGACAAGAGGTGTAAAAAATCCAAGAAAGGAAAAAGTGAGTTCCCTTACATTGCTTATTGCCTCTCCCGCTGCTGCCTTTCAGAGTTATCTGGAGCTCCAGTAATTATGAGCCCCCCCCTTGTGTCAACGGGTTAACCTTAACTCACACCCTCGCACAATGCCCCCTACATTGGCTTAATGCCCCTTATATTGGCGTAACGCCCCCTACATTGGCTTAAATGCCCCCTACATCGGCCATAGTGCCCCCTACATTGGCTTAATGCCCCCCCCCTTATATTGGCGTAACGCCCCCCCCCCCCCCTTATACTGGCCTGAGTGCCCGTTATATCAGGGCTCTTGCTCTATGCTGGCCCCAGGACTCAACACGTCACACAATTTGCCTCCCTTTATCGCATACTACGACTGCACCGTTATATTCCCTTTCCGAAAATTCGGTCCCTAGTTTCTCGTGAATTATTACTCATATATTTATTTCCCCTTCCTCCCAGAAGCCAAAAGATCTCGCACCCCATCGCCCTCACCAGACCCTGGCTCCCCTGGAGCCACCAACACCTCTTCTCGCCTGGGTACACGTGTACCTGGTGCTACCCTTGATAGCGCTGGCATACCAAGTACCCAACAAGGTTCGCAGAATCTTCAAGAACGGGTGGAACGAGCACGTCCCGCTGACTGTGCTCACTGACAAGTACTGTGCAAAAGAGGCTGAAGAGGGCGAGGGTTGCAACAGAGAGCTTACTACTCTTCCAAAATGGTGCCTGGACTTCCGTAACTAAATCTCTACCCACTGAAGGGGAAATGCAATTATCTTTTGATGAATGGTTTCAGGCATGAACCATCTGCTTCAGCTCATCCAAGAGCACTTTAAGTATCCTGAATACCTTATGTGGCGCCGTCACTACCTGCGCATTCTCGAGGAAGATACCCGCAGTGAGGACTGGGTCCTATGGAAGGCTTATGACATTGCGATCCGTCGTCATGCCGTGACCAACAAGCTTTTCGACCCAAGTAAGATGCAGGATAAGATTTGGAAACAGCTCTCACGTCGTCAGGATAAGCTGTTCATCCTCTCAACCATCAAGTCGTCAACTTCAAACCTTGCTACCATAGAAACTCTCGGAGCACCCCCTACACACGTCACCCCAACCCCAACAACATTCCCAACTCTCAGAGTCAAAACCACCGCTTTCGGAACAACCAAAATACCAAAACCGATCAAGCTACCGCTGTTTCGTCTGTGGCTCCGTCTATCACCCACCAACAAAATGCTACGCTACATCCCTCTTCAACAAATCTGACCCCATATTCCTATCAAAACCCTACCCTAACGGAACCAGACGAGACACAGACGGCAACGTCTACTGTTACTCCTGGAACGGGCAACATCAGCGCTGTGCAAACCTGGATAATTGCACCAAGCGACACGCCTGTACCCTATGCGGCACTGAAAAGCACAACGCCCAGTGCTGCCACGTTGTCTAGCCTGTCACCTACCCACTCCTTATTCCCTATCGTCACCCCATTAATTGCTGACGCATGGGAAGAAGCTCTCCGCCTTGCAAACTCCCTCGACGAATTTTCTGACATACCATTTGGCATCCGCCACGGTTTTGACATGGGAACGACATCAGCCCTCCCATCTATATCCTACATACCACCTAATCATTCCTCCGCTACCTTACACCCCGACACCATAATTAACAGCATCTACCAAGAATTATCTGAGCGACGGTACACAGGTC
>JADNRZ010000039.1:0-199769 GCA_015501605.1 Panaeolus papilionaceus | reverse complement strand
GCATCCCCGAGTCAGGAGTCTCAGGATCCACCAACGCAGGTACCAGACGATGATGATGATGAGGAGGAGGAGGAGGAAGCATCGGACGACCCAACGCTATCCAAATCTCTTCACAATCGCGTGCCCACGAGCCCCTTGAGCGACCTTCCTCGTGGCTACTCCTTCGATCTTGGAGGGTATGGGGACGATGGGGAAACACCCAATGACCTTCTTCTCCCTTCCACACCCCCACCAACTGCATCGGGTTCGAGTGCTGTGCCTGATCCCGACAACGAACCACAGGGCCATCGTAAAAAGCGCACGGCTGACCGGCTCTCGCCCTCAGTCTCTCCCACCGAAGTAAGTCCCCTTTGTGATATCAAAACAAAATCATACTCAGTGCTCACTTATCTGTAGAAGCCGAAACGCAAGAAGAGGAGGAATCGCGGATGCCCAAACCCCAAAATGCCGCTCCCTACGTCAACGCCAACCTCAACAAGCGTCTGGCTACGATTGGAGATAACTTCATCTCAGGGATGTCTCAAGAGAACCGTGGGACACGTGGACGCCAGACTCAGCCCAGCACTCCCGCCAATCGCAACAATTCTCGTGCAAGCTCTTCACGACGTCCACCTCAGCCTCCTGGAGCCACTGACCGCAACGATCCTGGTGCAGGTCCATCAAGGCGTCCCCCTCAGCATCCTGGTCCTACCTCTCGCAACGATCCTGGTGCGGGCTCGTCAGGAAGCCGTGGACGACCTACTCAGCCCAGCGATCCAGCTTCTCTCAACAATCCTGGTGCAGGCCCGTCAAGGAGGTCGACAAGACCTAAACCCCCCCACACACCGAGGTAGATGAGCAGCCTAACCCGCTGCTTCGCCATCTATCTTACTTGCTGGTATCGTTGGTTGGGTTGGTCCTCGTCGTTGTTGTCATCTTGTTCGCCGCTCCGTTTTTTTTGTTTTTTTTGTTCGTCTTATTGTATCGTGCAGCATTCCCATCCCCCATCCCCCATCCCATATATTTTTTAACACGCATTCTTCGACCTCGTATATTTTTAGTCGTCGTGCTTGTTATTCATCTATTCTTGTTAGTGCCCCCTCGTTTTTTTGTACTACCTGTCTTGTTATCCCCCCCAAAAAATACATATATCTATCCGTTGTTTCCGCCTTTGAAGCCCGATGTGTGAAGTAACATTGTGAGAGAATGAATTGAAAATAATGTTTAAGTATTGAAAAAAGAATGAAAGTTCGATGTTCATTGAGAAATTTGACCACCCCCTTCCCTTCGGGTCGATATTCAGCAAAGAACGTTGAACTTTTATTTTTCTCTCAAAACACACATGCATTATCGATACACTGCGCTCACTTTACATTTACGAGACTTGGATTTTCTCACCGATGAACGGCTATAGATATGAGCTCGATGAATGTGTTGAACTCGACGGTGTGCCATCACACTGTGGGGGTCTCTGACGCCCGCGGTGTGTGCATGCATTAGTTGACTCGTATTTGGTGATTCCTGTTGCTCACCACAACACGGGCGTGTGAGACGCCCATAGTGCACTGGCACACTTGATGTGGTGTGTGAGATAAATGTTACCAACACAACGCGGGCATCTTACGACCCCGCACTGCATACACACCATAAACAAGTTCACACACACTACCGAGGCGTTTCAACTCATTACTTATCTCGCTTTCTAATGAACAAAGATAGTTCACGCAACAAGTAGTGACCCGCACATCACTCTGAGCATCAAAGATGTCTGTAATGAGTTCATTATACGTTTCACACACACACAATCCCACGCACACCTTTACTGTGTTCACATATGCTCACACGAGTCTGTTACATTTCGTCTCTACATTCTATAGCCTCACATCTATCTGTGTATCATATTCCACGATGCAGGTTGCATTTGCAACACAAATCCTTGCAATCTCGTGTGTCGTATCGCTCTCATACATCATTCGACTACCATATATGGCAAGCCCGAGTTATTTTAACCCCTAGGCTAAGGTTATGTCCCATTTCCACCTATCCCAAGTGCGCCTCCAAAGTGCATACATGTAGTCATAAACCCTAACACCCAATGTCACCACCCCAGTGGGACCAGGAATGGATGTCGAGCACCGTATGTTCTTTGTTCTTGAATGCTGTAACGTAACCTCATACCATCCTTCATACAGAAGTTCAGGCGTCTGAGAAGCCCACGAGCACGACGGAGAACAACGCTGGGATCAGTAAGTGATCTCATTCCACAAACCTCTCAGAGTCTAATGCATACACCACCAGCCGCTGCCCCAACGCGGGCTTCTCAGACCCCCGCGATTGCAGAGCAGCAAGGTCCACAACCTGCCACGTCATCATCCGAGATCGCACCTCCAGGAGCACCAATGGACGTGGATACAGGTATGTTTCACTTGTTCTCATTCATCTTTCAGAAATTCCGATATCTAATATTCTATCAGATCTTTCCAACGACCCGAAAGATAAGGCAGAAACGTCATCGATGCGTAAGTGTTTTCCGTAATTCATCTTCAATACAAGTTCTAATTACATATTATCAAGCAGTTGTCGACGCTCAAGCTCCAGTGGATACGTCTATGGGTAAGTCACGATCGCTTTATTTTTTTTGCAAGACTCTCACACACTCTCAATAGTCGTTGATGCTCCACCAGCCGCGAGTGCATCTTCTTCGACTCAGGATGCCCCTCCGTCCCTCACCGAGGAGAAGGAGGTCTCTTCCATTCTCCAGGCTGAGAAGACGAGCGCATCCCCGAGTCAGGAGTCTCAGGATCCACCAACGCAGGTACCAGACGATGATGATGATGAGGAGGAGGAGGAGGAAGCATCGGACGACCCAACGCTATCCAAATCTCTTCACAATCGCGTGCCCACGAGCCCCTTGAGCGACCTTCCTCGTGGCTACTCCTTCGATCTTGGAGGGTATGGGGACGATGGGGAAACACCCAATGACCTTCTTCTCCCTTCCACACCCCCACCAACTGCATCGGGTTCGAGTGCTGTGCCTGATCCCGACGACGAACCACAGGGCCATCGTAAAAAGCGCACGGCTGACCGGCTCTCGCCCTCAGTCTCTCCCACCGAAGTAAGTCCCCTTTGTGATATCAAAACAAAATCATACTCAGTGCTCACTTATCTGTAGAAGCCGAAACGCAAGAAGAGGAGGAATCGCGGATTGCCCAAACCCCAAAATGCCGCTCCCTACGTCAACGCCAACCTCAACAAGCGTCTGGCTACGATTGGAGATAACTTCATCTCAGGGATGTCTCAAGAGAACCGTGGGACACGTGGACGCCAGACTCAGCCCAGCACTCCCGCCAATCGCAACAATTCTCGTGCAAGCTCTTCACGACGTCCACCTCAGCCTCCTGCACCCACTGACCGCAACGATCCTGGTGCAGGTCCATCAAGGCGTCCCCCTCAGCCTCCTGGTCCTACCTCTCGCAACGATCCTGGTGCGGGCTCGTCAGGAAGCCGTGGACGACCTACTCAGCCCAGCGATCCAGCTTCTCTCAACAATCCTGGTGCAGGCCCGTCAAGGAGGTCGACAAGACCTAAACCCCCCCACACACCGAGGTAGATGAGCAGCCTAACCCGCTGCTTCGCCATCTATCTTACTTGCTGGTATCGTTGGTTGGGTTGGTCCTCGTCGTTGTTGTCATCTTGTTCGCCGCTCCGTTTTTTTTGTTTTTTTTGTTCGTCTTATTGTATCGTGCAGCATTCCCATCCCCCATCCCCCATCCCATATATTTTTTAACACGCATTCTTCGACCTCGTATATTTTTAGTCGTCGTGCTTGTTATTCATCTATTCTTGTTAGTGCCCCCTCGTTTTTTTTTACTACCTGTCTTGTTATCCCCCCCAAAAAATACATATATCTATCCGTTGTTTCCGCCTTTGAAGCCCGATGTGTGAAGTAACATTGTGAGAGAATGAATTGAAAATAATGTTTAAGTATTGAAAAAAGAATGAAAGTTCGATGTTCATTGAGAAATTCGACCACCCCCTTCCCTTCGGGTCGATATTCAGCAAAGAACGTTGAACTTTTATTTTTCTCTCAAAACACACATGCATTATCGATACACTGCGCTCACTTTACATTTACGAGACTTGGATTTTCTCACCGATGAACGGCTATAGATATGAGCTCGATGAATGTGTTGAACTCGACGGTGTGCCATCACACTGTGGGGGTCTCTGACGCCCGCGGTGTGTGCATCCAATAGTCGACTTGTATTTGGTGATTCCTGTTGCACACCACAACACGGGCGTGTGAGACGCCCATAGCGCACTGGCATACTTGATGTGGTGTGTGAGATAAATGTTACCAACACAACGCGGGTGTCTTACGACCCCGCACTGCATACACACCATAAACAAGTTCACACACACTACCGAGGCGTTTCAACTCAGTACTTATCTCGCTTTCTAATGAACAAAGATAGTTCACGCAACAAGTAGTGACCCACACATCACTCTGAGCATCAAAGATGTCTGTAATGAGTTCATTACACGTTTCACACACACACAATCCCACGCACACCTCTACTATGTTCAGATATGCTCACACGAGTCCGTTACGTTTCGTCTCGACATCATATAGCCTCACATCTATCTGTGTATCATATTCCACGATGCAGGTTGCAGTTGCAACACAAATCCTTGCAATCTCGTGTGTCGTATCGCTCTCATACATCATTCGACTACCATATATGGCAAGCCTGAGTTATTTTAACCCCTAGGCTAAGGTTATGTCCCATTTCCACCTATCCCAAGTGCGCCTCCAAAGTGCATACATGTAGTCATAAACCCTCGTTTTAACACTTTGCGTCCTTTTCCAAGTTGGTGGGTAACAAGGAAATGTTTGTCAAGCATCGCAAGACTCTTATGAGAGTAATCACAATCTTGAATGCAGCAAACAATGGACGAAGATGGACTAGAGCGTTGTATAATACCAAAAAGAGCATCGTCTGAAATCTAATATCAGATAAAGAAAGAATAACCTGTAAAAAGAAGCTCACCTTCTTGCAAGAACGTATATTCAAACATATGGTAATTAACAAGATGAAGTTCTTCTGCCCTCCCCTTGGTAAATTTCATAGAGCATGTGTCGCATTGAGGCCTAGTTGTACATTTAGAAATTGTGACAACTCGACTGAAAGAATAAAAGGCATAATGACAATAATTATGCACTCACATGTTGGAATAAAAAAACTAGATGTGTTGTTGTAAGAGATGATGGTGGTTGTGGAAAGAGTTAGGGTGGGAAAGCATTTGAAGAAGAAATGTCCATATATATCTATTTGGTCATGCCTAATAAAAACAATATTACCTAATTAAAATATTAGATAATTAAAATACTATTACCTAATTAAAATATTAGATAATTAAAATACTATTACCTAATTAAAATAATATTAGATAATTAAAACAATATTAGATAATTAAAATATTAGAAATCATTACGTAATATGATGTCGTTGTTGGAGCTTAGGAGTGGGGCAGGTGGAGTTAATATGACATCGTCATCGGAGCTTAGGAGTGGAGCAGGTGGAGCAGGTGGAGTTAATATGACATCGTCGTTGGGGCTTAGGAATGGAGCACGTGGAGCAGGTGGAGTTCAAAATATCTATATAACCGGCTGTATTTTTCCTCTAATTCCCCCATCTTTTGTCTCTCAATCGATAACTATCTTTTCTTTTACACAACAACTACTGCTCTTATCATGTCATCATCCATCGCTATTACTTCTGCACCTTCTATTAAGGTCGAAATGATGCTGCCACAACCTCTCCGCCAACCATGGGGCATGTTCAAGGCCAGCGACATTAACCACCAAGACAGGGTATGTTATTCTTTTCTTTGTCGCATCATTTATTTATTTGTTTTTCTTCTTTTATCAAAGCCTCCTTTCCTTCCTCAACTTTACGATGTAGAAGATCTTCTGGAAACTGACAGAATCCATGGAAAACGTCTCTTCCTTGTCAAGTGGAAGAATTATACATCGAAGCACAACACGTGGGAGCTGGCGAGTACTGTCAATCATGTCCATGGTTACAAGACTTTTCTCAAGGAGTTGGGAGTTCGCCGGTCTGAGGATTTGCTGTACTTCGCTGCAAGGAAGGAAGACGATCCTATCTTGGAGATCTTAAAGGAGAAGCCATATTACAAGCATGTCTATTACAAGGTGGAGTGGGATATTTTCGGGAAGAAGGACTCCTGGGTCCACCATTCGGTGGTTCAAGGCACCCCTGTCTACAACCAGTGGCAGTATGAGCATGGACGAATGTGAGTTGTTTAGTTTATGTCTTTCTCCATCGCATACTTATTATTTTGGCTAGCTCTAAGGAGGTTTATGACAAGGCCTACTTTGATTACCATGGAATCATTGAGATTGAGCGACCGGAGGAGGAGGATTAAATACGAGTTCCAGAGTACTTAGGAATGACAGCTGTATGAACATTGGCCTTTGGGCATTATGCTAGTTGGTTTATCGTCTTGCAATTTGTGATGTCAGTTTTAAAGATTCGCCCCTGAAACTTGTTGTGTACATTCACCTAACTAATCGAATGGTATGTTCATGTTCGACCTAAGCACCAATCGCTCATCTTGCTGATGAATGTTCCTGACAATGTTCCCTCCTCCTCCTCCTCCTGCCAAACTCCGAAATTGAATAGCCACCTCAGTTCTTTAGATTCGCCCCTGAAACTCGGTATGTGCATTCACCTAACTAATCGAATGGTACGTTCATGTTCGACCTAAGCCCCAATCGCTGATCTTGCCGACGAATGTTCTTTACACTGTCCCCCTCCTCCTCCTCCTCCTGCCAAACTCCGAAATTGAATAGCCACCTCAGTTCTTTAGATTCGCCCCTGAAACTTGGTATGTGCATTCGCCTAACTAATCGAATGGTACGTTCATGTTCGACCTAAGCCCAAGTCGCCCATCCTGCCGATGAATGTTCCTCACAATATCCTCCTCCTCCTCCTCCCCCTGCCAAACTCGGTAGCTATCTACTGACCTCAGTTCTTTAGATTCGCCCCTGGAATTTGGTACGTGCATTCACCTAACTAATCGAATGGTACGTTCATGTTCGACCTAAGCACCAATCGCCCATCTTGCTGATGAATGTTCCTGACAATGTTCCCCTCCTCCTCCTCCCCCTGCCAATGTCTGTAGCTGTGTCCTGAGCCGAGTTCTTTAGATTCGCCCCTGTAACTTGTTGTGTACATTCACCTAACTAATCGAATGGTACGTTCATGTTCGACCTAAGCACCAATCGCTCATCTTGCTGATGAATGTTCCTGACAATGTTCCCTCCTCCTCCTCCTCCTGCCAAACTCCGAAATTGAATAGCCACCTCAGTTCTTTAGATTCGCCCCTGAAACTTGGTATGTGCATTCGCCTAACTAATCGAATGGTATGTTCATGTTCGACCTAAGCCCAGCTCGCTCATCTTGCTGATGAATGTTCCTCACAATGTTCTCCTCCTCCTGCTCCCTCTGCCAAACTCGGTAGCTATCTCCTGACCTCAGTTCTTAAGATTCGCCCCTGAAACTCGGTATGTGCATTCGTCCAATTAATCTAATGATACCTTCATGTTCAACCTAAGCCCCAATCGCTGATCTTGCCGACGAATGTTCTTTACACTGTCCCCCTCCTCCTCCTCCACCTGAAAAAGTCCGAAACCAGTCTCCTGAGCCCAGTTCTTTAGATTCGCCCTTGAAACTTCGTAGGTGCATTCACCTAACTAATCGAAAGGTACGTTCATGTTTGACCTAAGCCCCAATCGCCCATCCTGCCGATGAATGTTCCTCACGATATCCCCTCGATTCTGACCTTGTAAGCTGAACTGCGGACCGAGTTTTTTAGATTCGGAAAAAATCTCTTCAGATTCGGAATCAGGTCGACGAGGGCTTCAAAACGTGCCTGGCGACTTTTCCGAACCTCCGACTTTTGTCATTCGGACCCGGAATGACGGTTCAATAGCTATAGTCTTCACTCTGGCACCACATCAGGCGCAGAGCCTATGACTTTCGGACGGTTTGAGCAAGCGAGGTACCGGAGTCAGCTGGTCCCTATCTTCACAAATTTTTTGCGCAACTGCTGGAGTACGTTGACTCTATTCTGTTCTCTTTCATATTACTGATGTATTATTTCTTCCTTAGCTCCTGAGGAATGTCGCGAATACGGATTGGATCCCACGTCGGAGGATTACGACGAATTGACATTGGCAATGGAGGAGGAGCAAGAAGAGGGGCAAATGTTTTCGTTGTCGGGTGATGCTGCCTCTGCGGAGGACCGCTCCGCTTCTTCCCCAGCTGGCTCACCTCCATCCCCCATCAATCGCCCTCACTCACCTACCCAGTGTAGGTCGTCCGAGTGCCACTCGGAGATTGACTCTCCAGCCCCACAACTCTCTGCCACCTCATTCCTCCCTGCATCTCCCACTCGTTCTCCACACGGCTCTCCCCCTGCATCTCCCATTCTTTCTCCCATTCGTTCTCCGTCACTCATTCGTTCTCCCTCTCCCATTCGCTCTCCCTCTCCCATTCGCTCTCCCTCTCCCATTCGTTCTCTGTCCCCCACTCCACCTCCCGCTATGCTGTTGCCCACTTCATCTCCCGCTATGTCCTCCATCGGCGGAATTGCGTCCACTGCCCAAAAGCGTTCTGGAGAAGACTTGGATGCTGAGCGAGGTCGGCGTAAGTCGTCGCGCAAGGAGGACCCCAATGTGGATAGCTCCAGTGCGGTGAAGGTGGTGGCACGCAAGGGAAGGAAGGGTAAAGGTGGAGAAACGTCGTCGAAGAAGGTGACCAAGGCCGCCACGAACTGGTTCAACGATGCAATGAGGCTGTTTACAGAGGGATCAAATTGTCTTGGACCCGATGGAAATGGGACTCTTGGGGACGGATGGGTTGAGCTGGTTGCATCGTGGTCAGCATTCCAGCAGGAGGTGAAAGATTTGGCCGAGGATAGCAAGCTTCCAACAAAGCACCGTCCTTTCCCCATCAAGGAGTGGATCGGCCGCGCGCGTTCGTTGACCTACCGTCCAGATAACATAAATCTTGCTTCTTATGAGCAAGATTTTAAACTCTGGTGGGCGTCTATGCAACCAGCGTGGCGGCTCGATGATGGGAAGGTGGTAGCTTCACGTGTGGATGGCAATTGGACGGGTTTACGGATGCCAGGCATCAACGGGTTGCTCAACGTGGTTGCAGCCCTGTTTTATTGGGGTCTCGCAGCGCACAGGAATAAGAGGAGGATGAGTGCGTGGAATCTCATGTTAGGGGATTGCACCGCTGCCTTCCAACACCTCACCCTCCTCGAGAAATCCCGTCACTAGCTCCTGCCTCGTTTTTTTTGTTTTTTATTTTTCATTTTTCATTTTACAATCGCGCTCCTTCCTGCTTGTTCCGTTGTCCCATGTTTCTTTTCAAATCAAAATATATTGTGTTATGTCACTCTTTCTTCTCTCATTTTCTTGTTCTTGTCATTCTACCTATCTGTCTGTAACACGTAGGTAAAAATTAAAATTAAATAAATTGCAATTTTCATTCTTTTTGTTTGAATAAATTCCGGGAATAGTCGGAGAGAATATTGATGGGAACAGATGATGGAGGCAAAAGTACCCGAATGGGAATTTTGATGGGGAACGAGTCCCATCAAAAATGAGTCCTATTATTAGAACGTCATCCAAAGGAATGAACACTAATCCACCCAATACAGCCTGCTAAAGCCCGTGGTGCATATTTTAAAATTCATAATTTAATATACTAATTATATTATAAATGTCATTTCAAGCCCAAAGTACCCCACCACCGTTGTAGATGGTGAGCAAGGCATATTGGGCCCATTGGGTGTGATGACATTCTAAAAATAGAATGTCATCCAAACCAACAATTGTCAATCCACCCCCTATGCTCTGCTAACGCCCGTGCTATGTATTTTAAAAATCACCATTTAATATATATAAATTTATTATAAAAGCTGGTCTGTGCCCAATGTGCTCCATCGTCGCTGTAGACAGTGAGCAAGCCCTATTGCTCACTGTTTTGGATGTTGTTTACCCTTGTTTACCATGTCCCCGACGTACAACAGCTATCCCTACCCCCCACAGGCCTATACAGGCCTCTGAAGTGGTACGAGTGTAAAAATCCACTCGAGTGCATTTTTCCACTTTGGATGCATGAGCCCCCACAGGAAAAATGCACTCATTGATACATGAGACCAGCACTTACAGGTGATTCTCGTGCAAGCTCTTCACGACGTCCACCTCAGCCTCCTGCACCCACTGACCGCAACGATCCTGGTGCAGGTCCATCCAGGCGTCCCCCTCAGCCTCCTGGTCCTACCTCTCGCAACGATCCTGGTGCGGGCTCGTCAGGAAGCCGTGGACGACCTACTCAGCCCAGCGATCCAGCTTCTCTCAACAATCCTGGTGCAGGCCCGTCAAGGAGGTCGACAAGACCTAAACCCCCCCACACACCGAGGTAGATGAGCAGCCTAACCCGCTGCTTCGCCATCTATCTTACTTGCTGGTATCGTTGGTTGGGTTGGTCCTCGTCGTTGTCGTCATCTTGGTCTTCGCCCCGTTTATTTTGTTTTTTTGTTCGTCTTATTGTATCGTGCAGCATTCCCCTCCCCCCTCCCCCATCCCATATATTTTTTAACACGCATTCTTCGACCTCGTATATTTTTAGTCGTTGTGCTTGTTATTCATCTATTCTTGATAGTGCCCCCTCGTTTTTTTTTACTACCTGTCTTGTTATCCCCCCCCCAAAAATACATATATCTATCCGTTGTTTCCGCCTTTGAAGCCCGATGTGTGAAGTAACATTGTGAGAGAATGAATTGAAAATAACGTTTAAGTATTGAAAAAGAATGAAAGTTCGATGTTCATTGAGAAATTCGACCACCCCCTTCCCTTCGGGAGGGTCCCTTGGTCGATATTCAGCAAAGAACGTTGAACTTTTATTTTTCTCTCAAAACACACATGCATTATCGATACACTGCGCTCACTTTACATTTACGAGACTTGGACTTTCTCACCGATGAACGGCTATAGATATGAGCTCGATGAATGTGTTGAACTCGACGGTGTGCCATCACACTGGGGGGTCTCTGACGCCCGCGGTGTGTGCATGCATTAGTTGACTCGTATTTGGTGATTCCTGTTGCACACCACAACACAGGCGTGTGAGACGCCCATAGTGCACTGGCACACTTGATGCGATGTGTGAGATAAATGTTGCAAACACAACGCGGGCGTCTTACGACCCCGCACTGCATACACACCATAAACAAGTTCACACACACTACCAAGGCGTTTCAACTCACTACTTATCTCGCTTTCTAATGAACAAAAATAGTTCACCCAACGAGTCGTGACCCACACATCACTCTGAGCATCAAAGACGTCTGTAATGAGTTCATTACACGTTTCACACGCACACAATCCCACGCACACCTTTACTATGTTCAGATATGCTCACACGAGTCTGTTACGTTTCATCTCGACATCATATAGCCTCACATCTATCTGTGTATCATATTCCACGATGCAGGTTGCAGTTGCACCACAAATCCTTGCAATCTCGTGTGTCGTATTGCTCTCGTACATCATTCTACTACCATATATGGCAAGCCTGAGTTATTTTAACCCCTAGGCTAAGGTTATGTCCCATTTCCACCTATCCCAAGTGCGCCTCCAAAGTGCATACATGTAGTCATAAACCCTAATGTTCGACCTAAGCCCCAATCGCTCATCTTGTTGATGAATGTTCCTCACAATCTCCCCTCCTCCTCCTCCTCCTGCCAAACTCCGAACTTGAATTGCCACCCCAGTTTTAAAGATTCGCCCTTGAAACTTGGTGTGTGCATTCGTCTAACTAATCGAATGGTATGTTTATGTTGGACCTAAGCCCAAGTCGCCCATCCTGCCGATGAATGTTTCTTATGATATCCTCCTCCTCCTCCTCCCTCTGCCAAACTCGGTAGCTATCTCCTGACCTCAGTTCTGAGGATTACTCCACGAAACTTGGCAGGTGCATTCGTCTAATTGATCTAACGATATGTTCATGTTCAACCTAAGCATGAATCGCGCATCTTGCCAAGCAATGTTGTTGACAATGTCCCCTTACTCCTCCTCCCCCTGCCAACTTCCATAGTAGGATAGCTATCTCAGTTCTCAGGATTACTCCATGAAACTTGGTAGACACATTCACCTATCTAATCGAATGGTATGTTCATGTTCAACCTAAGCCTCAATCACTCATCTTGTCAAGTAATGTTGTCGACGATCTGCCTCTCCTCCTCCTCCTGCTGCCAACTTCCTTAGTTGGGTAACTACCTCAGTTCTGAGGATTACTCCCTGAAACTTGGTAAGTGCATTCGTCCAATCAATCTAATGGTATGTTCATGTTCAACCTAAGCCCCAATCGCTCATCTTGCCAAGCAATGTTGTTTACACTGTCCCCCTCCTCCTCCTCCCCCTGAAAATGTCCGAAACCAGTCTCCTGAGCTCAGTTCTGAGGATTACTCCACGAAACTTGGTAGGTGCATTCACCTAACTATTCGAATGGTACGTTCATGTTCGACCTAAGCCCCAATCGCCCATCCTGCCGATGAATGTTCCTGACGATATCCCCTCGATTCTGACCTTGTATCGTGAACTGCGGGGCGAGCTTCGAGGATTACCAAAAAGTCTCTTCAGATTACCCACCAGTTCGACGAGGGCTAGGAAACGTGCCTGGCAGGTTTTGGCAACGTGACGACTTTTACATTCGGGGTCGGAATGGTCCTTCAATAGCTATAGGCGCAAAGGGACAGGCAAGGGAAGAAGTAGGCGATGAACGATAGAGAGTGATGAAAGATATATCATCTACGACATAAGAATAGAAAATAAAGACAAGAAAACGAATGAATAGAAGATATACGACATACCTGACTTGATAATGCGATACTCAGCCATATGATATGCTGCACGATGAGCAGCAAGACCTTTAGCAGAGGAAGATTTAGTAGCACAGTCACAGCAAGATGGCCTATGGATAACATTAGTAAAAGAGAATAATTAATAGTAGAATAAATATAACACTTACATGTTGAAACAAAAAAATAACACGTGTTGCAAAGTTGTTTTGGGAGATGGTGGTGGTTGTGGAAAGAGTTGTTGTGGGAAAAGTTTCAGAGAAATTGTCTAGATATGGGCAGCACATCACATGACTGTACAAATAAAACCACATCTCCCTTTAAGGAAACGAACAGTATTTCGTTAATTACCGATGCAGTACGGCCTCAAACTTCACACGCCCGGTACCGTTGGAAAGCCCTTGAGATTCCACACAGAATGGTATATATATCATATGCGATAAAAATTATCTGGGCAAGCTATTGAGACAATGTTCTGAAATATCGGACATGTAATAGCACAAGAACCGTTGAGGTCAGACGTCTGATACTTGGTGGATACATTTACCTAACATGCATGAACATATTCACCAAGTTATAGACGTCTGACTGCTCAAATGCCTCCGCTATGTCTCTTTGTTTATCCTCCTTCCTCTCCTCTTACTAAAAAACTCGAACTTGGAATTGCAAAGTAACCAGCGAGGTCAGACATCTGATACTGGGTATATATGTCAACCTAACTAGTGTAAACGACCTCACCAAGTTACAGATGTCTGACCTCTGAGATTCCCAAGCTATTCCCCTCTGACGATCCCCCTCCTCCTCCTCCTCCTGTACAACTCGTACCTCCATTGCACAACAACCGTCGAGGTCAGACATCCGATATTTGGCACAAAGGTCAACCTAACCAGTGTAAACGACCTCACAAAGTTACAGATGTCTGACCTCTCAGATTCCTGAGTTATTCCCCTCTGACAATCTCTCCCTCCCTCCTCCTCCTGCAAAAGTCGAACTTGAATTAAACAACAACCGTCGAGGTCAGACATCTGATACTTGGCACAGAGGTCGACATAACCTATGTAAGTATATGTACCAAGTTTCAGATGTCTGACCTCTGAGATTCCCAAGCTATTCCCCTCTGACGATCCCCCTCCTCCTCCCCCTCCTGCAAAAGTCGAACTTGAATTAAACAACAACCAGCGAGGTCAGACATCTGATACTAGGTATATATGTCAACCGAACTAGTGTAAACGACCTCACTAAGTTACAGATGTCTGACCTCTCAGATTCCCAAGTTATTCCACTCTGACGATCCCCCTCCTCCTCCTCCTCCTGTACAGCTCGTACCTCCATTGCACAACAACCGTCGAGGTCAGACATCCGATATTTGGCACAAAGGTCAACCTAACCAGTGTAAACGACCTCACAAAGTTACAGATGTCTGACCTCTCAGATTCCCAAGCTATTCCCCTCTGACGATCCCCCTCCTCCTCCCCCTCCTGCAAAAGTCGAACCTGAATTAAACAACAACAGCTGAGGTCAGACATCTGATATTTGGCACAAAGGTCGACCTAACTAGTCCAAACGACCTCACAAAGTTACAGATGTCTGACCTCTGAGATCCCCAAGTTATTCCACTCTGTCAATCCGCCTCCTCCTCCTCCTCCTGCACAACTCATACCTCCATTGCACAACAACCGCCAAGGTCAGACATCTGATATTTGGCACAAAGGTCAACCTAACTAGTGTAAACAACCTCACCAAGTTACAGATGTCTGACCTCTCAGATTCCCAAGCTATTCCCCTCTGTTTATCCCCTTCCTCCTCCTCCCCCTGCATGACTCGTACCTCCATTGCACAGCAACCGCCGAGGTCAGACGTCTGAAACTTGGTGGATCCATTCACCTAACTGACATGAAGGCTTCCACCAAGTTTCAGACGTCTGACCTCGCGAACGATCCCAGCAGGCCTCAGTGGGAACTCCCTGCCAGCTCCCCCACTCTTAGGGGCACAGGACGGGAACCGCCGAGGTCAGACGTGGGAAAGTGGGTGGGTTGGAATCGCACGAACGAGGGCTACGAGACGGTACCTAAGTCGGACGTCTGACCTCACGAGAGATTCCCGTTGAGTCAACGGGAAGGACTAATAGCTATAGGACGAACTCGGGTGGACAAATGAGAATACATTGAAAGAGCGCTTTGTGAAGTACGTCTTACCTGCGATCACTGCTCGAATGTTTTATTCTGTAAGTTTCATATTCTATTATAATCTCTTGAAGTTACTAATTTCATGGTTAATCATTTTGATGTTTCTGTTAGCCTCTCGTCGTATACAGCCCTGCGGATACTAAATTAGCGACTCCATTGCATCAAGTCACCATTCGGAATCTTCGATGGACAAAGCGGAGGAGGCATTCTTGCGTGCCACAACCAAGAATCTCTCTATTCATATCCAACCTTCTTGATGTCGCTGGCCTCCCGAAATCGGGAGGTGAACACATTTTGATTTGGGCACCGCGAGAAATGATTCCGTATGAATTGCAAGAGCGCGCTTAGTTCCTTAACGTCGTCACACGTACTTTACTTTGTTTCATTGATTTTTTTGTACTTTTAGTTAAATGAGTCGAATAAGGATCAATTTATTCACTCGAAAATTGAACAAAAGTGGAATAAATAATTGAAAATATATCTTCAATTTAATTAGCTGGTATTCTACCGCTGAAGCGCCGATTATCGACGGAGGAGAGCGTCGAGGGACCAAGCGACAATGACGAAGGGGCGGTGAGGAGTGACCTGCCCAGGTCACGTGAGGCAGGTCACCACCCTGCCCGGGCAGCTCACAAGGTTGTGATACATATTTCTATCGAACTGTGTATTTTGTGCTTTGACCCTTATTATTGGGCGGTCTGCACTCTGTGTCAACTGCCTCCTTCTTGAAAATGGCCAACAACTATCTTCACCACATTCTTATCCAGTGAATAGTAGGTTAGCCCCAAAAGTCGACGTTTGATTGGCTTATCATGGCACAGCATACCTTTTAAAGGTTTTCGTCCCTGAGGAGTATAAATTGGGGCTGGGGCCAGACGGTTTAATAGGTCCTTTCTTCCCCCATAACTCATGCACCACAATCCCTGCTCGTTCCACTCCCTTCCCCGCTGCTTCTGTCCCACCAGTAAATCATGTTCTGCGAGTATGTGCCATAAACACTCCAGAGTCTAATCCAATACCACCATCTTTTTTCACCCATGCACCACACAGACCGCCACGTCATTCAGTTTTTGCTCATGACTTTGTGTAGTATCACTGATGTATCACATTATCTCAAATATAATTCTATGCAATCACTGACTCCTAACAACAGCAGTGAAAAGTGGTTATACATATCTAAACGTTGAGCAAAGCGGGTTCAGCACATGATCATGACGATCCATTACCATCCACCAAAATCTTCCACTCCCTTCCCTGCTGGCATGAAGCCCATTCTTGACCGTCTGCCCCTCTGCCCGTCATAGTAAACACCAGTTTTTTCATCAGATCTTAGGTATCCCCGAGATAGTACAAATACAAGTATATGCAAAGAAGTTGGAGACAGGGAAGTTGTGGCGTCCGTTGACAGCGATGGGGTTCCAGAAGCATTGGTTAAAGCGATGGCGACATATTGGGGGACGCCGTTGTTGAACGGAGGACGTGGTGATGTATTCAGTCAGTCCCTGCACTTGATTCAACCTAGAACAAGGATAAGGCATGTTAATAAGTAAAGTATGGCTTGAAACACATCATACGCGCCTAGATTTCATCGCGCGTCTGTTCTTGTAGCACCAACCTCCCAAATAACGTTGGTCCCCGAAATTCCTTCCCAGTCGTGTCTTGGTCGTTTTGAAATTTGCAAGACAAGGGGAAAAGGGTTACGGGACGGGGTGCTTTGGTTTCCTAAGCATGCGGCCACACAGCGTGAACCGTTCTTCAACAGCTCTCGCAAAGCACTCCACCCCATAATCCTCCTCTTCGTGTCCACCCCAGACTTGAGGCACTACGCAACCGTCAACCCCTCCTCCTTTCCACGTTACTTGTCCCTTTTCAACCGCGAAATTCCTCTGTCGCCAACTGAATGCTGGTCGGCGAGGGATAATCTGTTGTTCGCGGTAACTGGTTGTGGCGACAGCTGGATGGGAGCCGTCGTTGCTGTTCCTCCTGAGGGCATGATGTACGGCGATGTTTTAAGGGAGTGGAGGAAATGCGAGAAGCAAGTCTACGAAACCTAAATAAAATGAACATTTTAGTAAAGAGTCTGAGGGCGAATTGGAATAAATGTATACAGCTCGCCATCAGGGAATTAGATGATGAATAATACCAATTAAATGGCAGAAGCGGCGGGGAGAAAACAGAAGAAGCTGAGGATACTCACTCAGGAAAAGACCGGAGTAGAAATTTTCTTTGTCCATGACGCGGAACGAGGCAGGCGACCAGCAGTGAGACTGTTGGCAAGTGCAGGCCATGATGACAACATGGGTGCACGGGAGAGACGCCAGGACTCAGACGTTTCATGGAACGAAAATTTAACTGTGAAATTGAGAAGATATCATGAATAAGGACATAAAGAAAGAAAATACAGGGTGAACTTACGGAGAATGGTTTCCCGAAAACAAGGGATCATCGCAACCTCCAATCACGTCCTCCGTTGCCGAAGCACCCCAAATTCGGACAAGAGCGCATTAGTTATGCAAGACATGCACCTGCCGTACCCGGTCTTGTCCTCTCAAAGACTTGGCCCCTCTCTGCAGGCTCATCATCGTGATCGAAAGGTCGCTTGCGTGTGTTGGCTGTTGTGACGGGTGAAGTGGTTGAGAGTTCAGGCGAGGAGAAATAAAACGGGGAGGTGTCGTATCCTGCACCTGGGGGACATACTCCTCCGCGCGACGGTAGACGACGAGTGGTGGAGGTGGTGGTCCTGCTGAATTTGTGGGTCGTGATGATATGCGACTTGCTGATGGTGTAAATCCTGAGTTTAATGGTCATAACTCGTGATTGTATCCTCCTGCTGTTCCTGTGATGATCCTCCAAGGTCACCAAAGAGTGCTGCAGTGTCGGGTCTACCTGCGCTTGGCCCAGGTTCTGCTGCTGATGATCAGCAGGAGATCGGAAGGATGCTCCCTCCTCCGCCACTATATCCAGAGGTGTAACCATCCATTGAAGGTGATGATAATAATGCTGTCGAGGCAAGAAATGACTCATCCGCATAGTTGGGGGATGACCCTGCTGGAGAGTGATGCGGAGACGACAGGAGAGAGGGATAGAAGGGAGGAGCACCAGATGAAGTACCGGGTCTATTCGCTGGGCAACCCCGTGGCGGTGATGCCAATGTTGCTGATGAAGATGATGAAGATGATGAAGACCCCCCGAAGTGGGAGGTGAAGCCGAGAAAGGACTGGCTCTGTCCATGTTGTTGGTGTTGAGGGGGCAAGAAAGCTATGTGCGGCTGGTTGTTGTTCTTGTTGCTGTTAAGATAGTATGAATACGAGTACACGCAATAAAGTTGGAGACGGGGGAGTTATTGATTGTGATGGGGTGCCAGAAGCATTTGCCGAAGAGATGAGGACGTGGCGATGGATGAAGTCAGTGACTGCGCTTGATTCAACCTGAGAATGAAGAAAAGCCACGTTAATACATAAAATACAGTTTGATACACGTCGTACACACCTTGCTCTTGTAATACCAACCTCCCAACCACGCTGGTCCCAGAAATTCCTTCCCAGTCGTGTCTTGTTGCGATACGAGGGGGACAGGGACACGGGAATGCAAGCATGAGGATGTGGTTGTTGGGAGGCAAGGTATGACATGCTCCGTTCACTAGGCCATGCGAATACGCCGCTTCAAGTGTTCTTAAACGGCCCTTGCAAAGAGCTTCACTCTGTTATCCTCCTCTTCGCGTCCACCACAGGCTTAAGGCACTACGCAAGCATCATACCCTCCTCCTTTCCACGTCATCTCTCCTCTTTTTGACCTGGAAATCGTTCTGTCGCTAACTGAATACTGGTCGTCGAGAGATAATGCCTTGTTCATGGTAAGTAGTTGTGGCGACAGCTGGATGGGAGCCGTCGTCGCTATTCCTGTTGAGGGCGTTATGTCCAGCGAAGTTATAAGGGGGAGGTGGAAAGGCGAGAAGCGAGTCTACGAAATCGACATAAAATGAACACTTTAGTAAGGAGTGTAATGGAGAGGACGTATGAAAGTATCCTCACCCAGAGAAGAGACCAGAGTAGAAAGCGCCATTGAATCGGCCTTGTTCGTCCTGATGAAAACTAGGCACACGATAGTAGGACGACTGGTAGAATTTGCCAGACGAAGACAAAATTCAGATACTTGGGTGGGTGGCGGTGAGTTTAGCACCTAAATGACAGATGTAGAGTAGGGACATCTGGACTAAATCTTCTTCGTCAATGACTCTGAAAAAGGCAGGAGAATAAGCAGGGGACTGTTGGCTAGCAAGGGCGATGATAATAGCACGGGGATGCAAGGGAGCGACGCCAGGATTCAAACCCTTCATAGAGCAGATATTTGACTGTAAATTTTCGAAGATAGTATGAATGAGAAAAGAAAAAATTAAGAAAATATGAGGCGAACTTACGGAAAACGGTCCCCAGAAAACGAGTACTCGTCGCCACCTCCAATCATGTCCGAGTCCGCTGCTAAAGTACCCCAAATTCGGACAAGAGAACATGAGTTATGCAGGAAATGCACCATTTTCGCTCTGGAAGGTAGATTGAGGAAAAACAGAGCCGTATCGGGTGACGATGCACGCGAGGAAGATGGGAGAGATTGCAACCTTGATGTGCCCAATTCGGACAGGACATCAGGGGAAACAAACACTGGTCAATAACGCGTCAATATCGCATAGCGTAACATGCACGCGTCGCGTCCGTGGGTGATTATAAAACTCTGAAATAAATCAGGACCACAAGAATAGTTGTATGGAAAACTGGAAAGACTTGTGTCCATAATCCGTCGGAACCTGTGGGCCAGGGTGCTATCAAGACAACAAGAATACAAATTGGCCGTCACTGAATGATCAAAGCTGCAACGGAAGGTCCAGGATGGCCCATTGGAAGCGGTTATGTTAAGAGATGAACTTTAAAAATTGGTATAGAGTCCGATTCTTAAGATCATCCGTCGAAGAAGAGTTATATCTGTGGAGTAGAACTGGAGAAGGACTCATCAGGCGAGCCTACCGTGCATTGACAGGCTGTGTT
Source organism: Panaeolus papilionaceus (assembly GCA_015501605.1). Lineage (NCBI taxonomy): Eukaryota > Fungi > Basidiomycota > Agaricomycetes > Agaricales > Panaeolus > Panaeolus papilionaceus. The sequence continues at coordinate 179,602 of JADNRZ010000039.1, read as the reverse complement.
GCACAGAGAACCTTGGGATAGTATTCGTAATAAATACGTGACCCATACATAGATTTATTGTCGAACAAATTGCCACGATGAAACCGACTGTCGTTACTGATCTTCTGACAGGCACTTGTCCTAGTAATTCGCTGCTATTGCTCAAACCAACCTGCTGAGACGGAGTAGATGAAATTGTACATGACAGAATGAAGCGCTCGGGGACCTTGTCCTAAATCAAGCGCCAGATCTGTAGGTCATGGTCTTACTATTTTGGCCTGGTGTGCGATCAAAGGAGTTCCAACGCCTTTCAACGTCGCAATGCGTAATGGAGCTTGAAAGCGGTTGGGAAGAGCACACTGGGGGTCGTCAGGGTTGAAGAAAGGGTTGATTGAGCAATGAGAGTTCTTTTTATGATCTTCTAACATGGAGTGAGATCAACTCATTGTAAATCAGCGCAACATTTTGTCACTTCGAACCCGTTTATCTCTGTATCGTCGTCTTGTTACTGCTACCCGTTTCGTACTATTCATTGATCCAAACATTACATATTTCTCCTGGAACGAACGAAGACGGTAGCAAGATAAAATTCTTGTATAGACAAAATGCAAATGAAGTATGAGTGTTGAGTGTTGAATATTGTACGTGAATGTAATTGGGAATGAATGCGTGAAGGGATAATGAATCGTAAATTGCAATGTGATATATGAACGTGAAAAAAAGCAGGATGCGACGAAGTTACTTATAATAAATCTAGCAGAAGTTGAATAACCCAACCGTTTAATCGCGATTACAACTTACTCCCTCCTCCCCCTCCATACCCCCCCATCCCTCCAGCCATCCCATACACACTCCCGCTCAAACTCCCTAACCTCGCAATCGGGCTCACCTTCCTCTTCACATCCCTCAAAACCGCTGTCTTCGGGTTCCACTCTCCAAATTTATCCCTGAGCTCCTCAATCTCTTTATAAAACAAGTGAGAGATGATAGGGTGAGCGATGAGATCACGTAGAGACCACGGTATCTCGTAGTCATTCCTCTCGAGGTGCGCGGAGAAGGGTGTGAAGTGCATAGAGGGCTTGGGGAGTGGCGGGAGCGAAGACGACGAAGAGGAAGGGGAGAAAGAAGGGGAGAAGGGCGAGTGCATGTGTGGCGAAAATGAGGAGAAGGTCGGTGAGAGGAAGAATGGTGCCTGCGCTGAAGGCGGAATAGGTGACGGTACGGAATCATGCGTATGCGCAGCCGACTCGAGAGACCCAGCGTTGAAGTTACCCATCGCGCCTTCATCGACGAGGAAGAGGTATTTGACAGCTAACATGTATGTGGCGAGTTCTTCGTAAGCTGCGGAATGCCCGATACCGCTTAGAGAGCCAGCGGTGGCCTCTGAGAGGTGTGCGATGAGTCCTGAGTCGGGAAGGCCGGCGTTGATGATGCGAATGAGAAGAACGAGGAGGGCGCAGAGGAAGTCGGAGGTGCTGAGGAGAGCAATAAGTAAGCACGAGTTGAGTGCATTAGTGATAAAGAAAGGCGACTTACGAATACGCGTCTCCGTCAATGTAGAGCGCCCTCAGAATAGAAGGATGATGTACGGAGGTGAATAGACCTGAGTAGATAGGAACGACTTGGTCGTTCAGAGACGCCACATAGACCATCTTGACCTATCAAACCCTCGTTAATCCATATCCTTATGAAACAAAGATTCAACACTGACCCCTGCATCCAACACCCCCTCCAGCGCCTTCACGTACGCCTTTGAAACTGCACTCTCCGTATTCTGGAACTCGAACAACTCTCTCGCTGCAGCCGACTCGAGATACTGAACATTCAACACAGAATAAACCAATTAATTACAACGTCCACTTGAATGTAGAGCAAGAAAACGCACCTGAATATACGGCCCCACAAATCCACTCGTATTCAAATACCTCAGTGGTCCCAAGTGAATCCCACACATCGCAAGACAACACACACGTTGTGGTTTTCTCGGCTTTGAAGTGTCGAATGCCGAAGCTGTGCTGGTCGTTCTAGCAGAGAGCGGCGGAGCGAGGTCCTCGCCTGAACGAGGAAGACCATCTGTATTCACAGGCGTTGAGCTTGAGGGCGTGGAGGTTGAAGTAGGCGTAGAGGAAGCCGACGGCAACCCGCTCAACGACCCCGGATACACCTCTCCGCCAACACCAAGCACTTCTCCCCGTCTCTCTCCCTCCTCAGCAGCCTGCGTGTCACCGAATATCTGAGCAGCTAGTGATTGGCGCGTTACGATGTGCCCGTCTTTGATGAGCTGGTTGAGGATGTGGGTTGAGACGACAGAGCCTTGGGAGTGTGTGGCGACGAGGATGGCGTCGGCGCGGTGGATGTCAGCGAGGTGAGTTGGATGGGAGAGGAGGGCTGAGTAAAGTCTAAGTAGGGAGATATGTCAGCGATGAAAAGTGAGAACGAGGGTGAGACCACGTACTTGTCAACTCGACGTTTTACCTCCCCTTCTCCCTCCAACACCACCTTTGTCACTTTCTCAAATTTAACATCCATCTCGAGTTCAAACTGATGAAGTGCGAGAGCCATCATATTCGCGAATTTGGAGGACGTGCCTGTGGGTTCTCCAAGCACAGTACGGATCATCGCACCTATTATAATAAAAAGCAGCCAATCAATCAATACGTATAAAGGACAAGGAGAGGAGAAAGAAAAAAAAAACCTACCAGGGAACCACCCATGCACGCCAATAACCACCACCCTCTTACACCCCCTCAAGAGATCTCTAACCTCCTCCATCGGTGCAGGTTCTGGCATCTCAGGGGGCGGAGACGCAGCCCTCTTCGGTCCTCCACCAAAGAACGAAAACCCAGACGTTGCACTTTGAGGTGGTGATGATGATAAATTACGGGGCAAGGAAGGTGATCTCGCTGAACGAGGGGAAGAGAAGCGGGGAGGAGATGAGGACAAGTGGGAATAGGCAGGGCTGGGGGAGTATTCTGGGGGCGCGGAAGTGTCGTACCCTGCTTCTTCGAGGACCTGATACGCCTTGGGTAGTTCTCTACCAAAGTGTCGGAATGGGTTGGGTGGTGAAGAGAGTTGTGGGGATGGAGGTTGACTGCTGCCCCTGCGGCGTGTGGATGGATGAGTTGGAGCTGAAGGTGGTGGCTGTTGGGGGTTTCCTAAAACACCACTGACGAGACGCAGAGCGCCTCCAATAATACCCTTTGACAGCACACTTTCCTCCCCTGGACTTGCGGGACGAGAAGGAGACGAGGTTGGAGGTGGAGGCTCAACGTAACCGCGCGGTGGAACAAAGAATGTGTCTTCCCATGTTGGAAGAACGAGGTTGGGAGGCGGTGGGCCGTTGGGTTTAGACGATCCACCGTTTGATGAAGAAGTGGAAGGAGCAGGTGATGAGGTGCGTTTGGTGAGAGCTGTGAAGGTAGAGAGCGTTGTCGTCGTCAGCGATGACGACCCCGCAGTAGACTGGGACGTTGATGCCGTTGACGTCGTCGGCGTAGGTGTGGGTGTATTACTATCACTAGAGACCTTCTGATCTCCTTTCGCGCCCTCCTTCACATTAGCAGAATCACCAGGCATATTCTTGCTCGTCGTCGTCGTCGCGTTGGTGGTCGTGGTTGCAGTCAACCCTGTGATATCGGGATTATTCCCATTCTGGGACGATGTGGAGCTCTTCGGGCCGGTAGAGTTGGATTGCCGTCGTTCCACCGACGCGTCGCGGGATGAAGACACTGCAGATACCATCATGCGCATGGGACCTGCCCATCCTCGACTTTTACGTTCTGAGGACTTGGGCTGAATAGGTGGAGGCGGTGATGAGGATGAAGCGGGAGTTAGAGGCGACTCGTCTTCAGATTCGATATCCATAATCTCTGTACCGTGTTCGTCTCGCTCGACGTTCTCGATGGCGCGTCCGTCTTCAATCGCTTTCATATCACTAGTTTTGCTGATCGTCTTTGTGTAGGTTGAAATGAAGATGGAGGACCAGATGGAACGCTGAGCTGCGGTACTCATAGTACTGGAAAGTGGATTTTCGTCGAAGAGAGACGGCTTGGATGGGAGTGGTGACGATGCCTTTGGTTCAGGCTGGTCCTGAGTACAAACGACGACGCCCTCGTCCTTTGGTTCAGACTCAGGCGGAGCAGGGATATCAGGTTCTTCATCGACCTTGCTCGTCTCCACCTCAACACGCTCCTCCACTTTCTTCGTCTCCTCACCACCCCCGACTTCACCAGCACCGTACCAAGTCCACTTCGCGAACCAGGCACTACTCCCAACGACCACACCATTCTCTTTCTCCGTCGTCGTGACAGAAACCGAGACTTCTTCCTTCTTCTCTTCTCCCTCAACGGGTTTAACGTCCTCACTCTTTTCGACCTGTTCAACTCTCTCCTCCTGAACGACTTCTGGAACACCCTTAACCGTCCCCTCACCCTCACCCTCCTCTCCATCCACCTTCCCTTCTTCGGCCTCATCCTTCTTCGTACCCTCTCCTCCCTCTTCCACCTTCACATCTTTCTCCTCCTTTCTCTCCTCCCCACCCACATTCACACTCGTCGTCGAACTTCCCCAGCCTACAATTCCCCACCACCCATTCCCGTTCCTCGTCCGACTCGTGCTCTTCTCTCCTCCACCACCACTCTCAATCTCCCTCTCCTTCCCCCTTGCTTTATCGCTCTTCGCAGGTCTTCCTCGGATCGTGGCGCTGAGGTCTTCTTCTCCCTCAGTGGACGCCTCAGAAGTCGAAGAAACTGACACGGAAGACGACTGTGCATCATCTGGGACAGCAGTTTCCTCGCTCTCGCTTCTCTGCATCGCTCCTTCCTCCTTGACCTCTCCCTTCGCATCAGCTCCCTCATTCCTACCCTTATCCTCACCACCCTCTTTCCCTTCTGCTGCATTCTTCCCCTGTCCACCCCGCTCCTCCCTCTCTTTATTCCCCTCATGCTCTACCGACTTATCCCTCCCCAAACCCAATATCCCATGCAACCCAAAACTCAACAAAAACCTCCCACTACTCGCGTTCAAACTCGCGTTGGACGTTTTCCTCCTCAGGAGTGGCGCTCCACTCTCATTCTGGGACTGGGAGAATGATCGTGTATGTGACCCCGTCGCAGGTGGGGTAGTGGGTAACGAGGGGACAACGCTGTCAAGGGAAGGCAACGAGTCACTCCTTCGCGGTGTTTCCGCCTCGTCCTCTGGTGGTGGTGGTGGATGGGCATACACTGGCGGTCCTCCTCCCTCTTCTGAATCAATAGATGGAGGCGGGATGTACGTGGGAGGGGAGGTGATATCACTTTTCGGGCTCTCCTCCACGTCATTGGCATGCCCTGAATCCCCACTTTCCTCGTCGTTGTCAGTGGAACCTCGCGGTGCGGTGAACACTGATACGCCCAGTGGAGACCCGGAGAGGGGACTTGAGAACCAGGAGCGAGATTTCCGTTGGGGTGTTTGTGGAGTTGACCGTGAGTGGGAGCGGGCGATTGAGATCGTGCGAGGGGTGGAGCGCGTAGGTGAGGGTGGTGTTGAGGTTGAGGCTGGTTTTGAAGTCGCGGTCGCAGTCGATGAACCAACTAAAGTTGAAGTTGACACTGGTTCTTCAAGAGGAAGAACAGGCGTAGAATGCGAGCTCAGAGAAACGCCAAGTTGAGTATCAGCAGAGGTATTAGGGAGGGGCAACGAGATAGACGACGCCGTCGCAAACATGGGAACCCCCATCTCAAGCTGAGGAGTAGCAGGGAGGACGTTGATCTCTACAGCGGGTAATAAACCCTCTCCACGTGCGTCTCCCTCCCTCTCTCCCTGTCTATCACCCTCATCCCCGTCCTCCTTTGCTGCAGCTTTTTCCACCTCATCATGCGCAGCCCTAATATCCTCCAACATCGCCCTTACATCTCTCTCTTCTCCTGCCACGTCACCTGTTCCCGCACTCTCGCTCTGAACCATCGCAACTCCTACACTCGCCACTGCTTTTCCTTTCGTACGTGTAAGGGACGAGAACCAGTCTTTCTTCGCAGATACTTGAGGTTTCGCTGGTTCTTCTTTCTTCTTCGTCTCAACTTCTCTCTTGAGCTTGGTCAAGCCTCCCTCTTGCACCTGGTTCTTCTCCTTGGCCTCATCAACGTCACCACCCCCATTCTGCTCCAACGTCTGCATCTTCCCCTTCAGCCTCTCCTTGTCGCGTACATGCGTCTCAACCATGGCCGGTGTGGGTCCTGGAGGATCCATCTTCACAGGAAGACTCAGCTGTTTGGGTGATATAGGCAGATTCGTCCTCATCGGTGGTGGTGGTGGTGCAGCAGCAACTGGGGCAGCGGCGGCGACAATAGGTGCAGGAGCAAGAGAAGGGGGGATGGTTGGAGCAGGATCCGATCCAATGACGGAGTTCGTGTCTATGGTAGCGCGTGTTGGGGACATATCGCGGTACGTCGTCCTCTCCTCCACTTTCGCCGCGTGCTTCTCAACCTTCCAACTCTTCAACAACGCAGGCGCATCCGTGTCCTTCGGCGCATAGGGAGGGAATGAGGGTTCAAGCCACGGTACAGCCCTTCCTCTCTCCTCTCCCCTTTCCAGCTCCCTCTCCTTCCCTTTTCCTTTGCCATCTGAAGGCATGATCTGCCCCACACCCTCCACAACCCCACTCATCATCCCCACCAACGCCAAACTTCCCCCCTCACTCGCGATTTCCCCCATCTGCGATATGGACGTCGTCGTGGCTACTGGTAGGGATTTGAGGAGGGTTGAGTGCCGTTTTGTTAGGTTTTTGGTGGTGCTGGAGGTACGTGGACGTGGGGTGGGTTTGGATGGGGAGGAATGTGAGGTACTGGCGGTACGTGCGCGGGAAGGGGTTGGGATGCGGGACTGGAATGGGGCGGTAGACGTGGAAGCTTGAGATGGAGGCTTCCCAATGCCAACGCTGGAATGCTCCTTCTCCGTCCCCTTCTCTTTCCCTGGTCCCCCTTGTTCCACGTCTCCCCCTGTTCCTTCAACAACACTCTCAGTGACCAGAGTACCAGCGCCAGCTCCTCCAGGATTTATGCCTTTAGTCGTATCAGACGTGGTGGGAACGATGGTAGCCGTTCTACTGATCGCGGGTGATCCTGAGATGGGATTAACAAGCGTGGTAGTTGACGAGATTGTAGACAGTGACGGAGACGAGGGCTGTGCGGTAGCTGATGTCGTTGAGGCAGAATTTGGATTTGAAGCAGCAGCAGTCGCGGAAGCGGAACTTGTAGGAGTGGGGATAGACGATATGGATTCCCTACGTCTCGCACTGCTTGCTATACTCCGCAGTCGCGAGATAGAGGGTGAAAGTCGTAGTTCTGCACTTGAAGAAGCAGGGGTAGGTGGAACAGAGAGTGTTCCTGACGTTGATGAGGTTGAGCTGGCCGTATTAGGCTCTAGAGACGCAGATGCCGAGGAGGACGTAGCCATGGCTGGAGTAGGTGCTGCGAGATTCAAAGGACGAGGAACTGCGCATGTCGTTTTTGATCTGACATGTGCAGAGGCACGATTAGGCGTAGTATTATCTAGAGCTATAATTAAATTATAAAGTCAATAATCGAGTCATAGATATAGAACTGTCAGAGTATGACGCACTCCGTGTAATATCAACATCCACACTGGATATTGAACCCGTTGCAGTGACGGTTACGGCTCCTACTACTGCTCTTGCTTCACTTCCTGCTCCTGAGATGCTGACACCAGCAGGTGAGGCGAGGAAAGGCGCACCGGGACGCCATGTACTGCCCACTTTGCTGAGTGTGGACCGGGTGGTGCGGATAGAGGTTGTGGAGACGGTTGAGGATTTACGGGAACGAGGGTGACGGGGTTGAGAAGAGGTCTATAAGGTCAGGCATGAGCTTAAGCTATAAAATAAAATAATAATAATACGTACATGAGATGAAGAACCTTGCCTGTCAGGTTGAACTACCTCCCCATGAGGTTGAGGTTGAGCCTGAGTTTGGGTGACGTTGGATGACGTGCATGCGGGGTCAGACTCCTCAGTAGGCGATGAGGTGAAATGGGACTCGTAGTTTGGTGGTGGTGGTCCGAATGCACCGCGTTTGGTGTTGAGGGGTGGGGTGGTTGGTCTGAACTGCGATGATGAGGTTGATGAGGTACCATGGGGGTCGGTGGTCGTGGGTGCGTCGTTCATCAAAGTCCTGGCCCGTGGATTGGCTTATGAAATGTAGATGTGGTGATTTAGTACAGCTGTAAATAGCGCCTGAGTTTAATTGAAAGAAATGGTTAGAAGGTGTAGTTGAAGTTGGAGATCTAGGGTCAACTCACCTTGTTCTCAAATTCTCGTTAATCCTCGTTATAGCCTGTAGAACCTATAATAAAAACCCTTTAAACCAAAAATCAACAGCTCAACAAACAGAACAAAAGAAGAGGAGGATGTCGTTGGAGGAGGTGGTGGAGGTGGTCAGCAATGAGGGTGGATGGATTGAGAGCAGTGACGCCACGAGCCAACGCTGCTATTTCCATATTTGGGCTGTGTGGTGGAGTTCCGGCTAATTATCATGGCACGTGCCCAGTTAGGCTGAGCGCGTCGCGGCAGATAGGGGCTGGGGCTCGAGGGGAGCGAACGGTTGTCCTTGCGAATGCGCTTGAAACATGGATACGGTTCGTCTGGTATTTATACTTTATCTGATAATAAATTCTGTTAGCAGGAGAGACGAGTCCCCCGAAGAGCATCAGGTCATATAGCCAATACAATACGAGAGAAGTCTGGAATGGCGTGAACCGCAACGCTATCCCAGGTGAGTTATGAACCGATAATAATAGAAAAATCGATCTACTGACGTCTACCTGTTAACCTTTTTACGCGATAAGGTACCAATTCGTGTGCATGTGATGTGGATGAGAAGAAGTTCTATGGTGGCGACCTGCCCTTTGAAATTGACACTCGCTCGACTCTGTATAACATCTTTCTTTGTGACATCCATCTGCCCTTTCGCAATCTTTGTCGGCGTAGATCACTCGTATTCACGTCAATTTTAGTAGTGAAGACTGTGGAACTCGGAAGTCTCGACATCACGGGCGATATTTCAGTCGAACCCGTCCAACCCACCACCCCCATTCCATCATATGCCTACCTTTATTTGTGCGTATAAAGAATTTCCTTTTTTTTAAGTCATCTCTACACCTACACAATCTGTGAATTGTTTTACAGACTCATGGGTCCTACAGGCGCCGGGAAAAGCTCCGAGTCCGTAAGCCAGATACCATGGTCACCATTAACGATGATTTAGCTTAAGAACTGGTGTCTCGAAGTTCATTGAAGCACTAGGAGGCAAACAGCAGCCCCTCTCGATCTCGAGCAATCAGCTCGCAGAATACACCCAGAGCGTAAACGCTTACAGACTTGTCAATGTCACTCGACAGGATCGACCAGTTTACCCCGTCGATACTCCTAGTTTTTCCAACAGCAAGTTCTCCGAAATTGAAATTGTGACGATGGTTGAAAGCTGGAGGCTGGTGGCTAAAAAGTAGGTACTTCCTTGCATGATGTGCAAATCTTTTAAGCAAATATTTCAATTAGGCTACGGCGCTTTCACAAAGTCCTTTTTTTGACGCCAATTACGGAACCGAGGTTGCCTGGAAGCCGGCGTCGGACAATCGCAATGCTCAAAGCGCATTCGTGGACACTCTCTACAATGACCGGACCCAAAAACGCGCAGAGTCAAACTTTGCACAAATGAGGGACGATATTTGTAAGGTAACTTGTTCTCGCTTCATCTGAGTGGACTTCGCAGCCACTTACTTGCATTCTATAGGACTTTGTTCGGCCAGTGGGAAATCTCCCTTTCAGCTTTACGAATACCAGGATCTTTGCCCTTGAGGCCATGAACGATCATATTAAGTATGCCACGATTTTTGAAACCTCGATATCTTGGGCATCTGGTCCCCTATATCAAGACTTGCATGAGCGTATCGAAAGCGCACTACAAAAAATGCAAACGATAGAATTCGAGATATCGCAAGTGGACGAGTATACGAACGCCGACCTCAAAGCCGTCCTGAAGAAGAATAAAGCTGATAAAGAAGGGATATTGGAGAACTTTAGTAAGCAATTTACCGACTTCAAAGATGTTCCTTCTGGTTTTGAAGAGGTCCGTCAACGTCTTCAAGTCTCAATTGAAGCTATACAGGGCACAAGCAAACGACTTTCACAATTTTTGAACGTCGTCTATCGCAGTCGAGGAGTTTAATTCTGTGAATGTTCGTTCCATCGACGATGTTGAGGATTCAAATTCCCTCCCTGCATCACCTCCGTCCATTGATATCCCTCCTGACTTGGATGTGACACTTCACGATGCACGTTCCTCGATACAAGAAAGCCACCTATCCCCATTAGCTGTACAAGCCCAACATATCATTGACTCTGTCGATCCACGCTCTAGTATTAGAGAACGGAATACGACCAAAATGGCGACCCCAGAGGAACCCGTGATCCCCCTCCCAGTTATCTATGCCACCCATGATGAGTGGGGTAAAGTAGCACCAGCAGACCTTGCCACTCTTCGTCCAGATCCAATTCCCGATCATCATCCCCCAACGAGTACTCTTCAAATGCAACCCTCTCGCATGCTCCTTCTAAAGGAACTAACTCACCGCCTGGTCCAGGTTGCCAGGAGTCGCGGAAGGAAGTGGTTCAGAAAGAGGGCGCTTTAGGCTTTTATTCTAACAGGTTTCCAGTGACCAATACTATGGGACATCTTTTTCTACTCCCACAGTAGCGTATTTAAAACTATTAATGTATTAGCCATGAAAGAAAATGAGCACGAACTTCGGTTGATGACTCAACCCACATTAGTGGTGCGATCTAGACCTGTATTGACTCATGATGATGTGCGTACGACGCCTTCAAGCACGAAAACAAATCACACTTGATGACCGGTGTGAGGTCAACGTCGTAAGAGTCGCTCTGAGGGTGCGTTTGCGTGTTTCCGTAAATAACTAGGCCTTCGTAGAGTAGAAATATAACGACATTTGAAGCAAAGGACACTTCCTAAAGCTGAGACGAACTCTGAGATATTGGCATAAAAGTAAGCTGTAGTATTTTTACGAAACCTCGTAGACTATGTACAAGCTCGAATCGGAGCTATACTACTAACTAGGGGGGTTCGAAACGAAATAAGAATGCGCCGCAGCGCACAAGAAAGGATTTGAAACAAAAGAAACAACTATAAATGGTAAAGAGGAGGGGTGAAGTGAGAGGAAATGGGAGTTGGAATATAAAAACGAGGGTAAATGTTAAAGAAAGTGATGAAGTAAACGGACTTAACGCCCGCACGCATCATGAGGTGCGTGGTTGTAAGTAAGGTACGGTGGTCGAGGCCATCCCGTTTGGTTTTGTGTTGTGGCGGCTGATGGCCCTAATGCTAACGAGCGACGCTTGTACTAGTTGTAGTTATACGATAGCTCCGTGAGTTGGTGATGAAGCCGTGATAACCGGGATGGATGAGCGCCGTGATTTGAAGTGCGTGCGTGAAAGTGCGTGAAAGTGAAATGCGAAAATGGTGAATTACAGGTTCAGGTGAGGGCGCTGCTCATCAATGATAAAGGCAGAAAATCAACAGACACTAATTTGGAAACGACGAATCACAGAGTATATGTATATGTGTAGATAGAGCAGATGTCTATATTCAAACATTTATCACTAATGACAATCCTCTCGATGTTTGTCATGCCTCTTTCCCCAGCGCTTCGCTAAATCGACAGCTCGTATGAAGACACCTCCTTTTGGCTTCTTAGATCCAGGGCTGGTGATGATTGGATTTTTAATGTGCAGATAAGAATGAGACAGGGGGGTGTGAGATTGCGCCGTATCTCCACCCACAGTCAGTGGAAGGTCAGGAGCTGATCCAAAATCTTGCAGTTCCTGTTCAAATTCGGCTAGAAGTGCTTGAACTTCCTCAAGTCGGGGAAGCAGTACTGCCACCAGCTCTTCCTCGGATCGTTCCATTGCCACTTGAAGCTCCGACTGGATGTTGGCCTGTTGTATCTCGAGGTTCTGGATCCGTATGTGGAGATTATCATATATATTTGAAGCAAATGACGTTTCTCGGAGGGGAAGTGCGATTGATTTTCTGAGGTGGAAATCGCCATACTGTTGAACATTCACAGTTTCATCCAGAATTGTTAGTGCGGACTCCTGGGTGTTCTCAAATCTGACAATACGACTTCCGTTGTCGATATAATCCTAATAAGCGGTTACGACCAAACAGTAAGATTCACATATCCAATATCATGAGAGTCTCCTGAAAACCTCATACCTTCCAAATCTCGTTTCGAAGTTGGTTGAAATTACTTTCTGCTCGTGTCTTTGCGTTTTCTCCCCAAATAGAGTCCCACATAGTGGAAACAATAGTTATCAGCTCTGCAGAGTCGATTCCAGTTAGCGCACCGAGGGTTTGCAGAAGGCGTCGTTGACTTCCAGGTAGACGCGGATTGTTGATAGGCACGAGATATAGAATGCGGAATGTGTATACCCTTTTAGCAAAGTCAGCGGTTGGCACAACGCAGAAGCTCAGCGTCTTACCTGGTTGTTTGAATGAGCTCTTTTAGCATGGAAACAATGCTGATGGTCGAGATTCTGTTATCCGCAAAACCGGGAACGTCGACAAGATAAATGGGAAGTCGCTGGTTCTTTACTACGTTTAAGATTCGATAGATGTTTATTGACTGTGTAAACCCTTCCAGGCTGCTGCTGGATAGACAGAGTGAGGTGTCTGAAGCGACTGCCTCAATGAACTAGTTGAAACGATATCAGGCCTTAACATTTGCGAATCATCGTGCGATTGATTGTGCTCTACAACTCACCGAGCTCTTTCCTGATCCAGTTGGCCCGAGTAATCTAGTAATTCAAGTTTGATTTACCATCTCGGCAGAGTAACGAGGGCCTACACGTAGAGGATATATCCTTTTGATTCTATGATCTTTTCAACCTGTTCTACCGAGACTGCTCCAGAAAACGTGAGATGATTGAACTTGACTTGTCGACCAGTGTTCATCTTGTATCTTATTGACACCGATAGGGAACGCGTTTGTGAGTCCAAGTCAAGATAGAGAGGTGCGAGAGACAGGAATAACTTACAGTCGTTTGCATATTGTTTTGCACAACAATATTTTTAAAATCTTGCTTGGTCGTGTTTTGAATGATGCCGAACGTCACATCTCCTCGATAGGGGCATTTGCCTCTCGCCTTCTGTTCACCAGAAGCATTTAACTGCCTCACTTTTTGTCGTTTGTAGCCCATGTAGGTTACTATCCTACCTTTTTGTGAAGTATATTAGGCATTTACTAACCTGAGTCTCTCGAGGATTGAGTTGGACGAAGCATTTCATCAGGGCTCTGCTGACGATGACCCTGGATAGGTGTCAATCAATATCCAAATAAACAAGATTTTAGAAATTGTTGTGTGCAAAACAATATGCAAACGAATGTAGTCTGTCACATTTGGCTTATCCGACGATATGAGTAAGCCTGTTTACGAATGGCTGTGCTGAAGACTGTCCCTTATATTTGGCCGAATCTTCCCTCTCTTCCACAGACAGCTTCGAACACCACAACGTCGTGATACGACGACTTCTAGATACGTTTATCTCCCTCAAACTTGGTCGTCGCTACCCCCTCTCAGGTTCATATTCTTATTTCGCCACAAATTTCGCATTGGAATCAAAGAACGGACTCGCATATCAGTTGACTGGTCTGGCAGTCCTCTTCGAAAAGGAAGAGCATGACAATTCAAAGGTTAGTAAAATGAGGGAACAGGTCTCAGGCGCACTGTGCCCATTTACTGTTAGCCTCAACGAGAGCAAGGTGTCCCTACCTTTCTCTGGCTGATTGGTTCGTTGGGCACAAGTAATTCCTTAAAATATTGCATTGGACAGAATTAAAACTTAACAACCCTCATCGAATGCGTTGTGCTAATTGTTCAAACGTAGAACCTCTTTCGTTGTTAAGATTTCTACGACTATGATGTGTCTCTTAGCCTGCTATTGATAAAGACGAACAAGTGACCTGTTACTTTATGGTCGTCAATGTCCGATAAAGTGGCCTCATCCTGTGCGTTTCTTGAGACTATATGTGCCATCTACATCGCACGAACAGTCTTTTTCCTCTTGACAACCACCTCTGAATCTCATCTCTCATTCCATATCAGAGGACCGTCACTATGATGTTAACGACTACAGAAGAATACAAATTTCTCAGAATTCGCGGCTCATTTCTAAGTGTTGTCCCAGTAACACCAGAAGATGTGACAAGAGAATTGTTACAAATCCCAATGTACACATGGTTTACCATAGTATCTGGGTCTAGTTATGAGAGCTCGCGTTCCCTAGTCTCATGGGTCCGATTTGTTACTTCTCCGAGCATTCGCGGACATATCATGATTATTATTCTATGTATATTGTAGCAAGAGCCCTACTGGCTATGCTGAATCAATCATTTGAATTTATTTTCCAATCGTTTCACTGACTCGACGGCCCTTGTGAAGAGCCCTTTCTTTGGCATCATGGGATGTGGGGTTGCTGTAACGGGCACAGGGTTGGAATTGGAGGGTCTGGGGGTTGGTATGACAGACATAGGGACAGCATCAGTGGGTTTAGGGGTGGGTGAGACCGATGTAGGGATATCATCTGCGGGTTCGGATGAAGGAGGAATATCAGATACCAGTCCGAAGTCTCGCAGCTCCTCTTCGAATTTCGCAAGACAGCTCTGCGCTTCCTCAAGTTTCGGAATAAGAGCAGCTATGAGTTTCTCGTTTGATCGCTCTCTTGCGCCCTTCAAACTCGACTGAATGGTTGTTTCCTGCAATCTCCAATCTTGAATCCGTGTTTGGAGGTCTTCGTATAGATTTAGTGCGAAGGGGGTTTGAGAAAGGGGCCGTGAAATTGTTTGCACCAGCGTGAAAATGTAGCCCAGGCGTGAAAACGCCTCCTCTAAAATACCCAGAGCCGACTCCTGTGTACGATAATACTGGACAACTTTGGTTCCATTGGAGGTATAGTCCTAATAGATATCACGAATGTGAATGACGAGGAACACCACGAAAGCCAAGAGAGACGACTATACTTTCCATATCTCGTCCTGAAACTGCCTAAAATTGCTCTCTGCGCGTGCCCTTGCTGTTTCGCTCCAAATCAAGTCCCACATCGTGGTTACGATGGTGACACTTTGTCCTGATGGGGTCCCTGTCAGTGCTTGGAAAGTTCGGAGCACCCTTCGTTGACTTCCAGACAAGCGTGGTTTGTCGATCGGCGTGAAGTAAAGAATATAAAAGAATCGGCCTCTAGTTATCAGGTAAGCATATTAAAGGAAAGAAGAGATGACGAGGACTCACTCTAGGTGTGCTTGAAGCGTCTCCTTCAACATGGAAACTATTCTGTTCACCGATATCTTACTATCTGCGAACCCAGGGACATCTACAAGATAAATCGGGTTGCCGCCATTATTCCAGGCATTTATGATTCGGTACATGGATATGGTTTGTGTGAACCCTTCTAGTCCATTGCTGGAAAGACCGAGTGACGTGTTTGCAGCGATTGATTCGATGAACTGCCGACAACAGGATCGGTGATGCCATTTTGTAAGTGGTCGTTCACCGAACAGTTATTATGATTCAGAGGCTTACACTACTCTTCCCTGATCCAGTCGGGCCAAGCAGGCTATTCGTGCGATCGTAAGTTAAATCTCGCAGTAGGACCACGCACTTACACGAACAAGACAAATTTATCGCTTCCATTTATCCGCCCTAGTTTTGAGACTTGTTTTACGGAAACGGGTCCAGAAACTCTGGTATAGTCGAGTTTCTTGAAGAAGGCAGGGTCCAACCCAGAGGGAAAATTTACTAATGCGTCAGTTGGCTCGGCGGGGTCCATGATGAAGAGATAGTAAAGGTCGAGGGGGATGTGGGGAACACGACCAATTTCTATGAATCTCATCCAACGTACATATGTATATATGCACATAACGACGCCTTGAGGCTTTACGTGAGCTTGACTGAATATGATTCCCATGATGCAGTGACAGGCAATAAAATTAGTTGAAAGAGATACTGCACAAAGAGGACCATAGCAATATGAATTGACGTCATGACATGTGAACGATTAACATACCATTTGGAACTCCTCGGATAGTTTAGTGTATTATCGAATACAAGGCAGAGCTCATCTCCATCTTCATTGTTGCTATGCACTCTTCTTTTGACGTTTTTCAGATTTTTGCTGTCGTTCGAGCTGAAGGTGGCATGAAATTGGGTCGAATAACACTCCAACCTTCACACGACGCCAAAAGACGGTTTGAATTTCATTACAACTCTTCCCTCGAGCCCCGCTCCTTGATTTCGAACACGTCCCTCGGATTTTCCATCTCCTCAAGTTCTCTCATTCCGGCGATCCCTAGCCCTTGCTATCTTATCTGCCTCTCCCCGCCCTGCTTTCAACTCTATTCATCATCCACACCATCAGCAAGCTTATTCCATCCTTCGCAACCCCCGATTTGTGATAGCAAAGTTGTACCGCCGCCCTGCGTGTGGGAGGCGGGCAGTGGAGAAAGGCGTTAGAGTGGGTGCACTTCAGGAATTTGCGATACATGTTCGGAGTGGCCCGCTCAGTCGCCCTCATGAGTCGTTGTCGTGGTAGAGCCCTGTGGTGGAATTGCGGAGAAGAATTCACAGGTGTGGGGGATTCAGAGATTGCGCAGGGCCCGAACTGTGTGAGGGATGTACAGATCCCAGAGCGGGAATGGTCGAATTTAGTTCAAACTTCAGGGATATACCGTCCTGCGTTGCTCGATATGGTACAACAAAGCCACAAAATGCAAGTTAAAAGCCGCAACTCCACTTCATTAAGATGCTCTGACCAGTAAGTCTCACATCACCATCTTGATACAATATTTCAGCTTCAATCCCTCAGAATACAACCTCACCGAAAATTTCCCATTCTTCGAACATTATTTCTTGTATCATAATCAATTGAACGTCTATTCTACCCTATGTTTTCGCATCCAAATATCTTCTGTTGCAGTAAATTGGATTCTCATCGTATTTACATTGTGTTGTCAGTAGGCCTTTGCAATCAATCACTCTTTGCAGTTCTTCAATAACTTGGGCTTGTCACTTCAAAAAAGGTGGAATGTGATTAGCAAGTATGACTGGCTGGTGTCGTTGTCAAGGGGCCGCGTTAAAAAAGGTTTGAAAAAAGCACAACAAGGTGAGGTAGAACCAAAGTTTAGAGAATTGATGGTTTATGGTGCGGTTCTCATGCTGCGCTTGCATGATCTGGTTATCCTTCATCTACAGTCTCGCCCTAACTTCCAAATGCTAACCATGCCCAACCTTTACTTCCATCCGACCTGATTACACTAAATGACCAGATACACGGCGCACAGACAGCAGAGCAAGGTGTCTCTGTTGCTATTTCACAAAAGACAGGGATGAGGGTCATGGTTGTAGCCTGGGTTGAAACTTGACACAGAAGTCAAAGCGGTAGCGGACGAATCACGCCGACGTTTCTCTGGTGAGGCACCCAGCACAATCCAGTAGCTCCCCGATACGCCCTAGAGCGCCATAAAATTACTCGATTAGCAGCCCAGGGTGGGCACATTCAGAAGAAACGACCGCTCGGTTTGCGAGGTTAGAATACAGGAAAAGGTGCGAATATTTAAAGGAGTGAGAAATCCAACGCATTGATGATGTGTCATTCCATCATTGACGGCGGTGAACCATCCTGATCGCGCTGGTAGGTGCTAAGATTAATTTAAAATTTGGTGGCAAGGGGGGCGTCTATAAACATAGGTCGATTTGGGGACGAATATGGGGATGCGAAACGGAGAAGTCAATGTAAAATGAAACGCCAGCTAAAAATCTCCATCATTCAACGTGAATGCGCTGAGTAATCTGATTAAGAGTCAGTGCTCAAGCACTTCAGAGACCCAGAAAAATGTTACTCACATATACATTCCTCAGATGAGTTGTAATGTCCGTAATCCATGTCGACGGCTTGCTATCCAACTTCGCCATGCTGGCTTCTTTTCTCTATACCACCCCCAATGTTTTCATCGACATCCCAATCATTTTTTCACTCGCACCCTTGACGGTAATCGTACTCAGAGTTACTATCATAACCCCATCGTAGTTACCACTCCCACTTCTGTCGGACCTCGACCCTGACCCAATCCGACAATCCGCCGACCTTCAACTACGACGCTTCCTGGACTGTCAGCAACACCTAGAGCCAACAAAATTCAATGAAGGGCAGCATACGATGACAATGTTCCTCTTACAAAAGGGTGAGGTCCACTCGTGGATCCAGGCTTCTGGTAGAGGCCAAAGTGGCTGCGACTCCAACGTCACCCTGCCATCAGTTTCCTCTCCCAACGGCAACATCACACTTTTTCAACTCTCGACTGAGCTGTGCGGGGTATTGACCTCACTGTTGCGTCGAGTAAACCAACAACATAACCATGTCCTCTGGTCATGGCATAGTCGTAGCAGGAGGGGGGAAGAAATCTATAATGAAATTAATGACGTGGCAGGCAAGGGGATGAGTGATCACCATTTCTTATCGTGCTGGCGAGTCGCCATACAGATTCCAAGCACCTAGGGATCACAGGTAAGTATCGTGAGTCAATTGGGGATGCGGGAAGGGCAGTATTGGCCGGTACTTACAAAAGATTTAGTGATACAATCACAAGTCGGGTTGAAGAAAGTGGCGTGGCATAGTAACATCGTTTGGGGTGTTGAGACATCGGAGGATGGTTGAACCACAGTTGCAGACAGAGGAGGTATAGAAGCCACACTGAGATGCATATATCTGACTACGGGAGACTACCAAGGAGAGTATCCCTCCGATTCCATCGTCTACGTTCCCCAAAAACGATGATCCACCGCTCATAGCCACATATGTGACCAGTACAACTACCCGATGCTTTTAGCCCACGTTTTCCTCGTGCCGCCCCGACAACCACCAGCGCAGACAAACCCTCCTGCTCCGCTCTCTGACATCAACCCCTGCAGCATGACGAGCTTAACGTCTGTGCAGCTGGCATTACTATTGAGGTAGTCCTCTACCTGGTTTCACCATGTCGTCAGCATCTCAGCCGTCAATGAAATAAATTAACAAACTTTGCCAGTCACCGTCGTCTAGATTTAGTGCACACCTAGGTTGCGAACACGTTGGTGGTGCCATGTGTCACATAAGGATGTAAGAGAGAGGGCGAAAGAGACCTTAACGGCGGGAAGTCTTTAGTGCAGGAATGAGTTAATAAAATGGAGTGATAAAACATGACGGGTGTGCTCACCGAAGACGTCGGAATCCGTGTTTCCACCTTATTATTCTCCTTCAACACTTCTTGACCAAATGTTAAGAGCCCAGGGAAGAGTGTCACATCGTATGACTGCTCTGAATCTTCAAGCTTGAAATTCCTTTCCACAGAGTCCATCTCTTCTTTCTCGTCCTCCAATATGAGATTGGTACTTCCTATTCCGACTCTGGAGACAATTTTTGGTCCAAATACAGAACCACTGGCGCGCTCTTAGATGAACATGTAATCTAGCGCAGATGAGAGACAGACAGGGATGGCGGGAAGCTTGTGGTGTTAAACACACTATAAGATTCGCATTATTATACCTAAATACACTGAGATCGTTTGAGAGGCGTCAGATATAGGTCAAGCAAAAGGGGACCAGAATAATTGACTCACTTGTACGCAGTCAGATCCTTTGAAAAAATGTGTATGCCAAGGCAGTCTGGTTCCCGTCCTATGGGATCCAGTCACTGCAACCACACGGCCCACACCATCCCCAATATCCCTTCTTCCAAGGCGTTCAAATTTTCAATAGATATCTGAACAGCAATAGAGAGAGGAGAGAAGGAGGACGTCAGTAAGAGACTGAGTGGTCAAAGTTGGGTATTTCCAAATCGGGGGTGCTCGATCAGCGCTGCACGAGGCACGTGATCTGGTCCCCCCCCCCCACTTTGCTTTGGCACGGCCCTGAAGACAGGGGCTTGAGTTTGAATTAAGCTCCGAAGAGTAGGGAGCTAATTCATGCGATGGTAACATATCTTTCAAATCGACTCTCGTGAGCCAGTAAGCTTCAGGCTTGTGTGCCTTCTTTATATATATCATGGATCAGTGCTTGGCTCCCCAGTCCTGTCAATTCATAAAGCTCATCATTGATTTATACGTCGTCGAGAGTGCTCCTATTTTTCAACTTGATATCATGTACTCATCGTACAAAATGAGGGAGATAACTTTCCAAAAGTCCCGAATATAATGTTAGAACGAAGTAGCATGCTTGGTTCGAGGTTGTCAACGATGTCACACAAAATCACGATAACGATCAATTCAACCTCGTTCCCCTAGCCTGTTAGATCGCGACGGTCGCGACAACACCCATGGAACCAATCTTTCCCCTTGAGCTCATACACAAAATTATCTGCCTCGTCAAAAATGACAACGCTCCGTCCTCGCTGTTATCATTATCTTATTGCTGCAAGACATTCTCCAATATTTGTCGACCCTTCATCTTCGAGCGCATTCACTTGGGGTTCAGTAACAAGAATATTGCACGCACTTTATCAGTTCTTAAATGTCTATCTCAAAACACGTCGTACTTGCCCTATGTGCGAAGTCTTCTGGTCGATCTGCGTGACAGAGAACAAAATACACAACCAAGGACAACAAAGGATGTTGTTGACCTCTGGGGATCGGTCATGATTGCGCTACCCCGCCTAGATTCTATCACACTCCAACAGGACAGCTTCTCTACGATGCCCGACAGTACGTCCTCCGTCGTCAACAAACTCATCGCCTTTTATATCTCCCGAGGAACATTGAAATCAGCGACCGTGGACGGTATCTTGGAAGATACCCAGACGATGGATGCGCTATTGTCACCACCGTCATCTTTGCTCTCTCTGACCCTCCACAATCCACGGTTTCTCTTCTACATGCTTGCTGAAATAGTTCCCATCACCTCGTCATCAAACCTCACAACATTCAAAGTATACAACCCAGATCGATTCCCTCTCCACATCCTCGACAGATACCCGAATCTCACCCATCTAGAAATGGAGTTTAACAGGCACTACAACCCCGGATCTCGTCTTCGTACATTAGACGCACCACCCTTCTCCAAATTACGGTACCTCTCATTCAAAGCTCTGGACCCAAATCAATATTCGATGTCTCTGACCCGGGACTTTATCAGACTATGCGATCCGGGTCTAGGGCTTCCGCTTCCTCGTGTTGAACACCTTTCACTGGCGGTATCTGACGAAGATGCATGGGTCGAGTTGTCAACTTTGCTGGGAAAGCTACGTCAGCTAAGAACTCTGGAAATAAACTGTAAGCGCATGCACTGTCGCAAAATTTACACGTCCAGGCATGCTGATATTCGTCCCATCTCATCAGTCATTTTATATCGACCTCGAACGGGGAGAAACCCATTCAACGTGCTGCAAATTGCCGAGCACATCAAGAGTGTATACACTTCGCTTCAAAATATCTCTCTGCGCATAAGTCTCAATAGTACGCCTGCGCAATCCAAGAAGGCATTGGACAACGTGTCATCATTCCTAGTACAGATCTCGGAAGTGAACGTCCTAGAAACGTTCACCCTTGATGCTGTGTTTATTCGCGATTCGGACAAGCTACCTCCTCTGGACAGTTGGTCGACGATTGCAGACTGTATATCAAGAGAGGACCAATTCCCGAAGATTTCGAAATTCTGTTTCTCTTTGAACGTTAACTGCCGTGCTAAGTTCGTGTTGAATTCCTCCGACGCTCAACACTATGTAACCGGGTTCAAGGATACTCTTAGGGAAAGGATCAGGAGAGGTGTTGAGATCGAGACGTCGATGACATTCGTTGACGTCGGGTTCTAGTTTAACTGTATATTGTCATGGAACGTGTATTTAAACTGTCTGCCTGCTGTCAGGTCTGTAGTAGGGTACCATGCAATCGAAGATCATGCCGCTTTGGTTCATGCAGCGGGAAAAAACAATTCGAAATATCAAGGAAGTATAATAAACTTAAGATTGAGGTGTTGTGCTTGATCACGTCGATGATAAATAATCATCGGATTCCCAATGGCATCCGCCTCTCTATTAACACCAAACGTATCCGTCCACATCCCAAACATTCTCCCACTCGCAACATCTTTCAGCTTCACACCTGACAACCATAATCTCCCGTTTTTTGAATACTGTTTCAAGTACCATAACGAGTTCGACATCTGTTTTCCCCTTACATTTTTGTATAGCCTTTCTTTTCTTCCCTTCGGATAACTTCTTTATATACATGACATAGCCGAAAATCTGCTGTAGAGTAATCTACCAGTGGGACTTTCCTTCAGATCTCGGACCCACAGATTTTGAATGAAACCGTATTATCGTCAGGTACTGCTCTAGTTGGCTACTGAATAAACGAGACATGCGAGGATGGTCGACAACTTCAGTTAGCGTTATACATTAGATGCAGGAGCAGTTGTGATAAAAACAAATGTAATTATCCAACCAAATTACACCGAAAAAGCAGACGACAAATGAGAGACAGGTGATGGACGAGAAACAGAATAATATAATCCCTTAAAATAGATATATCTAGTCTAAAGTGCCTCATCGTGACTAAGGTCTCCTAGATGGACCTCGAGAAGTCTACGTATCGCCACACAATGGACACCAATACACCTAATAGAGAAACCGAATGCACCTGAGAGCTACGAGCGCAAAACACGTTGGGGGTTTGAGGCATTAAGAGCGAGTGAGAGTGACCCATTGGAATGGTGCGAAGAGTGGAACGAGTAGTGGCGTGGAAGCTGAGATCGCTGCTGTCGTCGTTAAACTGAAGTCGACGTTGGTCCTTCAAGAGGCAGAGCAGGTGTAGAATGCGAGATTAGAGAAACGCCAAACCGGGTTCAGGTAGAGATAGGGGAGAAGGGTACGAAAATGGAGGACGATGTGGCAACATGCGACGTTGCAGTAAATGTGGGATTGATTGCCTGGCTCAAGCTGAGGAGAGCCAGAGAAACAGTATCCACAGGCAGTGATCGCTATTCTCCTTGTAGTATTCCATCGTCATCTTGAGCCTCACCCTGGGACGCAATCTCTCCAGCATCGTCTTCCACCACCGCATTTACCGCCCTTATATCCTCCAACATCCCCCTCGCGTCCCTCTCCTCTCCTCTCCTTCTCCAGCACCCATCCCGGACTCTCACTTCGGACAAATCGCAACACCCACACTCGCCACCAATTTTCCTGTAGACTGTGTAGGCGATCTAAACGAGCCGTTCATCTCTGATGCGTCCTTGATCTTCTATGATGCGTGTACGTTCTCTCCCCCTCCCCTTCAACCCAAACCACGCTCTCGTTCTCATTCTCGTCAACATCCATAGTCAACAACGCAGGCGCGTCATTTCTCCCCTTCAGTTCTTCCAATCCGTCGTCTTTTGAGTTCCCCGTTTCCTCCCCATTCATCCCGACGACCTCCCCCTCCACAACGCCACTCATCATCCGGACCAACGCCAAGGAGCCCACTTCACTCGCAATCTCCGCTATTTGTGATATCGCGTCGTTGTTTGAGGTGTTTTGGTGAGGGTTATACTTGAGGTTTAGGGATGCGGAGTGGTACCAAAGATAGGAGAGCGAGGGCAGAGGGGTGCCGGGCTGGTGCATTCGGAACATCAACGTGATGGGATGGGTGATGAGGATACAGGATCGGAATGGGGCGGTGATGTGCGCGCGACGTCTTCAGGTGCGTAAACAAATCACACTGATGACCGGAGTGAGGTCAACGTCGCAAGAGTCGCTCTGAGGGTGCGTGTAGGTGTTTCCGTAGTTGACTAGGCCTTCGTAGCGATAGAATAAACAGATATTTGAAGCAGACGACGCTTCCTAGGACTGATATGTGAGACTAAAACTTAGAGGTTCGAAATGTGGGCATAAAAGTAGCTGTAGTATTTTTACGAAGCCTCTAGACTATGTACAAAGGTGAATCGGAGCTAAAATACCAACTAAGGGGGTTCGAAACGAAATAAGAAAGCGCCGAAGCGCACAAGAAAGGGTTTGAAACAAAAGAAATAACTTAAAATGGACAAAAGGAGGGGGTGAAGTGAGGGGAGATGGGAGTTGGACGATGGAAAGAGGGTAAATATTGAAGAAAATTGATGAATTAAACAGATTTTAGAGTCCGTAGGCGCCATGGGGTGCGCAGTTGCAAGGTAAGTTGGTCGGCTGATGGTAATGTAACGAGCGACGCTCGTAGTTATGCGATAGCGCCGTGAGTTGGTGACGAAGCCGTGATGACCGGGATGGGTAAGCGTCGTGAATTGGAGCGCGTGTGCGTGCGTGATGGTGAAATGCGAAAATGGTGGTTTACGGGTGCAGGTGAGCGCGCTGCTCATCAGCGGTGAAAGCAGAGGCGGAGGTTTTTGGGTTTCCCATCCCGATAATGGCGTAATTCTTCTCCTTCCGCTCCACCTGGGTCGTTTCCACCACGTCTGTTAGTACCAAGACGACTAGTCCGACAGAGCGCGGGACTGCACAAGATGGAGCAGCTGGTGCTGGGGCAGTGGTAGCTGAGAGTGTCGTTGAAGGGGTGTAGACACAGGGAGAGAGGAGATCGGGGGAGGGGAGGGAGAACTAGTGGAAGTTGAATGTTGACTGATTGCAGGAGAATCTCGTGGATCATTGATGAGAGTGATAGTCATTGATGAAATCATAGAAAGCGATGGCGATGACGGGTGTGGCTGAAGCCAGAGTTGAAGCGGATAACAGGGAGTGGATTGGCTACACAGGCTCCCTCCCAATTGCTATTCCACAAAGAGCGTGAATGGAGAGTAAAACTTGCGATTGTGACAGAAGTGGCGGGACTGAGTGAATAAGAGTGTGTTTATGAAGCCGACGTTGACATTGTGCTCCAAAGTCGCAGAGGTTGACGAGGTCGTCATAAATGAGTCGCCGTTGAATAAAAGGATGGGGACCAGTTATCCTCCACGGGACAAACACGGACTGGGCAGGGGTCGATCACACCACCGCTCTTTCATCACCTCCTCTGATACACGTGTAGTTGTCCCAGTAGCCCCAGGACGTCACATACGGGCTACTTTGGCGAGGCCAGACCTCGTTGATACCAGTTGTTGACACAGTGGATGGCCTCCGAGGACAGGATAACGTGGTGGTGTCTAGAGAACACCCTGAGCTGGGAATAAGGGATAGTACACAGGAACTTGTGCGGTATATGAGGGGTTATGGTAGGGTTTTGTTTTCACTCCACAGATAGTTAAAACACCAAAATAAAATAGGATTATTCTTCCTGAATACACTGAAAGCGTTGAAGCTGCGTCAGCGCCAGATCAAGTAATGGAAACCAGGATCATTCACTCACATATATGACAGCCAAACCCTTTTAATCCCCGCTACCTTTAGGTAGTGGGTTTTAGTGAAATGTTCAAAAAAAATTTGGCGGAGGATTTGTGGTGGCTGTACATTCACGTCTCTATGGTAATTTTGTCCCACTCCGCTTAACCTTGGAGCTCTCTGGAGCATATCTCGTCTTGAGGTGCTGACCCCTCTATCCGTATCCCTTTTGCTACGTGACCATCATGATGCACGTATCTACTCTCATAGACAGTAATCCCTGCTACCTGTAGGTAGTGAATTTTAGTGGAATGTTCAAAAAAAAAAAAAATGGCGGAAGATTTGAGGTGGTTGTACTTTGTCAGGTCCGTCAGGAAATTGAGTCCTCAGCCACTCCACAACCCGCACCACAAATCTTATCTGATACCCTCTTCGTCCTTGACTACGATGGCTTGGTCAATACCATCACACGCACCAGGATTTCCAATAGCTTAACGATCCCAACTGGTCTAGCATCTCTAATATTCAATTAAAAGGGGGTGCGCTTTCGTATTGAAATGTCGATGCTTGGCTCGTTGGGGTGTTTGGTTTGCGTTAAGTGACATATATGTTGCGTTAAGGTCGCCCTATAGGACTGCTTTATTCATGCGAGTGCCAGGAAGAACCAACCGATGGTTGGCCACGAGCGGCAATCACACTTTCTGCCATCAAAATTGAAATTCTTCCTTCTATTTCCCTGGATAGCTACAACCACGGTATCGGATATTATGCTTAAGCGCTTACTTGACATATCAAGGACCAGGTAGCAGCCTCAAGGCTCCTGAATGGTTCCCTGTCCAAGAACAGCCAGCTTGAACATGATCATACATTCTTTGATTGTTTGATGTGTGCTCGAATATTCCGGATATTTCTCAGTTGACTAGTATCATAGTAATATTCTGCTTGGCTTTCATCTTAGGTACTTGTAGGTAGTCATAGATTATTCTCGATACATAATATTCATGTATATATGTAGAGACTTTTGGTCATCGAGGTCTACAAGGAATTCGAACATATTTCTACGCCTATTTATCATGTTCATCACCCTCTGCGCACAATATTGATATTTATTCGAATCACATCCCCAATGTTTGCATGAGTCCTGGACCTTGATTGCTTTGTCTGTGGATATGGGTCCAAACATACTGGTATTCAACCACTTTCGAACTGTTACAGATAGAAACATATTGGTAGCGGGCCATGCCGCTGGCCGGCGTTATCGTTATAGAAGATACAGCCCAGCGGCCTAAGCCGCGCTCAACGCGTCAATGGCAGTCTGAACAAACGCCTGCAACCACATGTGACATCAACGACTCCATCCACAGTACCCCGTCCTCTAGAAATAGCCACAAGTCTTTACAGTTTCAAATTATCAATTAAGGGAAAGGAATGATTCCATAAAAAACAATTGGGACCTAGGGGAGGAAGGCGAGGTATCAGTGGTTAATAAAGAGGAGAGCTGCGACACCACGAGTCAAAGTTCAGGTTTCCAAATTTGGGGAATGCGGTGCATGGCACATGCGCAGTTCCGATTTGGCCCATCGACGCAGACAGGGGCTTGGGTTTGAATTTGAATTTGAGCGTCTTAGTTGTGAAGTCAGGGGAGCGGACGCTTGTTCATGCGATAGTGAATGGTTTTGTATATTTGGAGCCCATATTATGGATCGGTAATCGCTTTCTGCGGCATGTCAATCCTTAAAGCTGCGTCGAATGCTAGAAGCCCGCCTTTGATTTCTACATCGTCGGAAGGGCACCCATTTTTCCACTTGATATTATGATAGCATCGGTAAAAATTGAGGGAACACAAGTCCCGAATGATCAGGGATTAATAAAGATATGCAATACCGTACTTGGTCGTCGGTGCTGACCTATTTCCGTCTTCAAACCTGAGAACGACGAATGTCGTGTCGATTTTGACATGGTACCATCCCAATCACTCTCCTTCTGTCAACGGGTTACGGAAACATAAATATCTGATTGCTATCGTATCGCATTGATCCCCCAAATAGAAATCCTTCAGGCCACCTCGTGCTTATACATACGAAGGCTCTTAGCTTTTACATACCAAGTCCCCTTCTTCACTCGCTAATACCCCTCGATGTCTACAATCCCGGAATTTGCAACCAAACTCAAAAATATTTCAATTTCTGGAGCTGTGTCGATAGAACAGGTCTCAAAAGTAGGACCAATAGATGGGAGTACTGGTTTTGCCGTATTTGTGCAAGTGCTCAATACTACTCTGAGATTACAACTTATACTTGTATGCCTAGCCTGCTTGGCCCAACCGGGTCAGGGAAGAGTACAGTAAGTGAGGTGATTATCAGACTACAACAAAATGGCATGACCAATTCTGTCGCAGTTCATAGAATCGCTCGCACCAAACCCCTCACTCGGCATTTCCAGCAATAAGTTGGAAGGGTTTACACAATCAGTAAACATTTATCGGATCGTGAATATCCGATATGGCAATGAGCACCCAATTTACCTCGTGGATGTTCCGGGCTTCGCAGATACCAAAATCTCATCCATGGGCATAGTCTCCATGTTGAGAAAGATGATTCAGACAAATGGGTGAGCCCCAGTCACCTCTTTCTTGGGACACACACTAACATCAAGCATAGTAATCCATGGTTCTATATTCTTTACTTCACACCTATACACAACCCACGTCTTCCTGGAAGTCAAAGGCAGGTCCTGCGAACCTTTAAAGCCTTGACAGGACCTGAGCCAGGTGGGAACACTACAATTGTTTCTACAATGTGGGACCTTGTTTGGGGCGAAAGCGCCTCGAGGCGTGCAGAAAGCAATTTTATCCAGCTTCAAAACGAGATCTGGAAGGTATGCTAATCTCGGAAATTCCTTGTGGTATTAATCAATGACATTCCCATCACTCGTTAGAACTCCAGCAGCAGCAGAAGTAGTATGGTCAGGTTTCAAAACACACAGGAGTCTGCACTGACAATTTTAGATGGTGCTTTGCGACAGTTTGGGTATGGCAAAGTCTATACCCTTAATGATTCAACTTCACAGCCCCTCCGACAAACCCCATTTGCATCAAATCTATATGATGACCTCCAAACCCAAATCCAGGGTCTTCAATTACAACAAACCAACATTCAGTTAGATTTGCAGGATGCAAGGGAGTGATCAGACGAGCAGCTCATAGCCACCCTTATTCCGCAACTCGAGGAAACGCAGGGCCTTCTTGTGAAATTCGAGAAGGAATTAGAAGAATTCGGCCCAGCACCGGACACTCCTCCTACCCCTGAACCTTCTGAATCTATCCCTGTGCTCGTTGCACCCACCCCGAATCCTATAATGCAGAAGAAAGGGCCCTTCAGGAGGGTCATCGATTCAGTGAAGCATCTGGAAAAGAAGCTTCACAGGAACAGGGATCGTTAAGCTGCTATGAACTGTTAAACTACCATCACGAGACTCCAGCAAGTCTCTTGCTACGAAGTCAAACAATAGCCACACACCAATATAATGTTTCAGTTTCATCCACCACCCATACAACATCTTTTCTCTTTCATTTTTTTTTTGTTTTTGATTTTCCTATTTGCATTTCATATCTCTCGTTCTCTAGCTATGTACATCCTCCTGTCAATATTGTCTGTAATTTATCTATCCATGGGTGTCTTTTCTCATCTATCTCGAGCTTGCCACTTTTGTTGCATTAGTGATACACATTGAAAATATTCTCGAATTCAAGGTAATGTCGACTGTGAGGGCACACGATTGTTGGGCTTAATTCATGCACTAATGAGGCTTTGATAGGGGCAATAGCGAGCTGAGGATTACAGGAAACAAAACGGGGCGATATCATGAGAAGCAGAGAGAGGGAGGGGCAGCGTAGCTGACGATACATAGTCATGAAAGAAGAATGTCGTTATTCACTGAAAACTGAGTGTAGTAAGAGATCGTTGGTGAGAGGCACATAACGGAAGTTGATTCAAATAATATTCCTAGTCTAAAGCGCCTGACCGCGACTAACGCGCACTACGAATGAGACTTCCTCCTTTATATACTCATCCATTACTTTCATATCGTGACGCTATCAGATCCACCGACCTCAACTTGCGTTTTGGCATGAGTAGTATTGAGCGTAATCGGGAACTGCAGTTGAGATGGCGCGTGGAGTGGAATGGGTTGGGGATGGTGATGTAACCGATGTTGACATCAATATCAAGGTGGGGGAAGTGAAAGGGTCGTCCGGAGGGAGAGAAAGAGTGGAAAGTCAGGTTAGAGAACTCGCAGGTTGAGTCTCGGAGGTGGTACTGGGGAGTGGTAGCGCGATTGACAACGACATCGTAAACGTTGGGATACCCATTTCAATCTGAGGCAACGCAGGAAGACATTGATCTCTATAGGCGGTAACAGTCACTCCCCTCCCGCGCGTCCCTCACACTCTCCCTATCTATCACCCTCATCCCCGCCCTTCCCACCGCAGAGGAGGCGGGTTTCTCCACCTCATCAGGTGCAGTCCTTATATCCTCCAACGCCGCCCTCACATCCCTCTTCTCCCTCTTCACCACCTATCCCAGAACTCTCGCTTTGAACAATGGCAACTCGTACACTCGTTATAGATCCCCATCTAGAGCGCGTAAGCGACGAGGACCAGTCGTTTCACAGAACCAGTGGTGGTGACTTTGCGTCTTTCCCTTTCTCTCTCTGGTTTTTCGTCCCCTCTAGCTTGACTACCCCCTCCTTCTCTCCGTTCCTCTACAATTCGCACACCCCACCCAGCTTGACCTCTTTTACGATTTTCGCCTCGTTGTTCCTTAGAGTAAGTATCGGTCATCGTATGTATTGATAGACGAGCGGGTGATATTGGTGACGATGCCGATGTTGAAGTTACGGATGATGCAGCTGATATTGAAGTTGGAGGCGGCGGGAGTGCATGTAAACCGGTGCATGAGGATGAGGGACCAGAACCACCAGGTGTGATGGAGGGAATCGGTAGTCGACCACAACCAGTCGGGGCGCTAATTCATGTTCTCTCTCCTCCCCCATCACTTCAACCCCGCTCGTGTTCTTGTCAACACCAGCGTCCCAGCTCAACAACAACATAGACGTTTCCTTCCCTGTCTCCTCTCTTCCGTTCAGTTTTTCCATCCCGTTTTCCCGTTCTCGCCTCCCTTTCCACTCATCGCAACAACCTGCCTCTCCATAGTGCCACTCATCATATCCACCAATGCCAAGCTGCCCCCTTCCCTCGTCATCTCTGCTATTTGCGATATCGCGTCGTGACGGGTAGGCATTTGTGTAGGGTCCAGTATCGTTTCGTGGGGTTTTTTAGCTGAGGGTTGTGCTGGCAGTTCAGGGATGCCCAGTAATATTAGATGCAGGTGGACGAGGAAAGAGAGGGGTGCAGGTGCAGGTGCAGGATATAGAATGCGGGATGAGAATGAGGCGAAAGCAGAGGCGGAGGCTTTGGGTTCCCATCCCGATGCTGGCATAATCCTTCTCCTTCAAGTCCTCCTTGTCTCGTTCCTACCACGTCCGGCCTAATGACAACGGCTAGTAAGACTGAAGGCGGGCCTCCACGAGGCGGAGTTGGGGCGGTGGTCCCTGTTGAAGGGGTGTAGACACGGGGAGAGAGGTGATCGGGGAGAGGTGAGGGAAACTGGTAGAAGGTGACCCCGAAAACACAGATGTTGACGACGACATCTTACTTGAGTCAGCGCTGCAAGAATAAGGGAATGGGGAACTTTAGATGCCATTTTTATCCTCCATGAGATGAATGAGGACTAACCATGAGTCGGCGTATTATCAACATCAACATCAGCACCTGATATCGGCCCCACAACAGTGACAACGACAGCTCCCACCACCGCTCTGGGTTCGCCTGCTTCCGTCATTGATTCAGTAGCACCAGGACATCACGCATATCCCACTTTGGTGAGCCTAGACCTCGTTGTTCTGATATCAGTCGTCGACGCAGTGGATGACTTTCCAGGGACAGAGACGACATAGTGTGTCTAGAGCGTATGCTGAGATTGGGAACGGAAGATAGCGAAGAGTTACACCGGAACTTGTGGGGTGCATGGGTGTATATGGTAGGGTTTTATGTTCACTTCACTTCTGGTTAAAACGCAAAAGAACGTAGAATTGTTCTACCTAGATACACTGGGAGAATTGAAGGTGCGTCAGATTCAGGTCAGTTAACATATAATCAGGATAATTGACTCACCTATATGTATTCCAAATCCTTTCAAAAGAGGAGACAGCCCAACCTTATGCCACATCCACCTGAACCGTGCCCAACGTGTTGTCGACAGGTAGAGCAGACAACACATCCAACCATAACGCTACGTATCCCTTAATCCCACGACAGCTATAAACCTCCAAGAGAAAATATGCGAAAAGAAATTTGCGGTAAGCAGATAATTTTTCATCTAGAGGAGGAAGAAAAGGACATCGGTGGTGGTCCGCAGCGAAGAGAGCAGAGTGGCTTGATGGCGCGACTCAAAGTTAGTATTTTCCAAATTTGGTGTGCGTGTGGCACAGCACGTGATAGAGCGCGTCGCGTAAGAGGGGCTTCAGCTCTGAGTTGATCAATTGCAAATAAGAAGTTGGTTTAGCGATCCCAAGTAAATGTAGTAATCCAAACATGTTGTAAATACTTTGTGAATGGGATCAGCAACAACGATAGCCATCATCACCAATTCCAATCCTCCATCTCTCTCTCAACATCAAATGCTGTGGCCAAAAATAGTCCCATGGCAGAGATCAGGGCACTTGTGGTCTTCGATAGACTGTGTTGAGATTCTGGATAGCGTGTCAATTGTTCACTTGGGACCAAGTCAAGTCATATCCCTACTTTTATTAATATACAACTTACCTCACTTGACATCTGCTTGCTTGTCTGGCCAATCGCAGCGCGAATTCGGTCTCGATGTCGTGGCAGACTATTACCGCGCACGATCGACAGTCCAAAATCCGCTGTCATGAGACTTCCTTCTCCCATTGGCAAAAGTACGGTTCACAGTACGCATTTCTCTCGGAACGTCAATTTAGTGGAGGACACTAATGGGGTGATAGGGGTAAGGCAAGCACAGTGTATGAGTAATGTTGTGGTCGTGAGCCGAGGGTAGAGAGGGACGACAGGACGACTCGTGGTGTAAGTGTAGGATTAGATGCGCATATCATGTAGATCAAGACGCGAAAGGAATGATATTTATCGAACCTAAATACGCTGAGAGCGTTGAAGATACGTCAGAACCAGCTCAGTTGAAAGAAAATCTGGACAACGACTCACTTATATTTAATCAAACCCTTTTGAAATAAGAAAAAAACGACCAACCCAGTGCCAACAGACGGAACGAATCTGATTCAGAGTCAGTCCCCGAACACTTAAGAGCCTCAGCGTAAGATTACTCGCGGATACATCCCATACAAATGAGTTGTAATGTCCGTAGCCCACGTCGACGACTCAGTCGGCGCTCCCCTCATAACCCGACTTGGCCATGGTCGCTTCCCGCCTCTCTACTACCCAAAACGTATCCATCCACATCCCAACCATCTTTCCACTCACACCCCCGACAGTAATCGTACTCAGAGTTATCATAACCCCGTAGTAGTTACCACTCCCACTTCTGCCTGACCTCGACCCTGAACCCAATCCGACAATCCGCCGACCTTCAACAACAATAGCTCCTGGACCGTCGGCAACACCTAGAGCCAACAAAAATCAATGAAGGGCAGGATACGATGTCAACGTTCCTCTTACAAAAGGAGTGAGGTCCATCGCTGGATCCAGGCTTCTGGTAGAGGCCAAAGTGACTGCGACGCCAACGTCACCCCGCCATCACTTTCCGCTCCCAACCGCAACATCACACCATTTCAACTCTCGACTGAGCGGCGTGGGGTATTGACCTCACTGTCGCGTTGACCAAACCGACAACATGACCATATCCTCCGATCATGGCATAGTCGTAGCGGGAGGGGAGAAGAAATCTATGATGGAAATTGATGACGTGGCTGGCGTGGGGGATGAGTGATCACCATTTCTTATCATGCTGGCGAGTCGTGATACAGATTCCAAGCACCTAGGGATCACAGGTAAGTGCTGTAAGTCAATTGGGGAGACCGGAAGGGTAGTAGTAGCCAGTACTTACAGAAGATTGAGTGCACGATCGCAAGTTGGGGGTTGAAGGAAGGATAACGGGAGTGGGTCGGCGTAGTAGCCGTCGTTTGGGGTGTAGAGACACGGGAGTATGCTTGAACCACAGTCGCAGACAGAGGAGGTATAGAAGCCACGCTGAGGTAGGCAAGAAAAGAGGGCGGGGGTAAAAATTGTAAGAAATTCCAGGGAGGGTATCCATCGTCTACATTCCCCGAAGACGATGATCCACTGCTCATAGCCACTATCAATACAACTCGTTTTTCCTGAAGATACGTATTGGTCATCGTATTTGTTGATACAAGAA
This sequence comes from Panaeolus papilionaceus, assembly GCA_015501605.1. Taxonomy (NCBI): domain Eukaryota; kingdom Fungi; phylum Basidiomycota; class Agaricomycetes; order Agaricales; genus Panaeolus; species Panaeolus papilionaceus. Next base: position 145,782 of record JADNRZ010000039.1, on the reverse strand, counting down.
CAGACGATACAGGTGAAAGTGGTGGTGTTGAACCCAGAGGTGATGCAGCTGATATTGACGTTGGAGGCGGCGCGGGCGCAGGTGGAACTGTGTATGAGGGAACAGAAGAATGGGACGAAGTGAGGGAATCGCAGCCGGCTTTGGTGCGCCCAGGTGATATTTCACATTCTCTCTCCTTCCCTTCCGGTCAACCCCGCTCGTGTCCCAGTTATTGTCAACGGCCGTACTCAAAAACAACACAGACATCTCCTCCCCCCATCTCCTGTCTCCCTCAGTTCTTCCATCCTCGTTCTCCCATTCTCCTCTCCTTTCCATATCCCCGTTCGTCATTCCCACCAACACCAAGCTGCCCGCTTGACTCGTGATTTCATGTACTCGCAATTTCACGCCGCAACAGGTAAGGAATGTGCAGGGTCCAGTGTTGTTTTGTGTGGTTTTCAGTGAGGGTTATGCTTGAGGATCAGGGATGTAAACTGGTACGGGATGAGGGAAGTGAGTGGTGCTTGTGCTCGTCGACGGTGGATACAGGATACAGGATCAAAACGGAGCGGTGGAGGCAGAGGCAGAGGTTTGAGGTTTGCCATCGCGACACTGGCATAATCCTTCTCCTTCACATCCTCCTTGCGTCGTTCCTAAGACACTGACCTCAATACAACGGCAGGTACGACTGAAGACGGAGTTCACGAGGGGTAGGAGGTGGTGGAGCTGGGGCAGTGGTAACTGAGAGTGTCGTTGAACGGGTGTGGACACAGGCAGAGAGGAGATCCGGGGAGGGGAGGGAGAACTAGTAGACGTGTGCTGATTAAAGGACAACCTGGGGGGCGATGATGAGAGTAATAGTGGTTGACGAAAGCGTAGAAGGCGATGGCGATGACGGGTGTGATTGAAGCCAGTGTTGAAGCGGATGACGGGGTGGGGATTTATCACACCGGCTCCCTCCGACTTGATATACCACGACGAGCATGGATGGAGGGTGAAATTCGTGACTGTGCTCCAGAAGAAGCAGGGGCGAGTGGACCATGGAGTGTAGCTGAAGCATCGTGCCCCAAAGATGCGGATGTTGACGAGGTCGTCGTAAATGAGTCGGCGCTATGAGAATAAGAGGACGGGGGGGACTGTAGTTATCCTCCATGAGACGAGCACAGATTAGGCAGGGGTCGGTCCCACCACTGCTCCTTCTTCAACTCCTCTGGTAGTTGTTCCCGTAGCACCAGGACGTCACATATGCGGCACTTTGGTGAGCCCAGACCTCGTTGATACCAGTCGTTGACGCAGTGGATCATTTCCAAGAATGGGGATGACGTGGTTGTATCTAGCACATACGCTGCGTTTGGGAAGGGAGGATAGTGAGGGGCAACATGGTGCCTTGCGGGGGATATGAGGGCAGATAGTAGCGTTTCATGTTCACTTCACAGCCAGTTAAAACACGGAAAGAAGATTGTATTATTCGCCCTAAATACACTGAGAGCGTTGAAGCTGCGTCAGAGCCAGGTCAAGTAAAAAAAAAAACGGGATCATTCACTCACATATATGACGTCTAAACCCTTTTAAATAACAAGATACAGCCCAGCGGTCTGAACCCTGCCCAACGCGTCAATGGCAGGCTGAACGAACACATCCAACCACATCAACGACTCCATCCAAAGTACCCCGTCATCCAACAATAGCCGCAAGTCTTCAGAGTTTTAAATCATTAAATAAGGGAGAGGAAGGATTCCATAAAAAGATGGGTTTGGGACCTAAGGGAGGAAGACAAGGTGTCGGTGGTGGTCAACAATACGGAGGGAAGCAGTGCGACGCTGCGAGCCAAAGTTGAGATTACCAAATTTGGGGAATGAGGTGCATGGCGCGTGCGCAGTTGTGCTTGGCGCGTCAATGCAGACAGGGGCTTGGGTTGAATTTGAGCGTTTTAGCTGTGAAGTCAGAGGAGCGGATGCAAGAGCGAATTGTTTTGTATATTTGGAGTCCATAAGGTTTAACAATGTGCGATATCATAGATCAGTAATCAGTTTCTGCGCCATGTCAATCCCTAAAGCTGTGTCGAAGGCTTGAAGCCCACCTTTGATTTATACATCGTCGGAAGTGCACCCATTTTTTTACTTGATACCATGTTAGTATCAGTAAAATTTGAGGGAACTGAAGTTTTGAAGGATTAGGGAGTAATAAAGAAATGTAATACTATGCTTGATCATTGATGCTAACCTATCTTAGTTTTCAAGTCCGAGGATGACGAATGTCATGTCGATTGTCACATGGCACCATCTCAAATATGTACAATCCCTCTGTCGACGGGAACACCAGAATCCGATTTCCTGTCGCACCAATCGTATGGCATTGATCCCCCAGAATAGAAATCCTCAAGGTCACCTCGTGCATACACATAGTCAGACTCGCGAATTTCGGTCACTTCTCGCACACCCACCTTGCCTTTAACATACTAAGTCTGCTTCTTCTCTTCCTAATATCTCTCAATGTCCACAATTCCAGAATTTGCAACCAAGCTCAAAAGGATTACAATTTCTGGAGCTGTGTCATTAGAACGGGTCTCAAAAGTAGGGCGAATAGATGGGAGTGTTAGTTATGTCGTATATGTGTAGGTGCTCAATACTGCCACAAGATAACGACTTATATGTACATGTACGAATAGTCTGCTTGGCCCGACTGGATCAGGGAAGAGTACAGTACGTTAGATGAATACCAGACTCACTACTTATGACAAAACGGGATGACCAATGCCGTTGCAGTTCATAGAATCGCTCGCACCAAACACTACACCCGGCCTTTCCAGCAATAAGTTGGAAGGGTTTACACAATCAGTAAACATTTATCGGATCGTGAATATTAAGACTAAGGCAATGTACCCTATTTACCTTGTGGATGTTCCGGGCTTTGCAGATACCAAAATCTCGTCAATGGGTATAGTCTCCATGTTGAGAAAGATGATTCAGACAAACAAGTGAGCCCCAATCTTCTCTTTCTTGAGACACACACTGATCTCAAGCATAGTAATCCACACTTCAATATTCTTTACTTCACACCTATACACAACCCACGCCTTCCTGGAAGTCAAAGGCGGGTGCTGCGAACCTTTGAAGCCTTGACCGGACCCAGGTCAGCTTGGTCCATTATGATCGTTTCTACAATGTGGGACCTTGTTTGGGGCGAAAGTGCCTCAAGGCGCACAGAAAGCAATTTCAGCCAGCTTCAAGACGAGATCTGGAAGGTATGCTAATCTCGGAAATTTCTTGCAGTATTGATTGATGACATTCCCATCACTTGTTAGCCCTACATCAGCTGGGGAAGTCATATTGTCAGGTTTCAAAACACGCAGGAGTCTGCACTGACAATTTTAGATGGTGCTTGGGGACAAGGATATTATGGCAACAACTATCTCCTGTGCGGTTCCATTTCACAGCCCCTCCAACAAACACCATTTGCATCAGATCTATACAATGACCTTCAAACACAAATCCAGGGTCTTCAATTACAACAAACCAACATTCAGTTGGATTTGCAGGATGCAAGAGAGCAATCACATGAGGAACACATAGCCATCCTTATTCTGCAACTTGAGGAAGTGCAGGACCTTCTTGCAAAATTCGAGAAGGAGTTGCTTGAGTTTGAGTCAGGTGCTATGTTTCTTACTCCCCACAAGAGTGGACCATTTGCCATGACCATCAAGACAGTGAAGAGGTGGGGACATAAGCTTCTGAGGGACCACTGACTCACAACTAGTAAGTGTCTCACTCCCCCTTTAACGATGGTTGCTGTGTTGATGTGACATTTCAGATTTGTCTCCACAGCCTCTGGCAGAGGACCATAATGTCCCATTCTTTTGAACATTGTATATTGTCCTATCACAAGTTCAACATCTCTTTTGCCTTGTATTTTTGCACCAGGATTTCTTTTCTTCTAGTCAAACAAGGTCTCTGTCCTATTTTTGATAATGTTCCATAATCAATCCATCCACCCTCAGCTTTGATTTGATTCTTTTCCTTCAAGTTCCTCATAGATGCGCTAAGATGGTGGTCTCAGGTAGTGTTATGATTGAGATCCAGTGGAGATAGTGACAAAGAAGAATAGCATTACACAACGAAATTACACCGAAATTTGACAGTGTAAGAGACAGGTCATGGAAGACATGATGATCCAGTGAAAGTTCACTCACATAATAGAACCAGTCTGAAGCGCTTGACCGCAGATAATGCCTTGTAGAAATGTCTAGATATCATCACACTACAGCCTTGTTCTTCCACTGTACATCCTCGTCCTCATTGCTTTCGTATCACGACGCAGTGAACACTGACAGATTCAGCGGACAAACCGACGGCACATGAGAAATACAAGCGCAATTTACTTCGGAGGGTTTCTGGGGTTCAGTGTGAGTGAGAGTGAGCCATTGAGGTGGTGCGAGGAGGAGAACGAGTGGATGAAGCGACGTTCGTTGATACTATGCTGGAAGACATTGAAGTCTAACGCTGGTAGGGAAAGGGTGGAATGCGACTCTAGAGAACTCGCGGGTTAAGTCTTGGAGGTAATACTGGAGAGTAGTAATGGGATTAATGACAATATCGTAAACACCGGGATACTGTCCCAAGCTGAGGCGTCGCAGGGAAGGGATTAACCTCCTCAGGCGGTCACGGTCCTCCTCCTCGCATGTCTCTCTCACTCGCATCCCCGCTCTCCCCGACAACAACATTGCCCGCTTTCTCCACCTCATCATCACACACCACACTCTTCTCCCTCTTCACGAAACAAACCCAGCACTCTCGCTTCGAACCATTTCAACTCCTACACTCGCTATGGTTTTCCCTTTAGAGCATGTAAGCAATGAGAACCGTCCTTTCACGGAACAGCACTGGTGGTGATTTGGTGTCTCCTTCTTTGTGACTCGTTTTCTCCTCCTCTCTAGCCTCGACTACCCCTTACTCCTCTCCCTCCCTCCTGAATTCGCTCAAATGACTCTCCTTCATCTCCTCTTTCCCTGTCTTCATGTCACTCTTCCTCAGATTCAGAGTTGGTATCGGTCGTCGTATTTGTCGATAGAAAATGTGACGGCGGTAACATTAAATTCGGAGACGGCACAGTTGATATTGAGGTTGGAGGCGGCGCAGGTGCGGGTGCGGGAGTGTGAGGGACCAGGACAATGGGATGGATCGAAGGGATCAGAGCTGACTGTGACACGTTCGAGTGATACTCCACGTTCTCTTGCCCCTTCACTTCATCCTCGCTCTCGTACTTGTTCTCGTCAACGACAATCCCGATCTCCCTACTCAACGACGCAGGCGTTTCATTTCCCGTTTCGTTATTTCCATCCAGATCTTCGTCCTGTTGTCTCTCGCCCTCCTCTTTTCACCCCAGCTCCCGGTTTCACCAACACCCTCCAATGCTCCGCCCACCACCTGCACCAACGCCGAGCTGCCTCGTACATATGTGCACTCGCAATTAGTATGCGTCCGAGCAGAGTGTGGTGCCTTGTGAGATTTCTCATGGCGGCATTGGATGTGCAGAGAAAAGGAGGGAATTGGTGGTGGTGGTGGTGGTGGTGTTGCGTGTGCATCAGGGGATTGGTATACAAAAATGGACTGAGGCGTTGGAACCAGAGGCTTCGGGTTCCCATTCCCTACAGTCGCGAAATTCTCTTCCTTCTCGTCCTCCTTCCCTTTCTTCCCCAAATCACCTGATCGTGTTTCTCTGTTCCCCCTCAATCCTTCAAAAAACACTCCCAATGACGATCGCTTGCACAACTGTGGTTCCACCCAGTGTATTCACGCCCTTAGTCCTACTCGTGGTCGTTGGATTAGACATGGTAGGAACAGCACCAAGCGTTGTACTGCTTGAAGGTAAACTTGCAAGGTGAATAGCCGGTGCAGCGCTTAAGACGACAGCGGAAGATGGTAGGGTCGAAGGAGCTGAAGCTAAACAGGTAGTGGAAGTCTATGGACGGTTGGGAGTAGCCCAGACAGATTCTCTCCAAAGCGGGAGAATGGAGCTTTAAAGACGCAGATTTCCACTAGGACGTCTTCATAGTAGGAGTAGGTGCTGCGAGATTAAAAGACGGGGGACTGAGAATATTGTTTGTGATCTTTGCTGAGATGAGGCGTGAAGCGGGATTAGGCTCAGTCTCCAGAGCTATAAATCAAACCGGTAGTTGGCACAGTGGATACTTTCAGAGAACAGGACATCATGGAAGGTGACCAAAGGAATAGTATTGTTCTAACTAAAACACACTGAAAATGTCAAAGATCCGTCAGAGACAGGTCAGATAAACGAAAGCCGGGATTATTGACTCACTGATATGTAGTCCAAATCCTGTTAAAAGGGATGATACAACACGTTGTCGATGGGCAGAACGCATAACCCTGAATCTACTGTATCCTTTCGTCCAAGGATAACTCCAAATCTTCAATAGGCATAGTAAAACATGATTGTGGGGAAAGAAGATTAAGGCACGTGTATAACTTTTTCACCAAGAGCAGTCATGAGAGAGTGTCGGTGGTGGTCAGCAATGAAGAGAGCAGACTCGGAGTGGTTTGAAATTTGATGGCGCGACCCAAAGTTGCTATTATCCAAATTGGGGTGTGAGGCGGTGGCACGTGCGCAGGACGCGTCCGCGAAGGCAGGGGCTTCAGCTCTGAGAGAGCGTGAACACGATTGCAAATGCGGCGCTGGTGTAATGGTTTCTGGTGAATCTGGGAGTCTAACCACAGTTTAACTGCATTATAAATGAGATCATTAGCAACGATAGCCATCACCACCGATCTCAACACCCTCCATCTCTCTCAAAATCAAGTACCGTGGTCAAAATTTATCTCAGATCAATGACAAGCGTGTTTCTGGTCTTGGAAAAATATGATAAGGTTCTGAATGAAATTTGGGCTGTTCATGTGTCTCCAGGTCAAACCATATCGTTATAAATCCATTTTCCATGTTGGCGAAACTACAGTTCACAGTTCCCCTCTTCGTGCCTTACCAGCTCGTCTCTTTGTCACCATAACCTCGATTTAGGGGCGGAAAACCAACGAGTCGATAGGGGTGGGTGTATCAGTAATACCCGTGATGCAGGTGAAGGTGAAATGGGAGTATGCAGGGTGTTAAAGCCTACTGGGGCCTGAGGAGCGTACTAAAGTCGTTGTGGTTAGAGGTTATTAAACCATTTACGTCTCATTGCCCCTTCGCCTCTTCATCCTATACAAGTGGAGCTAGTCTCGGTCCCCCATCCTCTCCCGCGAGTTACCATATTTGGGTGCCTCTGCGTGAGAGTCTGGGACCCAGCCAGGACTCGCTGGAGGACGTTGTCTTCACGTTTTTTGAGTGACTTATGTAAGCTGATCCACGCGACAAGTCGCGTTCATTATCGTCGCGTTCACCTTTCTCTCTTGTATTTCACGCGTCTCCACCTTCCAAGTCACTATTTATTGCTACAAAAACACCCACATTCATTTAATATTTCATTTATTTATATTTTTTATGACTATTCTCGCACAATGGCCTCCACATCGACTAAAGCGGAAGGCTAATCTTGACCAAGAACCTGACGCGAACCCGAACATTTCCCCAACCCCCCACGGCGCACCATCATGTGCTAGTCCCATAAAGTCACTTCCATCCTCACCTCGTACACCTCTTTCATCCATATCGACCAACAAACCCGCCAAAAAAGCCCGAGTATTGTATCGACTTGTCGCGCGGATCAGCTTACATAAGTCACTCAAAAAACGCGAAGACAACGTCCTCCAGCGAGTCCTGGCTGGGTCTCAGACTCTCACGCAGAGGCACCCAAATATGGTAACTCGCGGGAGAGGATGGGGGGACCGAGACTAAAGTGGAGCCTCAATCGCGGCGTAGCGGCATTTGGCTAGGTGAGAAACCTTCCTCCTTGGCAGCTATATGTATTGGTTCCAATCCGAATATATTCATAAAGCTGCTCACGAACTCAATTGACAACGAGATCATACGCAAATCAAGATACCAATCAACTCAACCTCCTGTCACCACCTGGTCACATCGCGACGACACCCATGGACCCAGTCTTCCCCCTTGAGCTTATCCACAAGATTATCAGCCTCGTCAAGGACGACAACGATCTATCCACGCTAATCTCATTATCTTATTGCTGCAAGACATTCTCCGATATTTGTCGTCCCTTCATCTTCGAGCGCATCTGCATTGGGTTCAGCAACAAGGATATCGCACGCACATTATCAGTTCTTACATGTCTATCTCAAAATACATTGTACTTGCCCTACGTGCGATGTCTTCTCGTCGATCTGCGTGAAAGAGGACACGATATACCACAAATAACAACAGAGGATATCATTGATCTCTGGGGACCAGTTATGCTAATGCTACCCCGCCTGGATTCTATTACATTTCAGCAGGAGAGCTCCTATCAGATGCCCGACCAGATATCCTTCCTCATCAACAAACTCATTGCCTTTTATATCTCCCAGGGAACATTGAAATCAGCAACCATCTATGGCACCTTGGAAGATATCCAGACGATGGATGCCCTGTTGTCACCACCGCCATCCTTACTCTCCTTGACCCTCTACCATCCAAAGTTACGCTTCGACGTGCCTTCTGAAATAGTTCCCATCACCTCGTTGTCAAACCTCACAACGTTCAAACTATACAACCCGGGTCGATTCCCTCTCCACATCCTCGACAGATATCCAAATCTCACCCATCTTGAAATAGAGTTTAACAGACACTACCGGCCTGTATCTCAAAATCGTACATTGGATGCCCTACCCTTCTCAAAATTACGATACCTTTCGTTCAAAGCTCGGGAAACAAACCCATATTCGGGCTCTCACACCCGGGATTTCATCGTATTTTGTGATCCGGGTCTGGGGCTTCCACTTCCTCGTCTTGAACACCTTTCACTGGCGGCATCTGGCGAGGATGCATGGGTCGAGTTGTCGATTTTGCTGGGAAAGCTACGACAGCTAATAACTTTGGATATAGATTGTAAGCGCATGCAATATCGCAAAATTTACACGTCCGGGCATACTGATATCCTTCCCATCCCATTAGTCGTTTTATACCGATCTCGAACAGAAAGAAACCCATTTGACGTGCTGGGAATTCCCGAGCACATCAAGAGTGTATACACATCGCTTCGAAATCTCTCTCTGCACATAAACCTCCGTAGTACGCCTGCAGAATCTAAGAAGGCATTGGACAACGTGTCATCATTCCTCCTACAGATCTCAGGAGTGAACATCCTGGAAACATTCACCCTTCATACTGTGTTTTTTCGCGAGTCGGACATGCTACCTCCTCTGGACAGTTGGTCGACGGTCGCAGACTGTATATCAAGCGAGGACCAATTCCCGAAGATTTCAAAATTCAGTTTCTCTTTGAACATCCATTGCCGTACTAAGTTTGTGTTGAGTTCCCTCGATGCTCGACACTATGAAACTACACTCAAGGATACTCTCAGGGCAAGGATTAGGGGAGGTGTTGAGGTCGAGATGTCGATGACGTCCGTTGACAGGAAGCTCTAGTTTGACTGTATATCATTATGGAACATGTATTTTAAGCTGTCTGCCTACTATTAGGCCTGTAGTAGGGTATCATGCAATCGAAGATCATGCTGCTTTGGTTCATGCAGCGGGAAAAAATTGGGAAATATCAAAGCGGTATAATAACATTAAGGTCGATGTGTTGTGATCGATCACGTCGACGATAAAACAATCATCGGATCCCCAACATTAATGACATGTTGTCAACAAAGTGACCGCGGATGCCGCCCACGTTCCTCAAGATTCGACACAAAGGTGGTGAGCCGCCAATACACGCTCAAGGGCCCTAACTTGTATGTGATTGGCAGTTGGCACACTTGGATTATGTCAGACCAACGGGTCGGCTTATGAGTTTACGATAAAAGAGAATGTGGTGAAGGAGCGAAAAATGCAACAACGGGCATGACGACGTTTCAGCCCATGCATCACCGTTGGCGGCGGTGGAGTTAATGATTGCCCATCCTTGTTACGCTGGTAGGTGGTGAGAGTAAGTTGACGTTTGGTGGCCATGGGGAGTGTGTATGAGCATGTGTCAATTTGGGTGAAGAACGTGAGCATGGGAGAAGAAGTAGTGAACGACAAACGAAGCAGCGGCTAAATAACACGAATACACTGAATAATCTGATTCAGAGTCAGTGCTCGAACACCTAAGAGCCTCAGAAAAATATTACTCACAGATCCACCTCGCACAAATGAGTCATAATGTGTATAACCCATGTTGATAGCTCGCCCAAAGCTCCCCTCGTTATCCAACTTCGCCATCTTGCCTCCTGTCTCTCTGCTACCCCAAACGTATCCATCCACATCCCAACCATTTTTCCACTCGCACCACCGGCAGTGATCATACCCAGAGTTATCATAACCTCATCGTAGTTACCACTCCCCCTTCTGTCTGACCTCGACCCTGAACCCAATCCGACAATCCACCGACCTTCAACAACGACGCTTCCTGGACCGACCGTCAGCAACACCTAGAGCCAACAAAAGTCAATGAAAGGCAGGATACGATGTCAAGGTTCCTCTTACAAAAGGAGTGAGGCCCACCGGTATATCCAGGCTTCTAGTAGAGGTCAATGTGGCGGCGACGCCAACGTCACACTGCCATCGCTTTCCGCTCCCAACAGCAACATCACACCCTTTCAACTCTCGACTGAGCGGTGTGGGGTATTGACCTCACTGTCGCGTTGACCAAACCGACAACATGAACATGTCTTCTAGTCATGGCATAGTCGTAGCGGGAGGGGGGGAATAAATCTATAATGAAATTTAATGACGTGGCAGGCGTGTTTTCGTTGTCGGAGGGGATGAGGTTTGTGATCACACTTCTTATCGTGCTGGTGAGTCGTGTTACGGATAGCAAGCACCTAGGGATCACAGGTAAGGATCGCAAGTCAATTGGGGACGCCAGAAGGGTAGTAGTAGCGAGTACCTACAGAAGATTGAGTGCATGATCGCAAGTTGGGGGTTGAAGGAAGTATAACGGGAGTGGGCTGGCGTAGTAGCCATCGTTTGGGGTGTTGAGACACCGGGGTATGCTTGAACCACAGTTGCAGACAGAGGAGGTATAGAAGGCACGCTGATGTAGGAAATAAAAGAAGGCGGGGATAAAAATTGTGAGGAACTCTGGGGACGGTATCCATCGTCTACGTTCCCCGAAGACGATGATACACTGCTCATAGCCACTACCAATACAACTGCAGCTTGCCCGATGCTTTCAGCCCACGTTTTCCTTATGCCAGCCAAGAACCAATACTGCAGAGAAAACCCTACTGCTCCGCTCGTCCTTCTCGTCGAATTTGAACGATGGCGCCTCATATAGGCGCTAAACCCCCTCATTGAGAAGGTGTGACTGAGGACAACCTCGCCTTTCGGTGATCCACCAGCGCCGACCGGTGGTGTTCACGTCTTTTTCTCTCCGGCTCGTTTCCTCCTCATTTCTGGTTTGACTACCCCCTCCTCAGCTCAACCCAGGCTCCTTCACCCTCTCTTTCCCGGTCTTGTCCTCGTTCTTCTTGATGATACGGACTGGTCATCGTATTTGTTGATACCAGAGCAGGCGATACAGGTGAAAGTGGTGGTGTTGAAGTCGGAGGTGATGGAGCTGATATTGAAGTTGGAAGCGGCGCGGGTGCAGGTGAAACGGTGTATGAGGAACCAAAAGGATGGAGTGGAGTGAGTGAAGTGGCAGCCGACCCAGGGTGGTCTCTCTTCTTCCCCTTCACTTCAACCCCGCTCGTGTTCTTGTCAGCATCAATGTTTGTTCTCAACAACATCACGAACGGTTCCTTCCCCGTCTCCTCTCTCTCCCTCAGTTCTTCTATCCCGACCTCCCGACCTCCCCTCCCTGTTCACTCCTCGCAACAACCTCCTTCCACATTCCCACCCATCAACCCCATCAAGGCCAGGCTGCCCGCTTCACTCGCGATCTGCTCTATCTGCTCTATCGCGCAGCGACAGGTAAGGATTGTGCAGAGTCCGGTGTTTTTGGCAAGGGTTGTGTTTGAGGTTCAGGGATGCGCAGTGGTACTAGACGTGGGTGGACGAGGAAAAAGAGTAGTGCGGGTGGTGCAAGATACGGGATACGGGATACGGGATTAGAATGGGCCGGTGAAAGCAGAGGCGGAGGTTTTTGGTTTCCCATCCTAGCACTGGCGCAATCCTCCTCCCTCACATTCTCCATGCGTTGTTCCCACCACATCTCATTCTTCCATGACGACTCGTACAACTGAAGGCAGGACTTTATGAGGTGGAGGAGATGCAGCTGGGGCGGTGGTCGCTGAGAGTGTTGTTGAAGGGGTCTAGGCACGGGCGGAGAGGAGACGGGCGGAGTTGAAGGAGACCCAGTAGAAGCACTGGTTGCAGGACAACTTGAGGGGCTGATGACGAGAACAATAGTGGCCGACGAAAGCATAGAACGTAATGGTGATGAGTGGTATGCAATAATGGGTGTGTTTGCAGCTGGAGTTGGAGCTGGAGTGGATGATGGGGTGGGGATTTACTTTTTTACAGGCTCCCTCCTACTTGATCTACCACGAAGAGCGTGAATGGAGGGTGAAAATGTGTGACTCTACTCGAGCTCTAGAAGACACGGGGGTGAGTGGATTAGAGTGTTTCTTAAGCTGAAGCATTTGGTCCAAAGACGCAGATATTGACGAGGTCGTCATAAATGAGTCGTCGCAGCGAGAATGAAAGGTCGGGGGACTGTGGGTGACGTATATTATTATCCTGCACGAGATGAAAAGGGGATGGGTCCCACCACCGCTCTTGTACCACCTCCTCCAATAGTTGTTCCAGTAGCACCAGGACATCATGTACACCCCCACTTTGGTGAGCCCAGACCTCGTTGGGACCAGTCGTTGACGCAGTGGATCATTTCCAAGAACAGGGATGACGTGGTTGTGTCTAGCACATACGCTGGGTTTGGGAAGGGAGGATGGTGAGGGGTAACATGATGCCTTGCGGGGGATATGAGGGCAGATAGTAGCGTTTCATGTTCACTTCACACCCAGTTAAAACACGGAAAGAAAATAGTATTATTCGCCCTAAATACACTGAGAGCGTTGAAGCTGCGTCAGAGCCAGGTCAAGTAAAAAAAGAAAAAACAGGATCATTAACTCACATATATGACGTTCAAACCCTTTTAAACGAGAAGATACAGCCCAGCGGTCTGAACCATGCCCAACGCGTCAATGGCAGGCAGAACGAACACATCCAACCACATCAACGACTCCATCCACAGTACCCCGTCATCCAACAATAGCCACAAGTCTTCAAAGTTTTAAATCATTAAATAAGGGAAAGGAGGGATCCCATAAAAAGATACCTTTGGGGCCTAGGGGAGCAAGACGGGGTGTCCGTGGTGGTCAATCATGAGGGGAGATGTGACGCCACTACTTAGTCAAAGTTCAGATTTCCAAATTTGGGGAATGAGGTGCATGGCACGTGCGCAGTTCTGATTGGTGCGTCGACGCGGACAGGGGCTTGGTTTGAATTTGAGCGTCTTTGCTGTGAAGTCAGAGGAGCGGACGCTTGTTCATGCAAGAGCGAATTGTTTTGTATATTTGGAGTCCATAGAACTCAGCGTTGTCTGATATCATGCCGTTTCTGCGCCGTGTCATTCCATAAAGCTGCGAAGACTCGAAGCCCACCTTGACGGATACATTGTCGGAAGTACACCTGCTTTCCCACTTCATGTTACCATTTGTCCAAATAGATGGACCAAAATTTCTGAAAGATCAGAACTAATAAAGGAATGAAACTACCATGCTTGGTCATAGGTGCTGATCTATTTCAGTTTTCAAATCCGAGGATGACGAATGTCATGTCGATTGTCACATGGCACCATCCCAATCATAATCCCGCTGTCAACGGAAACATAGAAATTCGATTGCCGTCACACCAATCATATCTCATTGATCCCCAGAATAGAAATCCTCGAGGCCATGTCGTGCATATGCATAGTCAGACTCGCGAATTTTGGTCACTTCTCGCCCACCCACCTTGCCTGTAACGCATTAAGTCTGCTTCTTCCCTGGCTAATACTGCTCAATGTCCACAATCCCGGAATTAGCAACCAAGCTCAGTTGGATTACAGTTTCTGGAGCTGTGTCGGTAGAACAGGTCTCAAGAATATATGAGGGTTTCGTGTTTGTGTGCGTGCTCAATACTCTGCGAAATCATGACTTATTTATCTATGTATAGCCTGCTTGGCCCAACCGGGTCAGGGAAGAGTACAGTAAGTTAAATGATTATCAGACTCACTACTTATGACAAAACAGAATGAACAATGCTGTCGCAGTTCATTGAATCGCTTGCACCACACACTTCACTCGGCCTTTCCAGCAATAAGTTGGAAGGGTTTACACAATCTGTCAACATATATCAGATTGTGAATATCAAGGTTACAGGAACAGCCCCGATTTACCTCGTGGACGTTCCGGGCTTCGCAGATACCAAAATTTCATCCATGGGTATAGTCTCCATGTTGAGAAAGATGATTCGCACAAACGAGTGAGCCCCAGTTGTCTCTTTAAGACACACACTGATGTCAAGGATAGCAATCCAGACTTCTATATTCTTTACTTCACACCTATACACAACCCACGCCTTCCCGGAAGTCAAAGGCGTATCCTGCGAACCTTTGAAGCATTGACAGGACCTCAGTCAGCTGGGTTCATTACAATCGTTTCTACAATGTGGGACCTTGTTTGGGGCGAAAGTGCCTCGAGGCGTGCAGAGAGCAATTTCAGCCAGCTTCGAGACGAAATCTGGGAGGTATGCTAATCTCGGAAATTTCTTGCAGTATTAATCAGTGACATTCCCATCACTCATTAGAAGTACCTCAGCAGAGGAAGTCATATTGTCAGGTTTCAAAACACACATGAGTCTGCACTGACAATTTTAGATGGTGCTTTGCAACCGTATGGTGGAGTCTATACCCTTAAAGATTCAATTTCACAGCCCCTCCAACAAACCCCATTTGCATCAAATCTATATGATGACCTCCAAACACAAATCCAGGGTCTTCAATTACAACAAACCATCATTCAGTCAGATTTGCAGGATGCAAGGGAGCAATCAGATGACCAACTCCAAGCCACCCTTATTCCGCAACTTGAGGAAGTGCAGAACCTTCTTGCAAAATTTGAGAAGGAGTTGCAAGAATTTGGACCAGCACCAAGCCCTCCTATTGAAAACGTCAATCCTATCCCTCTGCCCATCGCACCCTTGCCTACACCCCCTGAGTCTACCCCTGTGCCCCTTGTACCTGCCCCACTTCCTCCTCCTGCCTCTGAACCCACCAATGCTGTCCCTGCATCTGTTGCACCCATCTCCAATCTGTCACATCCTATCCCTGGATCCATTGCACCCACCCCTCAACCCTCCAAGTCTACCCCTGTTCCAGTTCTGCTGACATCAGACCACATAACCCCAAAGAAAGGATTCTTCAGGAGGCTCATCGATTCAGGGAAACAGCTCGAAAAGAAGCTTCACAGGAATAGAGATCATTAACCTGCTGTGGCTCGTAACCTGACTCCAGTAAGTCTCTTGCTATACAATCAAACAAAAGCTACCGTGCTGATACAGCATCTCAGTTTATCCAGCTGATACATCCATCTCTGTCTCTGTCTTTTTCTTCGTTAGAACATTGTCTCTTCTTGTCTGGTTCAACATGTCATCTCTATCTCTTACATCTCTATGGCTTCTTGCATCCGCACCTTGGACCTTGCCATTCTCTTTCTATGTGTTGATAATGTTCAGTCATCAATCTATTCATGCATGCCTTTGCTTATTTAACTTGAGCCTACCAGTCTTGTTGCACTGATGATACTCGCCCTTGATATTCTTGAGTTCAAGATCCAGGCGATGTCAACTGTGAGAATGCACTGTCATTGGAGTTGACTCATGTGGTGACATGTCGACATGGGCAATAGCAATCGCCAAGCTGAGAATCGAAGGGGAAACAATATCATATAAGATAGTGTGAAGGCAGAGCGGCGTAGCTCACAAAGATGGCCTTGTGAATTGATGCAGGTTGAGGTTGCACAGGTTGCATGAGATTCATGAACATCTTGATTCCATTATCTGCAATTCGCTCGCTCTTCCCTTGGACATCGGGATATCAAACAGGCAAACCACTGTCGGTAGTCACATTTCCACCAATGCTTCAAGTCTTTCCAACATGAGATATTCATTTGTATCTCCCGTGAATACACCCTGCTCCCATTGCGGCACGCATCCCATACCTCCTCTTGCGCTGTGTCCTTCTCCCTCTGTCGATTTCGAGGAAAAGGAATGGGTTGTACACAATATCCGAGATGTGCAACGAGGATAAATGAATTCAGGTAGTGTTAAATATTATATGCTACGAAATTATACTGAAAACTGAGAGTGTAAGCAAGGGACAGGTCATGGAAGACATACAGGGGATGTTTACGCACATAATATACCTATTCTAGCCCGCCTGGCCGTAAATTATGCCTCGCAGATAGGTCTACGTATCCTAGTGCTATGATCATATTCCTCTTTACGTCCTCATTCTCATTACTTTCCTATCACGATGCTGTCAAATCTGACGGAACTCGAATCGCAGTTTGCGTTTCGGTATGTGTGTGATTGTGCGTGACCAGGAGTCGCAGTTGAGATGGTGCAAGGAGTGGAACAGGTTCAACACAATGGTGTTGACTATAGTGCACCATCTGTTTGAAAAACATTTCAAGTCCCGGATCCTTGAAAGTTGTCGATTGCCAACTTTTTATTAGATACAGACTAATCACTCAGCTATATAGAGCTATTCGACCCACTCACAAGGCGAAGTATGAGGGTACCGAATCCAAAAAGAGAGTCCCGGATCCATGATGAAAGTACCGGATTCGTTCTGAGAGTCCCGGATCGAGGACGAAAGTCCCGAATCCACAATGAGAGTACCGAATCTGTTTCGGAAGTACCAACGAAATTTTCGAGGTACCGGATTGCTTATGGCACTAAAATGGGCAACACTCGCAGTACCTAATGTAAATAAAATGTATGAAATTCACAAAAATCGAGTGCCGGATCTGTGATACACCTCCCGACTCCATATCTGAAGTCCCGGATCCCGACTATGAGTCCCGGATTGACAAATTTCGCGTAGAATTGGTCTCATAGGTATTCATCCTGCTTGGACTCATCCTAAAGCTGTTTAGCCTACTGCCCACTGCGTTAGTCTTTCCTCTTGCCTCAATGCTTCAAAATTCTTCAAAAAACCTTCGAAATGGGTGATTTATCGGGTTGATGGCATCAATTTTATGTCAGCGGCAGGTAAAACTACGTCAATTACTCCTATAATATTGGACTAATGACTACATGCACTTTCTAATAGTTAATAATGAAAACCATTCAAATGTCGTAGCCTTTGAATGATGGCTTTGAGAGCAGTGTTTTACTGCCTTCAATGCCGCTTACGCCCGAATGATGGCATCAAACTCTTAGTCATCATCCATTTCTGGATATAAATCCGAATTATCTCGCGTTTTGGATTTGAAGGATGGATTCGAGATTTGATAGGAGCGAAGGGGTTTGGCGCTTTAAAGACGGACATTTTGTATATAAAAGATGTAAATTTTGAATTCGGGACTGAAGATATGGATCCGGTACTTTCATCCTCGATCCGGGACTCTCACAATGGATCCGGTACTTTCATCGCGGATCCGGGACTTTCTTTTTGAACTCAGTATTCGATTCCAACCTTTCAGCTACCTCTGTCAGCTTCATTTGTATAAGATTTGGGTGTAAAACCACCAATAAAACCGTTTCACAACAGGTCTGGAGGATCCGGGACTTGAAATGTTTTTCGAACAGATGGCGCACCATAGTCGACAGAGTCGAATGGTCCAGGGGTAGAAAAGGAGTGGAAGGTGAGCTTAAAGAACTCGCGAGTTGAGGCTCGGAGGTCGTACTGGGGAGTCGTCGTGCGATTGACGATGACGTCGTAAACGTCGGGATACCCATCTAATGAAGGGAAAACATTGATAAGATCCACAAGCGGTCACAGTGCTTTCCTTCGTGGGTCGCTCTCGCTCTCACCAGCTCTAATACGCTCATCCTCGCTTTCCTCGCCCATACCATCACGCGCTTTCTCCACTTCATCATGTACAGTCCCCATATCCGCTAACATTGCGTTCACCCCTCTCTTTCTCTTCTCTACCACCTGTCTTAGGACTCTCGATTTGAACGACGGCGACTCTTATGCTTGCTATAGATTTGCCTGTGAAGCGTGTAAGCGACGAGTACTATTCTTTCACGCAGCTAGCGCTGGTGTTGTTTTCGCCTCCCTCTCTTTCTGTCTCGTAAATTCTCTCAGCCCACCGACCATCGCCGCTTCCTTTAGGGTTTTTTTCCTCGTTCCTCGTCCTCCTCAGGGTAAGTATCAGTTGTCGTATTTGTTGATAGACGAGTGGATGATATAGGTGACGTTGCTGATGTTGAAGTCAGGCGTGATGAGGCGGCGCGGGTGCAGGTGAAATGGTGTATGAGGGACCAGAAGGATAAGATGGAGTTAGGGAACCAGCAGTCGAACATAAAGCGTCCAGGTGAAATTTCACGTTCTCCCTCCTTCACTGCCCTACAACCTCGCTCGTGTTCTCATCAACGTCAACGTCCCTACCCAATAACAACGCAGACGTTTCCTTCCCTCATCTCCTGTCCCCCCCTTCAATTTTTCCATCACGCCATCTCTTGCTCTCCACTTTCCCTTCCCACTGATCACAACGACCTCGCCCTCCACAGCATCACTGATCATCCGCACCAACGCCAAACTACCCGTTTCACTCCCAATCTGCGCGAATTGCGAGGCAAGGTTGTCATCGTGACAGGTAATAATTCTACGAGCGGAGCTTGTCGCTTTGATAGGTTTTTTGGTGGCGGGTCTGGGACGTGTGGTGGATGAGCAGAGGGAATGCCCGTGTTGAGAATGGTACTAGAGTTACAAGCGCATGAGGTGGTAGGAATATGGAAATAAAGTCGGACAATGGAAGATGCGGCTTTGAGTTTCCTATTCCCTACACTCGCGGAATGCTTCTCCTTCATGTCCTCCTTCAAATCCCCGATCTCCAATCCACATCTCCCCTTATTCCTTCAACGACACTCTCCACAGCACCTACGGCCGCCCTTTAGTTGCGTCCATTGACGTGGTAGGATCAGACGTGGTAGGAGTAATATTAGCTGTTGTATTGACCGCAGGCGAGCTTGCAGAGTAATTTACGAGTGTGGAGGTTGAGGATATGATGGACAGTGATGATGAGGGGCACTGGATGTGCGATGGTGGGTGTAGAGCTGGAGCAGCAGTTGGACCAGATGACAGGGCGGGGATATATAGCCAAATTCCTTCCGCCGGGAGCGACTAGCTCTACCACGAAGATTTGAAGAGTAGGATAAAAGTAGAACGTTGAGACTATGGAGACTATACGCCTGAAGAGGCCGAGGGGGTACAGAGAATGTTCCTAAAGGGAGTATGGGGCTCGACAGCCGCACAAGGAGGGGACAACCTCGTCATAGCAGGGATTGGCGCCACGAGATTAAGATGATTGGAGACTACCGATGTCGCTTTTGATCGTGCTTGCTTCACTTCCTCCAAGGTTTGTTCCTGGTGCACCGGGACACCACGTACTCCCCACTTTCCCTGAGTGATACGGATCGTTAAAAATTCCAGAAAACGGGCATGACGTGGTCGTGAGACGAGAGTAGAGAGGGGTAACAGGAGGACTCGTGGTGTAAGTGTAGGATTAGATGCGCATATCATGTAGATTAAGACGCGAAAGGAATGATATTTATTGAATCTAAATACACTGAAAGCATTGAAGATACGTCAGAACCAGCTCAGTTGAAAGAAAATCCGGATAAATGACTCACTTATATTTAATCAAACCCTTTTGAAAAAAGGAAAAAAATGACCAACCCAGTGCCGACAGACAGAACGAATCTGATTCAGAGTCAGTCCCCGAACACTTAAGAGCCTCAGCAAAATATTACTTACGGATACATCCCGCACAAATGAGTTGTAACGTCTGTAACCCACGTCGACGACTCAGTCGGCACTCCCCTCATGATCCAACTTGGCCGTGCTCGCTTCCCGCCTCTCTACTACCCCAACATATCCATCCACATCCCAACCATCTTCCACTCGCACCCCCGACAGTAATCGTACTCAGAGCGACCATAACTCATCCTAGTTACCACTCCCAATTCTGTCTGACCCCGACCCTGAACCCAATCCGACAATCCGCCGACTTTCAACAACGACGCTTCCTGGACCGTCAGCGACACCTAGAGCTAACAAAAGTGAATGAAAGGCAGGATAAGATGTCAATGTTCCTCTTACAACAGGAGTGAGGTCCATCGGTGGATCCAGGCTTTCGGTAGAGGTCAAAGTGACTGCGACGCCAACGTCACCCCGCCATCAGTTTCCTCTCCCAACGGCAACATCACACCCTTTCAACTCTCTACTGTGGGTGTGGGGTATTGACCTCACCGTTGCGTTGACCAAACCGACAACATGACCATGTCGTCTGGTCATGGCATGTCGTAGCGGGAGGGGAGAAGAAATCTATGATGGAAATTGATGACGTGCTGGCGTGGGGGATGAGTGATCACCATTTCTTATCATGCTGGCGAGTCGTGATACAGATTCCAAGCACCTAGGGATCACAGGTAAGTGCTGTAAGTCAATTGGGGAGACCGGAAGGGTAGTAGTAGCCAGTACTTACAGAAGATTGAGTGCACGATCGCAAGTTGGGGGTTGAAGGAAGTATAAGCGGAGTGGGCCGGGGTAGTAGCCATCGTTTGGGGTGTAGAGACACGGGAGTATGCTTGAACCACAGTCGCAGACAGAGGAGGTATAGAAGCCACGCTGAGGTGGGAAAGAAAAGAGGGCGGGGATAAAAATCCTGAGCAACTCCGGGGAGAGTATCCATCGTTTACATTCCCCAACGACGATAATCTACTGCTCATAGGCATATATGCCACCAATACAACTGCAGCTCGCCCGATGCTCCAGCCCACGTTTTCCTTATGCCAGCCAACAACCAACAGCGCAGAGAAACCATCCTGCCCCGCTCGCCCTTCTCTTCGAATTTGAACGATGACGACTCATACACCCCCTAAACCGCCTCATTTAGAACGCGTGACTGGGGACAACCTCTCCTTTCACCGATCCACCAGCGCCGAGCAGTGGTGTTCACGTTTTTTCGCTCTCCTGCTCGTTTCCTCAGATCAACCCAGCCTCCTTCACCCTCTCTTTCCCAGGCTTCTCCTCGTTTTTCCTGAGGATACGTATTGCCGTTGTATTTGTTGATAAAAGAGCAGGCGATACAGGTGATAGTGGTGGTGTTGAAGTCAGCGGTGATGCAGCTGATGTTGATGTTGGAGGCGGCGCGGGTGCAGGAGAAAAGGTGCATGAGGGACCAGAAGGATGGGACGAAGTGCGAGAATTGGAAACGATTTTGACACGTCTCTCTCCTTCCCTTCACTTCAATCCCACTCGTGTTCGTCAACATCAACGTCCGTGCTCAACAACACCATAGACATTTCCTGCCCCATCTCCTCTCTCTCACTCAGTTCTTCTATCCCGTTCTCCCGTTCTCCCCTCCCTGTTCACCCTTGCAACAACTTCCCTTCCACATCCCCACCCATCATCCCCACCAACGCCAGGCCGCCCGCTTCACTCGCGGTCTCCTCCATTTGCGATATGACGCAGTGACAGCTAAGGATTGTGCAGAGTTCGGCGTCGTTCTGTGAGTTATGGGAAAGGGTCGTGCTTGAGGTTCAGGGATGTCCAGTGGCACGAGGCGAAGGTGAGCGAGGGGTGAGGGGTGCTGGTGCTGGTGGATGTGGGATACGGAATTAGGATGGGGTGGTGAAAACAGAGGCGGAGGTTTGAGGTTGGCCATCGGGACACTGGCGTAATCCTTCTTCTTCACATCCTCCTTGCGTCGTTCCTAAGACACTTGACCTCAACACAACGGCAGGTACGACCGAAGACAGAGTTCACGAGGGGCAGGAAGTGGTGGAGCTGGGGTGGTGGTAACTGAGAGTGTCGTTGAAGGGGTGTGGACACAGCGAGAGAGGAGATCCGAGGAGGGGAGGAAGAACTAATAGAAGCGGACTGATTGCAGGACAACTTGGGAGATGACGACGAGAGTAATGGTGGTTGACGAAGTCGTAGAAGGTGATGGTGATGACAGGTGCGGAGGACGGCTGTGGTTGAAGCTGGAGCCGGAGCTGAAGTTGAAGTGGATGACGGGGTGGGGATTTACGTTGCAGGCTCCCTCCTACATCGATATATCACGATGAGCATGGATGTAGGGTGAAATTCGTGACTGTGCTCTAGAACAGGCAGGGGCGAGTGGACCATGGAGTGTAGCTGAAGCACCGTGCTCCAAAGATGCAGATGTCGACGAGAACTGGATGACGTGGTCGCGTGTAGAGGACAGTACACGGGAACTTGAGGGGTATATGAGGGGTTATGGAAGGGTTTTGTTTTCGCTTCACAGATAGTTAAAACACCAAAAGAAAATAGTATTGGTCTGGCTAAATACACTGAAAACGTTGAAGCTATGTCAGAGCCAGGTCAGGTAAAGAAAAAACAGGATCATTAACTCACAAATATGACGTCCAAACCCTTTTAAGAGAGAAGATACAACCCAGCGGCCTGAAACATGCCCAACGCGTCAATAGCAGGCAGAACGAACACATCCAACCACATCAACGACTCCATCCACAGGACCCCGTCATCCGACAATAGCCACAAGTCTTTAGAGTTTTAAATCATCAAATAAGAGAAAGGAAGGATTCCATAAAAAGGTATTTGGAGCCGAGGGGAGGAAGACGAGGTGTCGGTGATGGTCAATAATGAGGGGAGATGTGACGCCATGAGTCAAAGTTGAGATTTCCAAATTTGGCGAATGAGGTGCATGGCACGTGCGCGATTTTGCTTTGGCGCGTCAACGCACACAGGGGCTTGGATTTAAATTTGAGCGTCTTAGCTGTGAAGTCAGGGGAGCGGACGCTTGTTCATGCGATAGTGAATGGTTTTGTATATTTGGAGCCCATAGGGTTTGGCAATGTGTGATATCATGGATCTGTAATCGCTTTCTGCGGCATGTCAATCCTTAAAGCTGTGTCGAAGGCTTGAAGCCCGCCGTTGATTTCTACATTGTCGGAAGTGTACCCATTTTTCCACTTTATATCATGTTAGCATCGGTAAAATTTGAGGGAACACAAGTACCGAATGATCAGGGATTAATAAAGACGTGCAATATTGTACTCCGTCGTCGATGCTGACCTATTCAGTCTTCAAATCTGAGGATGATGAATGACATGTTGATTGTCACATGGCACTATCCGAATTACAATCTCTGTCAACAGGAACATAGAAATTCGATTGCTCGTCGCACCAATCATATCTCGTTGATTGACAAAAATAGATATCCTGGAAGCCACCTCGTGCATATACATAGTCAGACTCGCCAAATTCGGTCACTTCTCGCACATCCAGCTTGACTTTGACTCACCAAGTCTCCTTCTTCACTCGCTAATACCTCTCAATGTCCACAATCCCGGAATTTGCAACCAAGCTCAAATATATTACGGTTTCAGGAACTGTGTCAGTAGAGCAGGTCTCAAGAATTGGGCCAATAGATGAGGGTTGGAATTTTGCTGTATTTGTGTAAGGGCTCAATACTGCCACGAGATAACGACTTATACATGGATGGATAGCCTGCTTGGCCCAACCGGATCAGGGAAGAGTACAGTAAGTTAGATGAATACCAGACTCCCTACTTATGACAAACAGAATGACCAATGCTGTTGCAGTTCATAGAATCGCTTGCACCAAACACTTCACTCGGCCTTTCCAGCAATAAGTTGGAAGGGTTTACACAATCTGTCAACATATATCGGATCGTGAATATCAAGGTTATAAGAATGGCCCCGATTTACCTCGTTGACGTTCCGGGCTTCGCAGATACTAAAATCTCGTCAATGGGTATAGTCTCCATGCTGAGAAAGATGATTTGGACAAATGAGTGAGCCCCAGTCGCCTCTTTCTTGAGACATACTGACCTCAAGCATAGCAATACATACTTCCGTATTCTTTACTTCACACCTATACACAACCCACGCCTTCCCAGAAGTCAAAGGCGGGTCCTGCGAACCTTTGAAGCCTTGACAGGACCCATGTCAGCTGGAAAAATCACAATTGTCTCTATGATGTGGGACCTTGTTTGGGGTGAAAGCGCCTCAAGGCGTGCAGAAAGCAATTTCAGCGAGCTTCGAGACAAAATCTGGGAGGTATGCTAATCTCAGAAATTTCTTGCAGTATTGATTGATGACATTCCCATCACTCACTAGAACTACATCAGCAGTGGAAGTGATATTGTCAGGTTTCAAAACACGCAGGAGTCTGCACTGACAATTTTAGATGCTGCTTTTGATCAAGGATTCCTTGATGAGTCTCTCCTGCACAGTTCAATTTCACAGCCCCTCCAACAAACCCCATTTGCATCAGATCTATACAATGACCTCCAAATACAAATCCAGGGTCTTCAATTACAACAAACCAACATTCAGTCAGATTTGCAGAATGCAACAGAGCAATCAGACGAGCAACTCAAAGCCACCCTTATTCTGCAATTCGAGGAAACACAGGGCCTTCTTGCAAAATTTGAGAAGGAGTTGGAAGAATTCGGGCCGGCACCGAGCTCCCCTACCCCTGCACCTGTCGATCCTGTCCTTCTGTCTGTCACACCCACCTTCAAACCCTCCACTGCTACCCCCATGTCCATCACACCCATCCCTACAGCCTTTGAGTCTACTCCTGTGCCTGTTGCACCCACCCCACATCCACCTCCTACCTCCATCTCCAATCTGTCGGATCCTATCCCTGGATCTGTCACACCCACCCCTCAACCCTCTGCATCTACCCCTGTTCCAGTTCTGCCAACCCCGGATCCCACAGTACCGAAGACAGGATTCTTTGGGAGGGTTGTCAATTCAGTGAAAAGACTCGAAAAGAAGCTTCACAGGAACAGGGATCGTTAACCTGCCATGGCTTGTATCCCGACTCCAGTAAGTCTCTTGCTATACAATCAAACAAAAGCTACTGTGCTGATACAGCTTCTCAATTTATCCAGCTGATACACCTATCATCTCCGTCTCCGTCTCTTTCTTTTCCTCGTTAGAATGTTGTCTTTTCTTGTCTAATTCAATATGTAATGCCTATCTCTACTTCTTTCTAGCTTCTTGCATCTGCACTTGGACCTTGGTGTTCTCTTAGCATATGTCAATAACATTCTGTCATCAATCTATTCATGTGCACCTTTGCTTAGTTAACTTGAGCCTGCCACTCTTTCTCAAGTTCAAGGTAATGTCGGCTGAACAGGCGCACTGTCGTTGGAGTTGACTCACGCGGTAACGCATCGACATGGGCTATAGCGAGCGCCGAGCTAAGAATTGAAGGGGACCAAACGGACAATATCATATAAGATAGGGTGAGGGCATGGCGGCGTAGCTGACGAAGATGGAGTTTTGAATTGATGCTGGCTCAGATTTGTATGAGATTCATGAATGACATCTCGATTCCATTATCTGCGATTTTCTCGCTCTTCCCTTGAACATTGGGATTTCAAACAGTTGAACCATCGTCGATAGCACCAATGCTTCAGGTCATGTCGTCTTTCCAACTTCAGTTTCGTTTGATCTCCTGTGAATCCATCTGCTCCCATAGCGGCATGCATCTCACACTCCTCTCGCGCTAAATCCTCGCCCCTCCCCAACTTCGAGAGAAAAAGGCATGAGTTGCACTGAATATCCGATACGTGCGAGGGTGGTAAGTGGCTTCAGGTAGTATTGAATATTAGATCCAACAGTAGTGGTGACGAAAAAGAATACTATTATGCTACGAATTATAATTCAAACTGAGAGCGTTGTAAGAAACGGGTAATGGAAGACAAACAGCAGATGTTTATTTACATAGTATACCTAGTCTAAAGCGCCTGACCGCGACTAAAGCCTCGCAGAGAGGTGTTCTTCCTATTTATAACTTCATGCATCAGTTTCATATCGCGACCCTGTCAAATCCGACGGAACCAAGATCGCACTTTGCGCTTTGGTGTGAGTGTGATTGTGCATGATCGGGAGTCGCAGTTGAGATGACGCAAGGAGTAGAACGGGTTGGTGACGATGACGTCGACGGAGTGGAAGGATCGTTCAGAGGTAGAGAAGGCGTGGAAAGGGAGCTTATTGAAGAACGAGCGAGTTGAGTTTCGGAGGTCGTACTGGGGAGTCGTTGTGCGATTGACGACGACGTCGTAAACGTCGGGATGCCCATCTAATGAAGGGAAAACATTGATAATCCCCACAAACGTCACAGCGCTTTCCTTCGTGGGTCGCTCTCGCTCTCACCAGCTCTAATACGCTCATCCCCGCTTTCCTCGCCCATACCATCATGCGCTTTCTCCACCTCATCCATCAGCAAAAAACTGGGTCGTAGACCTAATATATCAGCCAATGTCTAATCAATTTCAGGCTGTGATGTGGAGGCGCTAGAAGTCTACGGCTGCCCACTCAACTGTTAGCTTCAATCTGACATCAAACCTCGATCTGAAATCAGGTCCCAATCTGACATTAGCTGATCTGATGAAGTCTGAATATTGTAAACATGCTTATTGAATAGGAAGGGCAGTGAGAGAAAAAAAATATGGAAAAATATTTTCTTCCTCCAGGGGGGTGTAACTGGACTCATCACGGGGACGCTTTTGTTGACGGGCGACAACATTGTAACTTACGAAAATTGGCAACCTCAGGAATTGAACCCAAGCATTGGTTGACACCATAACTCAAGCAGCAATAAAGCCGCTGAGCCAAGGAACCTTTATAATGAAACAGCTAGAATAGTAATATATAGCCACCAGACTCTATTTCTAGTCCCTTGCACACCATGTCACCTTGTATCGATCCCTCTAATAACTAGTTATCATCACAAAAAAATTATGGATTAGGTAAAGGACCCTTCAACCAATTTTATGTTTTATAAGATGTGTTCCTTCCCTTTAGCAGGAAGCAGGTCCCTCGAACTTCGAAGGCGTGGGATTGAGCTTTCCCCAAAGAAATCAGAACCAAGCATATTTATTAATATTGTCACCCGTATTTTTGACCACATGGGTGCTTACTGTTTCATAATTCAATCCACCTAGAAAATATGGATTATAGATGTGTGGAAAACAAGCTGGCCTTCAATGGGTCTATGTGACCTCAACCTGATATGCTCGACATCAATATGATATTTTGCTGACATGTATACCTTAAGTTGAATTGATGGTCAGATATAACTGACAATCAGATGATGCCCCCCTTATATGACTACAAGCAGAGATTAACTAGACATGACACCTCGAGACTGAGATGTGTCTGACATTAAAATGAGATGCAGCTGACAAGTAGACAATCGATAGTTTGTGGAATGTCAAGGTGAAGCCAATCTGATATGTCATTTTATGCCTGATATTCAGCTTGTATGTTTCATTCACTTTGAATTTTCATATACGTGTAAAACCTTGCCGGGTTTCAGCTGACCCAAGGGATATTAGGCTGATGAGTAGCCTGACATGTTGACAAATTCTGACATTTCACTGATGTGGCATGCGCAAACTGAGATCTCTCATAAACACATACTCTATTATGATATGATTCAGTTCTTCAAAATTTTGTACTGTGTTGTTATATAGGGGAATGATATATACCATATCATTATGACTTTATCAATTGTACGACAGTTCATAGATCTACTATCAATTTTTTTGCTGATGTCATGTGTAGTCCCCATATCCACTAACATTGCGTTCACCCCTCTCTTTCTCTTCTCTACCACCTGTCTTAGGACTCTCGATTTGAACGACGGCGACTCTTATGCTTGCTATAGATTTGCCTGTGAAGCGTGTAAGCGACGAGTACTATTCTTTCACGCAGCTAGCGGTGGTATTGTTTTCGCCTGCCTCTCTTTCTGTCTCATAAATTCTCTCAGCCGACCGACCATCACCGCTTCCTTTACGGTTTTTTCCTCGTTCCAAGTCCTCCTCAGGGTAAGTATCAGTTATTGTATTTGCTGATAGACGAGTGGATGATATAGGTGACGTTGCTGATGTTGAAGTCAGGCATGATGAGGCGGCGCGGGTGCAGGTGAAATGGTGTATGAGGGACCAGAAGGATAAGATGGAGTGAGGGAACCAGCAGTCGAACATAAAGCGTCCAGGTGAAATTTGACGTTCTCCCTCCTTCACTGCCCTACAACCTCGCTCGTGTTCTCATCAACGTCAACGTCCCTACCCCAAGACAGAGACGTTTCCTTCCCTCGTCTCCTCTCTCCCCTTCAGTTTCCTATCCCGTAATCTCTCGCTTTCCCCCTTCCCTTCCCACTGATCACAACGACCTCCCCCTCCACAGCACCACTCATTATCCGCACCAACGCCAAACTACCCACTTCACCCTCAATCTCCGTGAATCGCGAGATTTAGGTTGTCGTCATGACAGGTAAGAATTACAGGAGCGGGACTTGTCGCCTTAAGACGTTTTTGGTAGTGGATCTGGGACGTGTGGTGGATGTAGGAAGAGCGAGGGTGCCGGTGTTGAGACTGGTGCTGGAGTTGCGGGCGCACGAGGTGGCAGGAGTACAAGATCAAAGTCCGTCGACAGAAGCAGAGGCTTTCGAATTCCCATTCACCACCCTCGCGGAATCTCACTTCTTCAGATCTTCCTTCAATCCTCGATGATGAATCTGTTCTCTGCATCTCCCGTCATTTCTTCTACGACACTTTTAACGACAAGAGCACCCACAACTGCCCTTTGGCTGCATCCACCGACGTGGTAGGATCAAACGTGGTAGGAATAATAGTAGCTGTTGTATTGACTGCAAGCGAGCTCGCAGGGTAATTTACGAGTATGGGGGTTGAGGATATTGGACAGTGATGATGAGGGGCACCGGATGTGCGATGGTGAGTGCAGAGCCGAAGCCGCAGCTGGACCGGATAACGGGGTGAGGATATACAGACAAATTCCTTCCGCCGAGTACGACTAGCTATACCACGAAGACGTGGAAAGTTGGGCGAAAGTAGAACATCGAGACCAGCGCTTGAAGAGACCAAGGGGTACAGAGTGTGTTCCTAAAGGGAGTATGGGGCTCGACAGCCGCACAAGGAGGGGACAACCTGATAGCAGGGATTGGCGCTACGAGATTAAGATGATAGGAGACTCTGACTGCCGATGTCGCTGTTGATCGCTTGTTTCACTTCCTCCAAGCGTTGTTTCTGGTGCACCGGGACGCCACGTACTCCCCACTTTCCCTAAGTGATACGGATCGTTAAAAATTCCAGAGAACGGGCATGACGTGGTCGTGAGCCGAGGGTAGAGAGGGACTACAGGACAACTCGTGGTGTGTATAGCAGGATTAGATGCGCACATCACATAGATTAAGACGCGAAAGGAATGATATTTATTGAACCTAAACACACTGAAAGCGTTGAAGATACGTCAGAACCAGCTCAGTTGAAAGAAAATCTGGATAATGCCTCACTTATATTTAATCAAACGCTTTTGAAATAAGAAAAAACGACCAACCCAAGCTTACACCAGAGCAGCCTGTACCGTGCGACAGAACAAGTCTGATTCAGACCACCACAGAGCCTCAGACAAATATTACTCACAGACCTATCTCGCAAATATGAGTCGTAATGTCTGTAACCCACGTCGACGACTCAGTCGGCACTCCCCTCATGATCCAACTTGGCCATGGTCGCTTCCCGCCTCTCTACTACCCCAAACGTATCCATCCGCATCCCAACCATTTGCCCACTCGCACCCCCGACAGTCACCGTACTCAGAGTTATCATAACTCCGTAGTAGTTACAACGCCCACTTCCCTCTGACCCCGACCCTGAACCCAATCCGACAATCCGCCGACCTTCAACAACGACGCTTCCTGGACCGTCCGGAACACCTAGAGCCAACAAAACTCAATGAAGGGCAGGATACGATGACAATGTTCCTCTTACAACAGGAGTGAGGTCCACCGGTGGATCCAGGCTTCTGGTAGAGGTCAAAGTGACTGCGACGCCAACGTCACCCCGCCATCAGTTTCCTCTCCCAACGGCAACATAACACTTTTTCAACTCTCGACTGAGCGGTGTGGGGTATTGACCTCACTGTTGCGTTGGCCAAACCGACAACATGTCCACATCCTCTCGTCATGTTATAGTCCTAGTGGGAGGAGGGGAAGAAATCTATAATGAAAATTAGTGACGTGGCAGGCGTGGGGGATGAGTGATCACCGTTTCTTATCATGCTAGCGAGTCGTGATACGGATTCCAAGCACCTAGGGATCACAGAGAAGAGTCATAAGTCAATTGGGGACGCCGGAAGCGTAGTAGTAACCAGCACTTACAGAAGATTGGTGCCAGGTCGCAAGTTGGGTGTTGACGAAGTATAACGCGAGTGGACCGACTAGTAGCCATCGTTCGGGGTGTTGAGACACCAGTGTATGCTTGAACCACAGTCGCAGACAGAGGTATAGAAGCCACGCTGAAGTAGTAAAGAAAAGAGGGCGGGGATGAAAATTGTAAGCAACTCCGGGGAGGGATCCATCGTCTACGCTCCCAAAAGAAGATCATCCACTGCTCATAGCCACATATTGCTACCAATACAGCTCTAGCTCGCCCGGTGCTTTCAGCCCACGTTTTCCTCATGCCAACCAACAACCAACAGTGCAGAGAAACCCTCCTGCTCCGCTTGTCCTTCTCCCCGAATTTGAACGATAGCGGCTCATATACCCGCTAAACCCCCTCACCGAGAAGGTGTGACTGAGGACAACCTCTCCTTTCGCTGATCCACCAGCGCCGAGTAGCACTGGTGTTCACGTCTTTTTCTCTCCTGGTCGTTTCCTCCTCCTTTCTAGTTTGACTACCCCCTGCTCAGCTCAAATCACCTCCTTCACCTTCTCTTTTCCCGTCTTCTCGTTCTTCCTGAGGATACATATTGCTCGTCGTATTTGTTGATGTAAGAGCAGGTGATACTGGTGAAAGTGGTGCTATTGAAGGCGGAGGTGATGCAGCTGATATTGACGTTGGAGGCGGCGCGGGTGCAGGTGGAATGGTGCATGAGGGACCAGAAGTATGGGACGGAGTGAGGAATCGGAGATGACTTCGACGCGTCCGAGTAGTATATCACTTCTCTCTCCTTCCCTTCCCTTTAAATCGTTCGTGTTCTGGTCAACATCAACGTCTGTGCGCAACAACAACATAGACATCTCCTCCATCTCCCCTCTCTCCCTCAGTTCTTCTATCCCGTTCTGGACCCGCTCTCCCCTCCCCGTCCACTCCTCGCAACAACTTCCCTTCCACATCCCCATTCATCATCCCCACCAACGTCAGGCCGCCCGCTTCACTCGCGGTCTCCTCCATTTGCGATACCACGCAGTGACAGCTAAGGATTGTGCAGAGTTCGGCGTCGTTCTGTGAGTTATGGGCAAGGGTCGTGCTTGAGGTTCAGGGATGTCCAGTGGCACTAGGCGAAGGTGAGCGAGGGAGAGGGGTGCTGGTGTTGGATGTGGGATACGGAATTAGGATGAGGCGGTGAAAGCAGAGGCGGAAGTTTGAGGTTTGCTATCGCGACACTGGCGTAATCCTTCTCCTTCACATCCTCCTTGCGTCGTTCCTAAGACACCTGACCTCAAGACAACGGCAGGTACGACTGAACACGGACTTCACCAGGGGCAGGCGACGGTGAAGCAGGGGCAGTGGTCAGTGAGAGCGTTGTTGAACGGGTGTGGACACTGTGAGAGGAGATCGCGGGAGGGGAGGGAGAACTAATAGAAGTGGACTGAATGCAGGACAGCTTGGGAGATGACGACGAGAGTAATAGTGGTTGATAAAATCGTAGAAGGTGATGGTAATGACAGGTTCGGAGGACGGGTCTGATTGAAGCTGGAGCCGGAGCTGGAGTTGAAGTGATGACAGGGTGGGGATTGAAATATTGACGTCGCAGGCTCCCTCCTACTTGATATACCAGGACGAGCATGGATGGAGGGCGAAATCCGTGACTGTACTCCAGAAGCGGCAGGGGCGAGTGGACCATGGAGTGTAGCTAAAGCATCGTGCTCCAAAAATGCAGATGTTGACGAGGTCGTCGTAAATGAGTCGGCGCTATGAGAATAAGAGGACAGGGGGCACTGTAGTTATCCTCCATGAGACGAACGCAGATTAGGCGGGGGTCGATCCCACCGCTGCTCTTTCTTCACCACCTCTAATGGTTGTTCCAGGAGCACCAGGATGTCACGTATACACCACTTTGGTGAGCCCAGACCTCGTTGATACCAGTCGTTGACGCGGTGGATGATTTCCGAGGACAGGATGACGTGGTCGTGTCTGGATAATACCCTGAGTCGGAAATAAGGGATAGCACATGGGAACTCGTGGGGCATATGAGGGGTTATGGAAGGATTTTGTTTTCACTTCACAGATGGTTAAAACACCAAAAGAAAATAGTATTGTTCTGGCTAAATACACTGGGAGCGGTATAACCTCGTCAGAGCAAGGTCAGGTAAAGAAAAAAGGGGATCATTCACTCACAAATATGACGTCCAAACCCTTTTAAACGGGAAGATACAGCCCAGCAGCCTGAAACATGCCCAACGCGTCAATAGCAGGCAGAACGAACACATCCAACCACATCAACGACTCCAACCACAGTACCCCGTCATCCAACAGTAGCCACAAGTCTTTACAGTTTTAAATCATCCAATAAGGGAAAGGAAGGATTCCATAAAAAGATAATTTTGGGACCTAGGGGAGGAAGACAAGGTGTCGGTGGTGGTCAATAATGAGGAGAGCTGTGACGCCAAGAGTCAAAGTTCAGATTTCCAAATTTGGCGAATGAGGTGCATCGCACGTGCGCGGTTGTGTTTTGGCGCATCAACGCACATGGGGGCTTGGGTTTGAATTTGAGCGTCTTAGCTGTGAAGTCAGGAGAGCGGACGCTTGTCCATGCCATAGTAATTAGTTTTGTCCATTCGGAGTCCATACAGTTTAGCAATGTGTGATATCATGGATCACCAGTCGGCTTCTGTACCATGTCGATCCCTGCCTATGAATCATGATTTCTACATCGTTGGAAGTGCACCCATTTTTTCACTTGATATCGAGTTATTATCGGTAAAAATTAAGGGAACACAAGTACCGAATGATCAGGGATTAATAAAGACATGCAATACCGTACTTGGTCGTCGATGCTGACCCATTCAGTCTTCAAATCTGAGGATGATCATGATGAATGACATGTTGCCTGTCACACCACACCAATTACAATCCCTCTGTCAACAGGAACATAGAAATTCGATTGCCCGTCGCACCAGTCGTATCTTGTTGATCAACCAGAATAGAAATCCTCGTGGCCACCTCGTGCATATACATAGTCAGACTCGCAAATTTCGGGCACTTCTCACACACCCATCTTGCCTTTAACATACCAAGTCTGCTTCTTCTCTTGCTAATACCTCTCAATGTCCACAATTCCGGAATTCGCAACCAAGCTAAAAATTGTTACCATTTCTGGAGCTGTGTCAGTAGAGCAGGTCTCAAGAGCAGAGCAAATAGATGGGAGTTTGGGTTATTACGTATTTGTGTAAGTGATCGATTCCACTGCAAGATTATGACCAATACACTACGCATAGCTTGCTTGGGCCGACTGGATCAGGGAAGAGTACCGTAAGTTAGATGACTATCAGACTCACAACTTTTGACAAAACGGAATGCCAATGCCATTGCAGTTCATTGAATCACTTGCACCAAACACTTCACTCGGCCTTTCCAGCAATAGGTTGGAAGGGTTCACACAATCAGTGGCCGTTTATCGGATCGTGAATATCAAATCTAAGAGAGGGAACCCAATTTACCTTGTGGATGTTCCAGGCTTCGCAGATACCAAAATCTCGTCAATGGGTATAGTTTCCATGTTGAGAAAGATGATTCAGACAAATGGGTGAGCCTCAGTTGCCTCTTTCTTGAGACACACACTGACCTCAAGCTTAGTAATCCATACTTCAATATTCTTTACTTCACACCAATACACAACCCACGCCTTCCTGGAAGTCAAAGGCGGGTCCTGCAAACCTTTGAAGCCTTGACAGGACCTGAGTCAGGCAGCTTCATTACAATCGTTTCTACAATGTGGGACCTCATTTGGGGCGAAAGTGCCTCAATGTCAGGGGATCTGTCACAGAACCCCCACCCTAGCACGGTTACGGTGCACAGCCTGGTCATCATCTCTAGATCACTGTACAGCCGCCCGTTGCATCATTGATACCCCTGTCGTAGTGTGCAGCCTCCTTTCCTGATTGTTTCGTCACCATCATTTGATATCGCATAGCCTTAGTCTATTCTTAGATTTAGTGCACAGCATACTGGTAGATAGTTTATCCGATGTAGTATATAGGCCAGTGGGGATCAGGATGATTCCTCACTCGATTATCAACTTGGCTTCTGGGCATTCCTATCCCTTACACTCAAGGCATGCAGAAAGCAATTTCAGTGAGCTTCGAGACAAGATCTGGAAGGTATGCTAATCTTGGAAATTTCTTGTGGTATTGATCAATGACATTCCCATCACTCATTAGAAATACATCAGGAGAGGAAGTGATATTCTCAGGTTTCAAAACACGCAGGAGTCTGCACTGACAATTTTAGATGCTGCTTTTGATCAAGGATTCCTTGATGAGTCTCTCCTGCACAGTTCAATTTCACAGCCCCTCCAACAAACCCCATTTGCATCAGATCTATACAATGACCTCCAAATACAAATCCAGGGTCTTCAATTACAACAAACCAACATTCAGTTGGATTTACAGGATGCAACAGAGCAATCAGATGAGCAACTGAAAGCCACCCTTATTCCACAACTCAAGGAAACACAGAGACTTCTTGTGAAATTCAAGAAGGAGTTGGAAGAATTCAGGCCAGCACCAAGCTCCCCTATCCCTGCACCTGTCAATCCTGTCCTTCTCTCTGTCACACCCACCTTCAAACCCTCTGCTGCTACCTCCATGTCCATCGCACCCATCCCTACAGCCTTTGAGTCTACCCCTGTGCCTGTTGTACCCACCCAACTTCCTCCTCCTGCCTCTGAACTCACTGATGCTGCTGTCCCTGGATCTGTTGCACCCACCCCTCAACTCTCTGAGTCTGCCCCTGTGCCTGTGGCGCCCACCCCAAACCCCATAGCACCAAAGAAAGAATTCTTCAGGAGGCTCATCGATTCAGGGAAACAGCTCAAAAAGAAGCTTCACAGGAACAGGGATCGTTAACCCGCTGTGGCTCGTAACCCGACTCCAGGAAGTTTCTTGCTCCACTGTCGAACAATAGCCACTCTGCTGATGCAGCATTTCAGTTTCATCCACCCCCATTCAACCATCTTCTCTCTCTTGCTTTTCATGAGAACATTATCTCTTTCTGTCCAGTTCAATCATTCAACATCTATTTCTTTTTTTCAGATTTTCACATCTGCATTTCGTCCCTTGTCCCTCGCAGTTCTCTTCCTATGTACATCATGTTGTCGATAACCTTCCGTAACCAGTCAATCTATGCACGTCTTTCTTACATTCTTTTAACTCGAGCTGGCCATCAATCGACTGAAATATACTGGTATGTTTTTGCTTCTTCACGAACTACGGACTTTGAAACTTTGAAAAAAAGGGTACGATCATGGGCGATAGCGGGCTGAATATCCCAGGAGACAAAACGGACAATATCACAGGATGCGGAGTGAGGGAAGGGCATTGCAGCTGACGGTGATGGAGTTTTGAATTGAGGTTAGTTAAGGGTTGCGGCATGTATCGCATACCTTCTCTCATTCGATCAAAGAGTAATAATAACGAAAAAGATGACTATTATGCTACGAAATTATACTGAAATCTGAGGGCGTTGTAAGAAACGGGTGATGAAGGAAGCAGAGCGAAAGCTTACAAACATAATATACCTAGTCTAGTCCGCTGACCGTGACTCAAGCCTCGCAGAGAGGTCCACGTATCCGAGCGCGATGGTCGTATTCCTCCTCTTTACGTCCTCATCCTCATTACTTTCATATCGCGACGCTGTCAAATCCGACGTAACTAAGATTGCATTTGCGTTTTGTGTGAGTGAGATTGTGCATAATCGGGAGTCGCAGTTGCGATGGCGCAAGGAGTAGAACGGGTTGGTGCCGATGGCGGCGACGGAGTGGAAGGTCGTCAAGGGGTAGAGAAAGACTGGAAAGTGAGCTTAAAGAACTCGCGAGTTGAGTTTCGGAGGTCGTACTGGGAGTCGTCTTGCGATTGACGACGACGTCGTCGAGACTCAGACTGCTGATGTCGCTGTTGATCGCTTGCTTCACTTCCTCCAAGCGTTGTTCCTGGTGCACCGGGACTCCACGTACTCCCCACTTTCCCTAAATGGTACTGATCGTTAAAAATTCCAGAGAACGGGCATGGCGTGGTCGTGAGCCGAGGGTAGAGAGGGACGACAGGACAACTCGTGGTATAAGGGTAGGATTAGATGCGCATATCATGTAGATTAAGACGCGAAAGGAATAATATTTATTGAACCTAAATACGCTGAAAGCGTTGAAGATACGTCAGTACCAGCTCAGTTAAAAGAAAATCTGGATAAATGACTCACTTATATTTAATCAAACCCTTTTGAAATAAGAAAAAAACGACCAACCCAGTGCCGACAGACAGAAGGAATCTAATGCAGAGTCAGTGCTCGTACTAAGGCCCTCAGGAAAATATTATTCACAAATCCATCTCGCACAAATGAGTCATAATGTCTGCAACCCATGTCGACAGCTCGCCCAAAGCTCCCCTCATGATCCAACTTCGCCATGCTCGCTTCCCGCCTCTCTCGTACCCCAAACGTATCCATCCACATCCCAACCATTTTTCCACTCGCACCCCCGACAGTAATCGTACTCAAAGTTATCATAACTCTGTAGGAGTTACAACGCCCACTTCTGTCTGACCCCAACCCTGAACCCAATCCGACAATCCGCCGACCTTCAACAACGACGCTTCCAGGACCGTCAGCGACATCTAGGGCCAACAAAAGTCAATGGAGGGCAGGATACGATGACAATGTTCCTCTTACAAAAGGAGTGAGGACCACCGGTAGATCCAGGCTTCTGGTAGAGGTCAAAGTGGCTGCGACTCCAATGTCACCCCGCCATCACTTTCCGCTCCCAACGGCAACACCACAGCCCTTCAACTCTCCACTGAGCGGCGTGGGGTATTGACCCCACTGTTGCGTTGACCAAATCGACAGCATGACCATGTCCTCTGGTCATGGCATAGTCGTAGTAGGAAGAGAGAATAAATCTATATTGAAGATCAATGACGTGGCAGGCGTGTTTTCGTTGTCAGGGGGGATGAGGTTTGTGATCACCACTTCTTATCGTGCTGGTGAGTCATGTTACGGATTCCAAGCACCTAGGGATCACAGGTAAGAATTGTAAGTCAATTGGGGACGCCAGAAGGGTAGTAGTAGCGAGTGCTTACAGAAGATTGAGTGCACAATCGCAAGTTGGGGGTTAAGGAAGTATAACGGGAGTGGGCCAGCGTAGTAGCCATCGTTTGGGATGATGAGACACCAGAGTATGCTTGAACCACAGTCGTAGATAGAGGATGTATAAAAGCCACGCTGAGGGAGGAAAGAAAAGGGGGCAGGGATAAAAATCGTAAGCAACTCCGGAAAGGGTATCCATCGTCTACGTCCCAAAGACGATGATCCACTGCTCATAGCCAGCATATGCTACCAAAACAGCTGCAGCTCGCCCGATGCTTTCAGCCCACGTTTTTCTCATCCCAACCAACAACCACCAGTGCAGAAAAACCGCTCTGCCCCGCTCGTCCTTCTGTTCGAATTTGAACGATGGCAGCCCATACACCC
Organism: Panaeolus papilionaceus; assembly: GCA_015501605.1. NCBI lineage: Eukaryota > Fungi > Basidiomycota > Agaricomycetes > Agaricales > Panaeolus > Panaeolus papilionaceus. Next base: position 107,759 of record JADNRZ010000039.1, on the reverse strand, counting down.
GCTAAACCATCTCATTTAGAACGCATGACTGAGAACAACCTCTCCGTTCGCTGATCCACCAGCGCTGAGTAGCAGTGTTCACGTCTTTTTCTCTCCTGCTCGTTTCCTCTTCCTTTCTAGTTTGACTACCACCTCCTCAGTTCAACCCAGTCCCTTCACCCTCTCTTTCCCGGTCTTCCTGAGGATAGGTATTGCTCATCGTATTTGTTGATGAAAGAGCAGGCGATACAGGTGGTGTTGTTGAAGTCAGAGGTGATGCAGGTGGTGTTGTTGAAGTCAGAGGTGATGCAGGTGATCTTGAGGTTGAAGGCAGCGCGGGTGCAGGTGAAAAAGTGCATGAGGGATCAGAAGGATGGGACGAAGTGAGAGAATCGGAAGCGATTTTGACATGTCTCTCTTCTTCCCTACACTTCAATCCCGCTCGTGTTCGTCAACATCAACGTCCATGCTCAACAACATCATAGACGTTTCCTTCCCCATCTCCTCTCTCTCCCTCAGTTCTTCCATCCCGTTCTCCCCTCCCTGTCTACTCCTCGCAACAACTTCCCTTCCACATCCCCACCCATCATCCCCACCAACATCATGCCGCCCGCTTCACTCGCGACCTCCTCATTTGCGATACGCGCGCACTGACAGGTAAGGATTGTGCAGAGTCCGGCGTTATTTTGTGAGTTTTTGGCAAGGGTTGTGTTTGAGGTTTAGGGATGCGCAGTGGTACTAGACGTGGGTGGACCAGGAAAGAGAGTGGTGCGGGTGCTGGTGCGGGTGGTGCAGGATACGGGATACGGGATACGGGATTAGAATGGGGCGGTGAAAGCAGAGGCGGAGGTTTGAGGTTTGCCATCCTGACACTGGCGCAATCCTTCTCCCTCACGTCCTCCAGGCGTCGTTCCCACCACGTCTCATCTTTCCATGACGACTAGTACAATTGAAGGCGGGACTTTACGAGGTGGAGGAGATGCAGCTGGGGCGGTGGTCGCTGCGTCTGTTGTTGAAGGGGTCTAGGCACGGGCAGAGAGGAGACGGGTGGAGTTGAAGGAGACCCAGTAGAAGCACTGATTGCAAGACAACTTGAGGGGCTGATGACGAGAGTAATAGTGTCCGACGAAAGCATAGAACGTAATGGTGATGAGTGGTATGCAATAATGGGTGCGTTTGAAGCTGGAGCTGGAGCCGGAGTGGATGATGGGGTGGGGATTTACTTTACAGGCTCCCTTCTACTTGATCTACCACGAAGAGCGTGAATGGAGGATGTGTGTCGTCTAGAAGACGCGGGGGTGAGTGGACACGGCAGTGTTTCTGAAGCTGAAACATTGTGCTCCAAAGACGCAGATATTGACGAGGTCGTCATAAATGAGTCGTCGCAGAGAGAATGAGAGGTAGAGGGACTGTGGGTGACGTATATTATTATCCTGCACAAGATGAAAAAGGGGATGGGTCCCACCACCGCTCTTGCGCCACCTCCTCCAATAGTTGTTCCAGTAACACCAGGACATCATGTACACCCCCACTTTCGTGAGCCCAGACCTCGTTGGTACCAGTCGTTGACGCAGTGGATCATTTCCAAGAACGGGGATGACGTGGTTGTGTCTAGCACATACGCTGGGTTTGTGAAGGGAGGATAGTGAGGGGTAACAAGATGCCTTGCGGGGGATATGAGGGCAGGTACTATTATTCGCCCTAAATACACTGGGAGCGTTGAAGCTGCGTCAGAGCTGAGTCAAGTAAAGGAAAAATAGGATCATTCACTCACATATATGAAGTTCAAATCCTTTAATAGAAAAGATACAGCCCAGCGGCCTGAACCATGCCCAACGCGTCGATGGCAGGCTCAACCAACACCTCCAACCACATCAACGACTCCATCCACAGTATCCCGTCGCCCAACAATAGCCACAAGTCTTTAAAGTTTTAATCATCCAATAAGGAAAAGGAAGGATTCCATAAAAACATGATTTTGGGACCCAGGGGAGGAAGACGAGGTGTTGGTGATGGTCAATAATGAGCAGAGATGTGACGCCACGAGTCAAAGTTCAGATTTCCAAATTTGGGGAATGAGATGCATGGCACGTGCGCGATTCTGATTTGATCATTAATGCGCCGACGCAGACAGGGGCTTGGGTTCGAATTGGAATTTGAGCGTTTTAGCTGTGAAGTCAGAGGAGCGGCCACTTGTTCGTGGAATGGTGATTAGTTTTGTCTATTTGGAGTCCATAAGGTTTACCAATGTGTGGTATCATGGATCACCAATCAGTTTCTGCGCCGTGTTAATCCATAACGCCGCGTCGAAACCTGTTTTTGCTTTCCGCGGCATCACGAGTATGTCCATTTTTTCATTTGATATCACGTTATTATTGGTAAAAATTAAGGGAACACAAGTTCTGAAGGATCGGGAATTAATAAATACATGCAATACCGTACTCGGTCGTCGATGCTGACCCATTCAGTCTTCAAATCTGAGGATGATGAATGGTATGTTGCCTGTCACACCACCCCTATTACAATCCCTTTGTCAATGGGAACATAGAAATGCGATTGCCCGTCGCACCAGTCGTACCTTGTTGATCAACCAGAATAGAAATCCTCGTGGCCACCTCGTGCATATACATAGTCAGACTCGCGAATTTTTGTCACTTCTCGCACACCCATCTTGCCTTTAACATACCAAGTCTGCTTCTTCTCTTGCTAATACCTTTCAATGTCCACAATCCCGGAATTTGCACCCAAGCTCAAACATATTACAATTTCTGGAGCTGTGTCTGTAGAACGGGTCTCAAAAGTAGGGCGAATAGATGGGAGTTTAGGTTTTGTCGTATTTGTGTAAGTGCTCAATACGACTCTGAGATTACAACTTATACTTGTATGCCTAGCCTGCTTGGCCCAACCGGGTCAGGGAAAAGTACAGTAAGTGAGGTGATTATCAGACTATAACAAAATGGCATAACCAATGCCGTTGCAGTTCATAGAATCACTTGCACCAAACACTTCACTCGGCCTTTCCAGCGATAAGTTGGAAGGGTTTACACAATCAGTAAACATTTATCGGATCTTGAATATTAAGAGTAAGGGAACAGTGGGAACAGGGAACCCGATTTACCTCGTGGATGTTCCGGGCTTCGCAGATGCCAAAATCTCGTCAATGGGTATAGTCTCGATGTTGAGAAACATGATTCAGACAAACAAGTGAGCCCCAGTTGCCTCTTTCTTGAGACACACACTGACCTCAAGCATAGTAATCCATTCTTCCATATTCTTTACTTCACACCTATACACAACCCATGCCTTCCCGGAAGTCAAAGGCGGGTGCTTCGAACCTTTGAAGCATTGACAGGACCAGAGTCAGCTAAGAAAATTACAATCATTTCTACAATGTGGGACCTCATTTGGGGCGAAAGTGCCTCAAGGCGTGCAGAAAGCAATTTCAGTGAGCTTCGAGACAAAATCTGGAAGGTATGCTAATCTCGGAAATTTCTTGTGGTATTGATCAATGACATTCCCATCACTCATTAGAACTACATCAGCAGTGGAAGTAGTATTGTCAGGTTTCAAAACACACAGGAGTCAGCACTCACAATGTTAGATGGTGATTTTGATCGAGGATACTTGAAAGACTATCTCCTTGAGGAATCGATTTCACTGCCCCTCCGACAAACACCATTTGCATCTGATCTATACAATGACCTTCAAATACAAATCCAGGGTCTTCAATTACAACAAACCAACATTCAGTCAGATTTGCAGGATGCAACAGAGCGATCAGACGAGCAACTCAAAGCCACCCTTATTCCACAACTTGAGGAAACAGAGCCTTCTTGCGAAATTCGAGCAGGAGTTGCGTGATTTCGAATCGGGGGTAGATGGTGCTTTTACCCCTGAACCCACTAATGCCGCCCCTATGTCCATGGCACCCACCCCTGAACCCTCCAGATCCACCCCTGCACTCGTGGTACCCACCCCAGATTCTATAATGCGGAAGAAAGGGCCCCTTGGCAGGGTCATCGATTCAGTGAAGCGTCTGGAAAAGAAGCTTCACAGGAACAGGGATCGTTAAGCCACCATGACGAGACTCCAGTAAGTCTCTTGCTACCAAGTCAAATAATAGTCACGCACTGATATAGTGTTTCAGTTTCATCCACTGTTCATACAACGTCTTTTCTCTTTCATTTTTTTTTTGTTTGAAGATTCTCTCTTTTCTACATCCTCTTGTCGATATTGTTCTGTAATTAACATATCCATGGGTGTCTTTCCTTATGTATCTCAAGCTTGCCACTCTTATCGCATTCGTGATACTCATTGATAATATTCTCGAATTCAAGGTAATGTCGACTGTGAGGGCTCACGATCGTTGGGCTTAATTCATGTCATGAGGCTTTGACATGAGCGATAGCGAGCTGAGGATTACAGGAGACAAAACAGGGCAATCTCACGAGAAGCGGAGAGAGGGAGGGGCAGCGTAGCTGATGATAAATAGTGATGAAAGAAGAATGTTGTCATTCACTGAAAACTGAGCATAGTAAGAGATCGTTGGTGCGAGGCACACAACGGAAGTTGATTCAAATAATATACCTAGTCTAAAGCGCCCGACCGTGACTAACGTACACTACGAATGAGTCTTCTTCTTTATAGAATCATCCATTACTTCCATATTGTGACGCTATCAAATCCAACGACGGCAAGTTGCGTTTTGGCGTGAGTAGCATTGAGCGTAATCGGGAACTGCAGTTGACATGGCGCACGGAGTGGAATGGCTTGGGAACCGCGACGCCCCCGATGTTGACGTCGATATCACACTGGGGGAAGTGGAACGATCGTCCAGGGGTAGAGAAAGAGCAGAAAGTGAGGTTAGAGAACCCGCAGGTTGAATCTCGGAGGTGGTACTGGGGAGTGGTAGCGCGATTGACAACGACATCGTAAACGTCGGTATACCCATTTCAATCTGAGGCAACACAGGAAGACATCGATTTCGACAGGCGGTAACAGTCACTCCATCCCGTGTCTCCCTCACACGCTCCCTATCTATCACCTTCATCCTCGCCCTCACATCCCTCTTCTCCCTCTTCACCACCTATCCCAGAACTCTCGCTTTGAACGATGGCGACTCCTGCACTCGCTATAGATCCCCATCTGGAGCGGGGAAGCGACGAGAATCAGTCTTTTCGCAGAACCAGCGGTGGTAATTTTGCGTCTTTCCCTTTCTCGCGATGGTTTTTCCTCTCCTCTTGACTACCCCCTCCTCCTCTCCCTTCCTCTTCAATTCGCACAGCCCACCACCTTGACCTCTTTTACGATTTTTGTCTCGTTGTTCATTAGAGTAAGTATCAGTCATCCTATTTGTTGAGAGACGAGCGGGTGATATTGGTGACGATGGCGATGTTGAAGTCACAGGCGATGCAGCTGATATTGAAGTTGGAGGCGGCGGGGGTGCATGTAAATTGGTGTATGAGGATGAGGGACCAGAATCACCAGATGTGATGGAGGGAATCGGTAGTCGACCACAACCCGTCCGGGCGATATTTCATGTTCTCTCTCCTCCCCCTGCAGTTCAACCCCGCTCATGCTCTTATCGATGTCAATGTCCCTGCTCAACGACTTCATAGACGTTTCCTTCCCTGTCTCCTCTCTTCCTTTCTGTTCTTCCATCCCGTTCTCCCGTTTTCGCCTCCCTTTCCACTCATCGATGCAACAACCTCCCTCTCCAAAGCGCCACTCATCATCCCCACCAACACCAAGCTGCCCTTGCCTCGTAATCTCCGCGATTCGCGATATCACGTCGTGACGAGTAAGCATTTGTGCAGGGTCTAGCATCGTTTTGTGAGGTGTTTTGGTGAGGGTTGTGCTGGCAGTTCAGGGATGCCCAGTAGTATTAGATGCAGGTGGACGAGGAAAGAGAGTGGTGCAGGTGCAGGTGCAGGATATAGAATGCGGGATGAGGATAAGGCGAAAACAGAGGCGGAGGCTTTGGGTTCCCATCCCGACGCTGGCATAATCCTTCTCCTTCGAGTCCTCCTTGTCTCGTTCCTACCACGTCCGGCCTAATGACAACGGCTAGTAAGACTAAAGGCGGGCCTCCACGAGGCGGAGTTGGGGCGGTGGTCCCTGTTGAAGGGGTGTAGACACCGGGAGAGAGGTGATAGGGTGGAGGTGAGGGAGAACTGGTAGAAGTTAAATCCGAAAACGCAGATATTGACGACAATGTCATACTTGATTCCAAGTCAGCGCTGCGAGAATAAGAGAACGGGGAACTTCGGATGCCATTTTTGATCCTCCATGAGGTGAATGAGGACTAACCATGAGTCGGTGTAATATCAACCTCAACGCCTGAAGGCTGATATCAGCCCCACTACAGTGACAACGACGGCTCCCACCACTGCTCTGGATATCACGCATATCCCGCTTTGGTGAGCTCAGACTTGCTGTTCTGATATCAGTCGTCGACACAGTGGATGATTTCCGGGAACAGAGACGACATAGTGTGTCTAGAGCATATGCTGAGATTGGGAACGGAAGATAGCGAGGAGTTACACCGGAACTTTTGGGGTGCATGGGTGTATATGGTAGGGTTTTATGTTCACTTCACTTCTGGTTAAAACGCAAAAGAACATAGTATTGTTCTACCTAGATACACTGCAAGAAATGAAGGTGCGTCAGATTCAGGTCAGCTAAAATAAAATCAGGATAATTGACTCACCTATATGTATTCCAAATCCTTTCAAAAGAGGAGACAGCCCAACCTTATGCCACATCTGCCTGAACCGTGCCCAACGTGTTGTCGACAGGTAGAGCAGACAACACATCCAACCATAACGCTACGTATCCCTTAATCCCACGACAGCTATGAACCTCCAAGAGAAAATAAGCGAAAAGGAATTTGCGGTAAGCAGATAATTTTTCATCTAGAGGAGGAAGAAAAGGACATCGGTGGTGGTCCGCAGCGAAGAGAGCAGAGTGGCTTGATGGCGCGACTCAAAGTTAGTATTTTCCAGATTTGGTGTGCGTGTGGCACAGCACGTGATAGGGCGCGTCGCGTAGGAGGGGCTTCAGCTCTGAGTTGATTCAATTGCAAATACGAAGTTGGTTTAACAATCCCAAGTAAATGTAGTAATCCAAACACGTTGTAAATACTTTGTGAATGGGATCAGCAACAACGATAGCCATCATCACCAATTCCAATCCTCCATCTCTCTCTCAACATCAAATGCTGTGGCCAAAAATAGTCTCATGGCAGAGATCAGGGCACTTGTGGTCTTCGATAGACTGTGTTGAGATTTTGGATGGCGTGTCAATTGTTCACTTGGGACCAGGTCAAGTCATAACCCTACTTTCATTAATATACAACTTGCCTCACTTGACATCTGCTTGCTTGTCTGGCCAATCGCAGCGCGAATTCGGTCTCGATGTCGTGGCAGACTATTACCGCGCACGATCGACAGTCCAAAATCCGCTGTCATAAAACTTCCTTCCCCGATTGGCAAAAGTACGGCTCACAGTGCGCATTTCTCTCGGAACGTCAATTTAGTGGAGGGCACTAATGGGGTGATAGGGGTAAGGCGAGCACAGTGTATGAGTAATGCTTGTGATGAAGGTGAATGTGAAATAGGAATATACAGGGAGCATGGCTTTCAATAAAGGTACGTGGACTTGTCACGAAACACACCATGTCTACTCATTGCCATATTCTGATTATTATCTCGGTTCTTACACTCGAGTCTCCGTAGCCGGAGTGGTCAAGTCGGGGACGAGAGGGAGAAAATATATACATGGACTATCTAATCTTATGTATAATAAAGATTTGTCTGTGGATAATGATGAAAAACCCCATAGGTGCACGATGAACGCAGAAATTCCAAAATGAAAGCAGAAGTGGTTAAAACGAGCCACGCACCGATGTACTTCAGGTCTGATTGATGTCGTGTTGAACAAGGTGACTGTCCCTCGAGATTCAGTACAAGGTGGTATGCCGCCAATCCACGCTAAAGCGCCCTAGTTTTTATGTGATTGACAGCTGGCATACTTGGAGCGTGTCAGACGGGTAGGTCAGCTTATGAGTTTACGATGAAAGGGAATGTGCACTAGAGGCGAGGGTGGTGGAAATGATTGAGAAAATTAGGGATAGCTTAGTCGATAGTAGGTCCCAATAGAAGCTGCATATACTCGTTGTGTCTGTTGATCCTGTCTGTTCACAGGAATGTAAACGGCGAGAGTATTTTTTTTATCCATACCGTGTGGAATAGACAAACGCTGCTCCGGCTCACGACCACGAATTTTTAGACCTTGTCAGGGCGCTTCGGGGTTCCCGAAAAGCAACGTAGATGAGCACACATATCAACACGACTATGTGGACCATGGCATGATGTGGACGGAAACACAGATGTCTCAGACCGAAACAAGCTTTCGCGAGTTGTAAGTTGATGAGCACTGGAAGGTAAATAAATGCATGTCAAGGACATCGTACTTATAACAACCCAATCTCACAGGATGTCGCTTAGGCGTGCAAAATCTACAACACGCATGGATCCGCAACAGATATCTTCGGCACTCGACGGGCCTCCGGCGCAGCGCCATTGAGTTCAGAAATACATGGGATGCTCGGGAGCGCAAGCCAATCGACAGTTAGGTCGCGATGTCTCTGTTCTGTGAGGATAACAGAACATGCGCGTGTCATCTGCATTGGGTGCCTCAGGAACAAATTGCGCGTCTGCGCCCAAACCTTATAATTTCGGATGAGGACTTGCAGGCGGAGAGGACAGTTACAAACGAAGATTCAATGAAAGGGATGACAGGTGATAGAGCCGCTGGATACCACCTGGTGATGAGCCGAGAGAGAGCGTAAACGTCGGGACACCCATTACAAGCTGAGGCCACGCAGGAAGACATTGATCTCGACAGGCGGTAACAGTCACTCCCCTATCGCGTCTCCCTCCCACTCTCCCTCATCAGTTCAACCCGGCTCATGCACCCATCAACGTCAATGTCCCTGCCCGACACGATCATAGATGTTTCCTTCCCTGTTTCCTCTCTTCCGTTCAGTTCTTCCATCCCGTTTTCCCGTTCTCGAGTTCTTGTCCACTGCAAAAACCTCTCCCTCCACAACGTCATTCACCATCCCCACCAACGCCAAGCTGCCTCCTTGCCTCGTGATCTCCGCTATTTGCGGTACATATTGCGTTCGAAAGCGCGTGAGCGACGAGAACTTTTCTTTCACGCAGCCAGCGGTGGTGTTGACCACACGTAGTTCTCTTTCTGACTCGTAAATCCGCTCAGCCCACCGACCTTCACCTCTTCTTTCACGGTTTTCACCTGGTTCTTCCTCCGGCTGAGTATCAGCCATCGTATTTGTTGGCAGCTAAGCGGGTGATATAGATGACGATGCTGATGTTGAAGTGAGAGTTGATGATGCGACGCGGGTGCAGGTAAAACGGTGTATGAGAGACCAGAAGGATTAGATTCAGTGAGGGAATCAGCAGTCAACCATAACGCGCCCATGTGATACTTCACGTTCTCCCGCCTCCCCCTTCATTTCGACTCCGCTCGTGTTCTCGTCGACCTCAACGCCCCTACCAAACAACAACGTAGGCGTTTCCTTGCCTCATCTCCTCCCCTTCAGTTTTTCCATCTCGCTGTCTCTCGCTCTCCCCTTTCGCTTCCCGCTGATCAAGACAACCTCCCCCTCCACAGCGCCACGCATCATCCGCACCAACGCCAGACTACCCACTTCACTCTCAATCTCCGCGAATGGTGGGATTTAGGTTGGTAAGAATTCTAGGAGCGGAGCTTGTCGCTTTGAGAGGTTTTTTGTGGGGATACTGGTGGACCTGGGACGTGTGGTGGATGGAGGAAGAGCGAGGGCGACGGTGTTGAGACTGGTCCTGGAGTTGCGGGCGCATTAGGTGGTAGGAATACGGAAATAAAGTCGGACGATGAAAGCAACGGCTTTGAGTTTCCCTTCCCCACACTCGCAGAATTCCTCTCCTCCGTATCTTCCTTCACATCCCCGATCTCCAAACCACATCTCCCTGTTATATTGACTGCAAGCCAGCCCACAGGGTCATTTACGAGTGTGGATGTTGCGGATAGGGTGGACAGTGATGATGAGGGGCACCGGATGTGCGATGGTCGACGTGGAGCTGAAGCAGGAGTCGGACCAGACGACGGGGTGGGGCTATATAGCCAAATTCCTACTGCTGCGCGCGACTAGCCATACCACGAAGACGGGAAGAGTAGGGTGAAATTAGAATGTCGAGAACAGACGCCTGAAGAGACCAAGGAGGTATAGAGTGTGTTCCTGAAGGGGAATGGGGCGGTACAGTCGCACAAGGAGGAAACAACCTCGTCATAGCGGGGATTGGCGCTACGAGATTAAGATGATAAGCGACTCAGACTGCCGATGTCGCTTTTGATCGTGCTTGCTTCACTTCCTCCAAGGGTTGTTGCTGGTACACCGGGACGCCATGTACTCCCCAGTTTCCCTAAATGGTACTGATCATTAAAAATTCCAGAGGACGTAGCATGGGATGGTCGTGAGCCAAGGGGAGAGAGGGACTACAGGACGACTCGTGGTGTAAGTGTAGGATTAGATGCGCACATCATGTAGATTAAGACGTGAAAGGAATGATATTTATTGAATCTAAATACACTGAAAGCGTTGAAGATACATCAGAACCAGCTTAGTTAAAAGAAAATCTGGATAAATGGCTCACTTATATTTAATCAAACCCTTTTGAAATAAGAAAAAAACGACCAACCCAGTGCCAACAGACAGAACGTATCTGATTCAGAGTCAGTCCCCGAACACTTAAGAGCCTCAGCGTAAGATTACTCGCGGATACATCCCATACAAATGAGTTGTAATGTCCGTAACCAACGCCAACGACTCGGTCGGCGCTCCCCTCATGATCCAACTGGACCATGCTCGCTTCCCGCCTCTCTACTACCCCAAACGTATCCATCCACATCCCAACCATTTTTCCACTCGCACCCCCAACAGTAATCGTACTCAAAGTTATCATAACTCGGTAGTAGTTACCACTCCCACTTCTCTCTGACCCCGACCCTGAACCCATCCGACAATGCGCCGACCTTCAACAACGACGCTTCCTGGACCGTCAGCGACACCTAGAGCGGACAAAAGTCGATGAAGGGCAGGATACGATGTCAATGTTCCTCTTACAAAAGGAGTGAGGTCCACCGGTGGATCTAGGCTTCTGGTAGAGGTCAAAGTGACTGCGACTCCAACGTCACCCCGCCATCAGTTTCAGCTCCCAATGGCAACATCACACTGTTTCAACTCTCGACTGAGCGGCGTGGGGTATTGACCTCACTGTCGCGTTGACCAAACCGACATCATGACCATGTCCTCTGGCCATGGCATGGTCGTAGCGGGAGGAGAGAATACATCTATATTGAATATCAATGACGTGGCAGGCGTGTTGTCGTTATCAGAGGGGATGAAGTTCGTGATCACCCTCGCTTATCGTGCTGGCGAGTCGTGATACGGATTCCAAGCACCTAGGGATCACAGGTAAGGACCATAAGTCAATTGGGGACGCCGGAAGGGTAGTAGCAGCCAGTACTTACAGAAGATTGAGTGACATGATGGCAAAGTTGGGGTTTGAAGGAAGTATCACTGGAGTGTAGCCATCGTTCGGGGTGTTGAGACACCCGAGTATGCTTGAACCACAATCGCAGACAGAGGACGTATAGAAGCCACACTGAAGTAGGAAAGAAAATAGGGCGGGGATGAAAATTTCAAGAAACTCCGGAGAGGGTATCCATCGTCTAGTTTCCCCAACGACGATAATCCACTGCTAATAGGCATATATGCTACCAATACAACTGCAGCTCGCCCGATGCTTTCACCCCGCGTTTTCCTCATGCCAACCAACAACCACCAGTGCAGAAAAACCGCCCTGCTCCGCTCGTCCTTCTCGTCTAATTTGCACGATGCCGCCTCATAAACCCGCTAAACCCCCTCATTGAGAATGCGTGACTGAGGAGAATCCCTCAGTTCGCTGATCCACCAGCGCCGAGCGGTAGTGTTCTCGTTTCTCTCTCTCTCTCTCGTTTCCTCCTTTCTAGTTTGACTACTCCCTCCTCAGCTCAACCCAGCGTCCTTCACCCTCTCTTTCCCTGTCTTCTCCTCGTTCTTCCTGATGATACGAACTGGTCATCGTATTTGTTGATACCAGAGCAGGCGATACAGGTAAAGGTGGTGGTGTTGAAGTCAGAGGTGATGCAGCTGATGTTGATGTTGGAGGCGGCGCGGGTGCAGGTGAAAAGGTGCATGAGGGACCAGAAGGATGGGACGAAGTGGGGGAATCGGAGATGACTTTGACGCGTCCGAGTGGTATTTCACTTCTCTCTCCTTCCCTTCCCTTCAACCCTGTCCGTGTAGCTGTTATGGTCAACGTCCGTACTCAACAACAACACAGACATCCCCTCCTCCATCTCCTGTCTCCTTCAGTTCTTCCATCCTCGTTCTCCCATTCTCCTCTCCTTTCCATATCCCCGTTCGTCATTCCCACCAACACCAAGCTGCCCGCTTGACTCGTGATTTCATGTACTCGCAATTTCACGCCGCAACAGGTAAGGAATGTGCAGGGTCCAGCGTTGTTTTGTGTGGTTTTCAGTGAGGGTTATGCTTGAGGATCAGGGATGTAAACTGGTACGGGATGAGGGAAGTGAGTGGTGCTTGTGCTCGTCGACGGTGGATACAGGATACAGGATCAAAACGGAGCGGTGGAGGCAGAGGCAGAGGCGGAGGTTTGAGGTTTGCCATCGCGACACTGGCATAATCCTTCTCCTTCACATCCTCCTTGCGTCGTTCCTAAGACACTGACCTCAATACAATGGCAGGTACGACTGAAGACGGACTTCACGAGGGGCAGGAGGTGGTGGAGCTGGGGCAGTGGTAACTGAGAGTGTCGTTGAACGGGTGTGGACACAGGCAGAGAGGAGATCCGGGGAGGGGAGGGAGAACTAGTAGACGTGTACTGATTAAAGGACAACCTGGGGGGCGATGATGAGAGTAATAGTGCTTGACGAAAGCGTAGAAGGCGATGGCGATGACGGGTGTGATTGAAGCCAGTGTTGAAGCGGATGACGGGGTGGGGATTTATCACACCGGCTCCCTCCTACTTGATATACCACGACGAGCATGGATGGAGGGTGAAATTCGTGACTGTGCTCCAGAAGAAGCAGGGGCGAGTGGACCATGGAGTGTAGCTGAAGCATCGTGCTCCAAAGATGCGGATGTTGACGAGGTCGTCGTAAATGAGTCGGCGCTATGAGAATAAGAGGACGGGGGGGACTGTAGTTATCCTCCATGAGACGAGCACAGATTAGGCAGGGGTCGGTCCCACCACTGCTCCTTCTTCAGCTCCTCTGGTAGTTGTTTCAGTAGCACCCGGACGTCACATATGCGCCACTTTGGCGAGCCCAGGCCTCGTTGATACCAGTCGTTAACGTGGTGGATGATCTCCGAGAACGGGATGACGTCGTCGTGTCTAGAGCATACCCTGAGTTGGGAACAAGGGATAGTACACGGGAACTTGAGGGGCATGTGAAGGGTTATGGTAGGGTTTTGTTTTCACTCCACAGATAGTTAAAACACCAAGAGAAAATAGAATTTGTTCTGCCTAAATACACTGGGTGCGTTGAAACTGCGTCATAGCCAGGTCAAGTAGTGGAAAAACAGGATCATTCACTCACATATATGACGTCCAAACCCTTTAAACGAGAAGATACAGCCCAGCAGCCTGGACGATGCCCAACGCGTCAATGGCAGGCTAAACAAACACATCCAACCACATCAACGACTCCATTCACAGTACCCCGTCATCCAACAATGGCCACAAGTCTATAAAGTTTTAAATCATCAAATAAGGGAAAGGAAGGATTCCATAAAAAGGTAATTTTAGGGGAGGAAGACGAGGTCTCCGTGGTGGTCAATAATGAGGAGATGTGACGCCACTAGTCAAAAGTTGGGATTTCCAAATTTGCGGAATGCGGTGCATGGCACGTGCGCATTCTGATTTGGCGGGTCGACGCAGACAGGGGCTTGGGTTTGAATTTGAGAGTCTTAGCTGTGAAGTCAGGGGAGTGGACCCTTGTTCATGCAAGTGCGAATTATTTTGTATATTTGGAGTCCATAAGGTTTAGCAATGTGTGGTATCATGGATCACCAATCAGTTTCTGCGCCATGTCAATCCCTAAAGCTGTGTCGAAGGCTTGAAGCCCGCCTTTGATTTATACATCGTCGCAAGTGCACCCATTTTTTTACTTGATACCATGTTAGTATCAGCAAAAATTGAGGGAACTGAAGTTTTGAAGGATCAGGGAGTAATAAAGAAGTGCAATACTATGCTTGATCATCGATGCTAACCTATCTTAGTTTTCAAGTCCGACTCGGAGGATGACGAATGTCATGTTGATTGTCACATAGCACCATCTCAAATACAATCCCTCTGTCGACGGGAACACAAAAATCCCGATTTCCTAGCGCACCAATCGTATCGCATTGATCCCCCAGAATACAAATCCTCAAGGTCACCTCGTGCATATACATAGTCAGACTCGCAAAATTCGGTCACATCCATCTTGACTTTGACATACCAACTCTCCTTCTTCACTCGCTAATACCCCTCGATGTCGACAATCCCGGAATTTGCAACCAAATTCAAAAATATAACAATTTTTGGAGCTGTGTCAGTAGAGCAGGTCTCAAGAGTTGGGCCAATAGATGGGATGGTATTTGTGTTAGTGATCAATTCCACTGCGAGATGATGACTGATACACGTACGCATAGCTTGCTTGGGCCGACTGGATCAGGGAAGAGTACAGTAAGTCAGATGATTATCAGACTCACTACTTTTAACAAAACAATGCTGTCGCAGTTCATTGAATCGCTCGCAGCAAACACGTCACTCGGCATTTCCAGTAATAAGTTGGAAAGGTTTACACAATCCATAAACATATATCGCATTGTGAATATCCATCGCTCCCACTGGCCGATTTACCTTGTGGATGTTCCGGGCTTCGCAGATACCAAAATCTCATCAATGGGTATAGTCTCCATGTTGAGAAACATGATTCAAGCAAACAAGTGAGCCCCAGCTGTCTCTTTCCTGAGACACACACTGACCTCAAGCTTAGCAATCCTTACTTCTATATTCTTTACTTCACACCTATACACAACCCACGCCTTCCTGGAAGTCAAAGGTGGGTGCTGCAAACCTTTGAAGCCTTGACAGGACCAGAGTCACCCAGTTTAATTACAATCGTTTCTACAATGTGGGACCTTGTTTGGGGTGAAAGTGCCTCAAGGCATGCAGAAAGCAATTTCAGCGAGCTTCAAGACAAAATCTGGAAGGTATGCTAATCTCGGAAATTTCTTGCAGTATTGATCAATGACATTCCCATCACTCATTAGAAATACATCAGCAGTGGAAGTCATATTGTCAGGTTTCAAAACACACAGGAGTCTGCACTGATAATTTTAGATGGTGCTTTGGGACAATATTTCAGCACTGACTATCTCCTTAAGGAATCAATTTCACAGCCCCTCCGACAAACCCCATTCGCATCAGATCTATACAATGACCTCCAAACACAAATACAGGGTCTTCAATTACAACAAACCACCATTCAGTCAGATTTGCAGGATGCAAGAGAGCAATCAGATGAGCAGCTCATAGCCACCCTTGTTCCACAACTCAAGGAAATGCAGGGCCTTCTTGTGAAATTCAAGAAGGAGTTGGAAGAATTCGGCCCAGCACTGGACACTTCTCCTACCCCTGAACCTGCTATAACGCAGAAGAAAGGGCCCTTTGGCAGGGTCATCGATTCAGTGAAGCATCTGGAAAAGAAGCTTCACAGGAGCAGGGATCGTTAAGCTGCCATGACCAGACTCCAGTAAGTCTTTTGCTACCAAGTCAAACAATAGCCATGCACTGATATAGTGTTTCAGTTTCATCCACTCTCCATGCAACTCTCTTTTCTCTCTCATCTTTTTTTTGTTTGAATATTCTCTCTTCCTTTATAGCTCAATGTTCACATGTCCTTTCATTTTGGATTTTCCTATCTACATTTCGTATCTCTAGTTCTCTATCTACATCCTCTCGTCAATATTGTGCTGTAATTAATCTGTCCATGGGTACCTTTATGTGTCTCAAGCGTGCCACTCTTGTCGCATTCGTGATACTCATGGATAATATTCTCGAATTCAAGGGAATGTCAACTGTGAGGGCTCACAATCGTTGGGCGTAATTCATGTGATGAGTCTTTGACATGAGCGATAATAGCGAGCTGAGGAATGCAGGAGACAAAACGGGGCGATCTCACAAGAATTTCACTGAATACCGAGCGTAGTAAGAGGTTGCTGGTGCGAGGCACACAATGGAAGTTTATTCACATAATATACCTAGTCTAAAGCGCCTGACCGCGACTAACGCGCACTACGAATGAGTCGTTCTCTTTATAGAATCATCCATTACTTTCATATCGTGACACTCTCAAATCCAACGATGACAAGTTGCATTTTGGCATGAGTAGTATTGAGCGTAATCGGGAGCTGCAGTTGAGATGGCGCGCGGAGTGGAATGGGTTGGGAACGGCGACGCCCCCGACGTTGACGTCGATATCACGCTGGGGGAAGTGGAACGATCGTCCAGGGGTAGAGAAAGAGCAGAAAGTGAGGTTAGAGAACTCGCAGGTTGAATCTCGGAGGTGGTACTGGGAAGTGGTAACGTGATTGACGACGACATCGTAAACGTCGGGATACCCATTTCAATCTGAGGCGATGTAGGAAGACATTGATTTCTATAGGCGGTAACAGTCACTCCCCTCCCGCGCGTCCCTCACACTCTCCCTATCTATCACCCTCATCCCCGCCCTTCCCACCGCAGAATAGGCGGGTTTCTCCACCTCATCAGGTGCAGTCCTTACACTGTGGGCAAAAATTGATCTGTTAGGTCAAACAGATAAGTAATCTATTTAAAATCTGTTATTGCTCTGTATTAGCATCTATTTACCATAACAGATAACTATTCTGTTCATTTTCTATTAATGGCTCTGTTGAGTGTCGATCCAGTCCGGAATGTTCTTTGTTGTGTGGAATGATCATCGGAGGTTGGACCGTCCTCGGCCGCAAAGCTAGTTAGAAATTTATGTAATAACAGTCCTATCATATTTCGTAACATACCTTCCAGATATCTCTAGATATCTGCACCAGATAAAAACTTGGTTTAAAAATGGTAAGAGGACTTAGCAGAAGTAAGCGGCTGGGACAAAGATTATCTTACCAGTTCTGTTAGGTGGTCCAGATAGCAAGAGAGACGATGCGATGTCAATACTGATAACCCAGGTTAAATAGTGTCATATTTTGATTTAGATTCAGCGCAGTCATAGAACGACGAGAAAAATTACTACGACGGGGTACAAAATATCTAATACAGCATCCTAAGGCTAATCATCTGAGGTTAAGTCCTCCACATCATAATCAAAGTCAAACATAGAAAAGGTATTCATCAGCTGCAATACCTGATTGAGCGCTTCTTGTGAAATAAAAGGCTGAGGCAAATTTACTCACCCGATCCACAGACAAGATGTGAAGAACTTTCCCAAATCCATCGACTGACATCTCGGTCAATGTTGCATGGGATATAACCTGATCCAAGGAAATTATACGTGTAATTTCGCTATCACTTCCACAAAGGAAGCCACCCGAAATTCCATACCGTTTGAACGGATCCGACCTGTGAGGACTCTGTGCTGGAATGAGTTCTCTGATGAGCAAGTAGAATTGCCCCAGTGCCGGCGAAGCTACTGTGTTGGGTTGATTCCTGTTCAGTGTTCTCTTGATCTGGAATATCATATCAATGAATGCGCCCTTTAAGTTCTCGTACGCAATTGGTGAATTCGGCGTTTGAAGCTCTTCAGAAAACATAATTGTGCTGTCACGAAATATATGGTTGGTCGTGCTGTATCGGACTCCACGGATGGCAATCTGCTTATATGTGTCGGCTGTAATCCTCGGAATGTTTTCTGGAAGAGAATGACCCTGGGCAGCCATGTGATCCCTCCAGAGTTGTCCGTGTAACGGGCTGAGGGTTGTAGGCACTCCCTTCCCATCGAGGGTACTGGATGGCAAGCTGGGATCAAGGATACTAGCAAGGCGAAAGCCCCTAATATCCTCCTTATCGATCTTGTCCATGCGCTCAACCATCTCGCATACAAGGGATCTGAGGTCGTCCTCGTCTTCGAGCAGTCCTCGTACATTGGAATGGATAGCCGATGACTCGAGCAGGGTACCATCCAGTTCGCCTTAAAACAATAACAGCAACGTCAATGGGACGATGGCTTGGAAAGACTTCGTGTAAAACACATACCGGGATGCGAGTTGGTATTCCGATGGTGGAAGAAGTTGATGTAACGCTCAAAAAATGGCGAGTTGTGAGAGTGCGTGGGCCCCATAAACTCTAGGAAGTCTCCGATGTGAAGGGCGAGGTGGTGAGTCGGTTTGAGGTGTTGATCAGGGTATAGCTTGCAAATCTGTGATACATAGCGGAAGATATGGTGGTTATAGGCTTCAACCTGGGCAGCTGTGGTGACTTTCATGTTGGCGATTCGGACAGCGGAAACAAGATCCATAAAATGATCCAAGATCAATCGCTTTCGTCCTGTTTCATTCTGCCACAGCTTTATTAGAGTTATTGGGAGATGAACAGTGCAAACGACTCTCCACTGTGCAGCACTCAGCTTTCCGCGTTCAGCTGTGCCCCAATTCGGAGGCGCAGTCGCAAGCCAAGTCGGTGTACACGTTTTCTTCATGTCAGCCCACACAATGTGCATGACGTCGCGGCCAAGAACAACCCGCTGAGATTTGGAACTTGGTTCTGGTGGCAGAAGTGCGGTTAGGCGCTCTCGCACGTTGTCTTCTTTCAACTGTAGAAAGATCAGTACAATAGCAAGAAGGAACTCGAAGGTAATGCAGTTTGTCCATACCTTCTCTAACAGGAGGGTTTGCAACTGTTGCTTTGCCGATCGTCTTGCAAGATCAATACTTGAGTAGTCTATCCCAAGCAGAACGCAAAGCGTAACATAGATCTTCGCCTTGCCTTTTGTCCTGAGTTTTTCTAAGTTGTCCGCCGTTGGCTCCAGAAGAAGTTGTATGGCAGGAATAAGGGACTTTTCGACACTGGCCTCCTGAGTGCTTTCACCATCTGAGTCGCCAATACCTGCGTCGGAACCCTCCAATGGTTGAGTACGCCGCTGGTCCGCTTTTTTCATTGCCTCTGGGAGTAGAGGCGTTGCATACTTCTCACTAGAACGCTGAATACAAGCAGATGATCATGAGCACTGATGTTAGATCAAGAATAAAATGGTTGTATATATGTCTCACCCATTCAACAATACTTCGTGCTAACACACATCTTGTCCCAATGACTATGTCACGACCGCCCGACGTGATGTTATTATCAACACAGAATACATAGAGGACTCGCCGGAGAAGTCTAGTCAAGTCTTGCTCTAGAGAGGATACGTGGTTTTCGACGACGATCCGGATGCAGCGTTTATAACTCGCGATGAAGCTATCGCTGTAGGTCTGTATGCTCGACGTGGTATTTGAAAACCTTGACCTTCCTGCAGAGCAAGTGCCGTCCCCTGAGACAACGTCGACGTTGAGAGCGAAGAGGGTGCGACAGTGATTTTGAAAGAGCCCGAGGTCCAATGTGTGCATTGCGTCAATGACAGAGAACTTTACTGGGTCCCAATATGGGAGACGGAAGAGTGGCGACCAGCGAATGCCTGAAGCGTCGTAGTAATGTTGACGTGTTTCATTGCTCGTTGCATCTCTCCACATCTCGGCATGCTTTCTGATCTGGGAGGCGTCTTTTGATGGCCAGTTGTTGGGATCAAGAATGTTGATATCATCCTTGTCGATGTCGCAGACAGTGCAGAAGTTGTGTGCCGTGGGCGCAGCAACTTGTCCGATAACTTGACGTGCCGCTAGCATATCACAGATCAAAGGAATGAGGATGGCTCTATAAACTCGGCCAAGGGCATACTTGTGCGTGCGTGATAGGCGCACACCAGGGTCATAAAATTCCACAAGATCATCGATGACAAGGTCCAGGTAGTGGTTGAGTTGTTCCAGCGATGGTTTCTGTGGACCAGGGATAACGCCTGCAACATACATATTTTGATGAAGGTAGCGTAGGTGCTCAGGAAGGTTTAGCAATACAAGCCAGATGCCAGTCGATGAGATTGCGGAATGAGCTGCCTTCACGTGCTCTGGATTGAAGCTGTCGACCGCTAGGCTGAACACGAGGCGTCCTTCATCTCCTGCACCTGCGACGAAGGGAAGACCATCAGGCCCATTCACGGTATGAATAGAAGGAGAGTCCCAGATGTCCTGCATGACGCCATCGGTATTCCGCGAACCAGCGTTAGCCTTGTCAATGTGTTCTTCAATCTGTGGACGTGACAATAACCGGCCTAGCCAGTATTTCAGTGGTTGATGAACATAGATCCTGACTGGCACATGGTAAACGTGGTTCCCTGTTCGACGTTTGGCTTTCCAGAGGTCGGTTCCACACACAGGATGGTCATCACGGGGAATGGACTGGTATGTGCACTGTATGGGTATCTGTGGATCGCCCCTCTTTTCACCATTCCAGAGATACAGGCAGTGGCAGCTCGGGCATGAGATATACTTCCGGGTTATTGGGTGGAGGTTGTAATAGACAGTGGTGGTGCGTGGGTCTCGGGGAATGGGGTATTGCAGGTCTTGTTCAGCGATGTTCAACGAACGCAAAATGCTTCGCATCCCAGCCAGCTGGGCAGCAATAGCGCGCCGGGGTGCGGAGTAGATGTGATACATAACGAGGGCTGATAAAACGACAGAGCGGTAAACTCTACTTCGGGGAGCACCGCGAAAGAAGAACATGTCTATGGGTGTTGTTAGTCTATGTATCATATACCGGGAGACATACTTGATGTGACTGACCTGTGTTAAGATGGGAAGGGCCAGCAGAATCTCCTGTTGATTGTTGGCACCATTGCAAGTGCTTTTCGCGGGTTATGCGCCCCATTAGAGTTGTAATCTCCGTCAGAAGTTCTTCAGCATGATCTGTATTCAGAGAGAGAGATAAAAGGAGTTGATGGAGCTCAGCAAGGTGATTTTCCACGCGCAAGAAACGCTGGTTTGAAGATGCGCAAGTCAATTGAAATTGCGAGCAGTTTGGCCTTAAAAGATCTGATGGTATGTCGATGGTAAAGGGTGTTGAGGGAGATGGAGCCTTCACGAAAACGAGTGGTCGGTGTGGATCTACCAATGGCGTCAGAGCCAGACGTTTGAGTTCGTCGTCAAGAGAAGTGAGCCACAGGGTGTTATCGAGGGGTAGGATTGTTCGTTCAGGCTGTGGTTTCGATGAGGAAGTAAGTTGCACCATCGAGGTGCTCTGACTTGATTGTGCCTGCAGACCGGAATTCAATCTTTGCGAGCCCATCTCCAACTCCCTCTTTCTATCGTCCGCTCTATGGTTATCGCGAGTTGAACGAGAGACGTATTTCCCTTTCTGTGACTGTGTCTGAGTCCTGGGATCCCAACTTGCACAGCAAACGGTGCAAGTACAGCGAATGCGCCCCGTCTGCTCCTCACCGTCTGTACGTATTGGTGGCATGGTCGAGGCAAAACCTCTGTTTCAATACGAGCTGTCAGCGGCTTTGCGGGGATGTATATTGCAACATAGGACTCACCAATGCAATATCGTTGCTGCAACGCAACACTAGTCGTCTCTAGACAAGGACGAAAACAACTGATTATCGCACATCATGATTATTCCTTTCATCATGATTCATCGCCGATAAAGGGGCCATTTTAAGCAATATGCTTACTATGCATACACGGCTCCTGATTCTATGTAAGACGTCAGAGAAATGACGAAAATAAAACATGAAAATTAGAACATGGATGAGTACTAGTACTCTAGTACTCATGACATAAATTTTGATCTCGATTTGTGTATTTATACAAAAAAAAAAGGGAGGATATTAGAACCACGTAAAGATGATATAAGACGGTTTCATATAGCGGCGGGAAAAGCATATATAGAAGAAAACATATTACTTAATATATCTTGCATAAAAGGGAAGGCGAAAAACGAATGTAAAATGTCCAGATTGTACAAGGAAAGAGAAAAAAATATCAACGGAGATTGGCGCGAGATTTCCCTTTGTTCAATCGTTTAGCGCCCTGACTGAGACTCTCAAGAGTCTTCGACACCGCCTTCTTTCCACCGTTCGCCCTCCTGACGTAGGTTTCCTGGCTGCCGGCGAGAATATAGTTGGGCTTGATACCAGGTTTGCAGTGAAGAACGCAGCCTTTTTCGGTCGGGTGTCGGACTTCTCCCATGTTCTCGATGTAACTAGAGGTAATGTTAACCCAGGTTGGGACCACGACACCACTGAGGTTACTCTCCTTCCTGAATTGCCACACCGAAATTTGAGTGATGTCCGAATCAAGGTGGAGATATATATCGCCTTGATTGAGTCCCTCCGTCGTAGGGGATAATCCAGGGGCAGCGATTGGTCGTCCAAAAGAGGTGTAATAGTTGAATCTCCCTGCAACGGATGGTTTATTGTGGATGGAAGGGTCATCCACAGTGCCAAAACAGTCTGAGATATGACCGTCGCGATCATTAGGCTGGTATGGTGCGCCAGTGGCTGTATTCGGAATAACGTCGGGAATGTCGACACATAGGACAAGAGAAGCTGCAGCAGAAGAGAGAGGGGGGGATTTGGGTCCATCGTTGACTCCTAAACGCTCAAGACTGGCGCTGAGGCTCAAAATATTTTCCTCTCTGTAGAGATTGAGCACCAGATGGGTATAAGTCATTTAACTGAGTAGCTTACATTTTAAACAACGACCTCTCGGCCCCTTGCGAGAGACGAGCGCTGGCTGAGGTACTGGTGGTGGGTTGCGATTCATAAGAGTACTCTGCATTAGCTCCGTTGCTAGTTAAAAGAACGGATTGTAAGCCATTGATTATTTATAACGTAAAAGATGACGCACCTAGGTGAAAACGGGGGAGTACCTTGGCCTGCCGCGCCAGAGAATGGGACATAGCCAGGTTGAGGTACCGATGGCGGTTGAGGATAGGTCTGACTAGCGTTGAAGGTGACGTTGTGCGATTGATGACCATGACTGGACATGTTCGGGTAGAATGAATCGCCAGCGTGGTTGGGATCTGGTGGGTAAGCTTGACTGGTCAACGATTGACCACCCTGGGGAGGACTTGTGGTGCTGGTGGGCGCCTGATGGTACTGAGGATGCGCCGATTGTTGCTGGTACTCTTGACTAAAAGGTAAAGCAGTCAGACAGCATGATGTCAATGTTCGACTGGTGCAACCTACGGTGAAGTAGCGGCGCGAGGAGCTGGAGCAGCTGGAGCAGGGGCTAAAGTGCCCTGTGCGGAGGTAGGCAGAACATGTACAGAACGGGGGGTTTTCTCTTTCGTGGTTTCTGCACGCTTAGCCTGGCTGGATGATAAAAACATCAAATGAGCCTTCATGCGGAGACAACATTTAATATGTTCCTTACCGATGTCCAAAGGTTGCGAGCACCGACTCGCAGGACCTCTCAATCATCTGCTGAGCTTCGCTTCCACCGCCAAGTTCCGCGAGAGCGCCAGGGCAGGTTCTAGTGACAAAGTTGACGGATTTGGACATTGTAAGGGTTTTTGCGAGGTCGTTGAGGTTGTCGTCGGAAAGCTCGGGTAACATTAGAGAGATAATGCCTAGCGCAACACTGTATTGTTGATCAAACATGCTGGTGAGGTGTCGTTAATGACTACAGGAGGATAGAGGGGGTTATCGACGTACTCTGGAGCTCCGGCTGGCAGATTTCTCTCGGTTGGCGACATGACACTGCGAGGATACGGGAAATTGTCACGCTGGTGTTGAGGGTCTCTATAAAAAAAGGCAATGAGAACTAGGTCGATTAAGTCAAAAGAAGGAAGACCCACTCGCGAGTATTATTAGCAGAACCACTGACCAACCAGTTGTCTTTCAATTGTTGGGATTCGCGAGGAAAATTAACGGTATGGATCTGGAAATTAAATAAGTACATGTGCGAGACAAAAACATGGAATTGCCCACATTCTGTCCCGGGAAATGGGCCATCTGCGGATAGGGGGTGATATCAGTGTGACGGCTTGACAATTGTCCTCGTGGGTCAGATGGCGTGGCGTAATAGGTAGAGGAATGGTTTGTTTCAGGAAGTGCTGAATGATAATTTGAAAGGGAACGACCTGTCGGGGGAGGGGGTGGTGCTGGTGCTGGTGGCGGGGGATATGCTGCTGTGTAGGACTGGCCTGCAGCCGGGGGTGGAGGATACGCAGGAGCATGGTGGGGGTAGGCCTGAGGGAGTGGTGGAGGCGGAAGGGAGGGATAGGGTGCATATGACTGTGCAGGAGGGGGGGGCGGAGCATGCTGAGGTACAGAGGAATGTCCAGAGGGTGGGGGCGGAGCATACTGATGCCCAGGGGGAGGCGGGGCATGCTGTGGTATAGAGGAATGACCATGATGAGGCGGGGCATACTGGTGCCCAGGGGGAGGCGGGGCATGCTGGGGCGCAGAGATTTGTCCGTGTTGTGGTACAGAGGAATGTCCAGGGGGAGGCGGGGCATGTTGTGGTGCAGAGGAATGTCCAGGAGGTGGGGGCGGAGCATACTTATGCCCAGGGGGAGGCGGGGCATGCTGTGGTATAGAGGAATGACCATGATGAGGCGGGGCATACTGGTGCCCGGGGGGAGGCGGGGCATGCTGGGGCGCAGAGATTTGTCCGTGTTGTGGTACAGAGGAATGTCCAGAGGGAGGCGGGGCATGTTGTGGTGCAGAGGAATGTCCAGGGGGTGGGGGCGGAGCATACTTATGCCCAGGGGGAGCCGGAGCATGCTGTGGTGCGAAAGTGTGTTCCAGAGGGGGTGGAGGAGGAGGAGGGGCAATAGCAGGTGCATTATCTTCCACAATGTCCATGACATCCGCAGGGGGAGCGTTAGACGCATAAAGATCGTCGTCGGGCAGGTCATACTTGATTACATTTTTAAAACGTTCAGGAACGTCAATTTGAGTGTTGTTGAATTGTTCCATATACATGGTGTTGAATGTGTTTAAGTCGGTGCTTCAAGTCTGCGAGTTGATCGTTCGCTGCAAGTACTGGTTGAAAAAGTGGGTGAATCTTAAATAGAAAGACAATGCGATATAAATCAACGGAAGACACCAATATCATGAAAGGACATACCGCTTTTGGGAGCGACCTGACCAAACGTGGCCTTTGTCTCTCTGAGATAACAGATCTAATAGCCGAAGATAAAGATGATTAGACACGCCTACAACAAAGAGCTTGAATTTCGTACCAAGACCAACCACGGATCAGACCTGTCTGGTCAAAATATCGACGAGGGAATTTGTGTTTTGTTAAAAATAAAAAAAAGTGCAATGTAAAATATTAATTAGACAACGCAGAATATTAAGGAGAACATATAATTATAAAATGTAAATTTAGTAATTATCTATACAAGGTCATATTGCGAGAACGAAAGTCGACGCGAAATTTTATTGTAAGTAGCACATATGACAAGACACAAAAAGGACAAATTATACAGATATTTATATCAAGGAACATGTGCAAAAGTAAAAAAAAACACTGCGCTAATTTTCAGACTAATTAATATTATGGGATGGGAATATAAATTTAGAGAGGAGGATAGAAGTTTTGGCGATAATGAGCGATTCGTGACCTCGTCATACGAGAAGAAATTTGAGTACTTACAGTCAGCAAAGTGGGAACTTCAAGATCCAAATCCAATGCATTTTTGACACGATGCATATATCTAAGAGTGACAGTCAGCATCGGAAAGAATTTATGAGAGAGGAAGTGTTGACTTACACACAAACGGCCTCAAAGATCTGGTGCGTGGGTCCTTTTGGTCGAGTGTGAAAGGTGACGCGGTCGCCTGTGGAAAATGCAGCGATGGCGCCCCTCCATTGGACAGAAGGGTCGAGATCTCTGAGCGACTTGTTGACCTCCAGAGTGCGATCATAGAAACCAGCGATTAAGTAGGTCTGGTCGTGGTCCTTGAGAGAGACTGTGGTGTGGATGATGCGTTTCTGTCGGGGGTTGTGAAAGTGTTGGGTTGTATGAACAGTCGGCATATCATCGACACGACCAGAATGTGTGGCTGAAAATGTTGCAAGGCGGCGCGAGAGTGAGATGCCACAGTTGGGGAAAAGGTATCCGCGAATTCCGCCCTGTAATAAACCTCTTAAGCAAATCCAATACTGATTCCGTGTTGCGTACTTACAATGCGACCATTATGTCTTCCATGGCGGCGGGGAGGGCCAGATCTTGCTCCGGCAGGAGATCTAGAGTTCAGTCGAATTAATGCCTGAATGAAATGTTAATTTGAAGATAAAAACCAAAAAAGACTTTGAATATCGTTGAGGGCTTACCATGGGACAAATGGGACACGCGAGGTCAAAGGTTAGAGAGGTGTTGCGGAGACTTATTGGTACGTGAGTGAGTGGAGTCGAGTGCTTGAGTTGTAGGACGCCGTACTTAAGTGATTTGAGGTGCCCGAGCACGCGTCGTCAACACTAAAAGTTGGGCTTTCATGATCATGACAAGACCTAGACGGGTGATCCTGTTAGCTGGTGTATATGTGATTAGCTGCTGTGTGATTGATCAAGCCGTTGACATAAATGGCAATACCAAGTGTGTCGGGCTGATAAAACAGGAAGGTTGGGTCCAAGGTTTCTGGACATGATTGGTGTGTGGTACCAACGTTGCTTCCTAGAGGGAAAAAGATGAAAGAGATTTAAAAATGTAAGCATCTTGGCAAACGCTGGGAATAGCGTACATACATGCTTGCGTCATTCATAGAAGACCACCTTGCTGCCGCTTGATAACCGAAGATCTTGAAAGATGGCACACGATTTATGTCTTTCATGTTGATTGACATTTCTTGTGATAATGTCTCCGATATTTCGGTGGGTTCTGTCCTCGTGGACTTGGTCAATACAGCAGACATAGGAGTGGGCGACCGAGATCATAAAGTACTTACATGTACAGTGCTACCGGTGATCCCAAAGGTTTCATGAAAGGATGTTTTCTAGATCTTGAGATCTCTATCCAAGGAATCACGACGTTAATATATACCAAACATCGGAACCTCCTAGGCCTCCCTCCTCCCCCACACAACTACGTTTACAAATCAAGTCCACATGAACAAGCACAACGACGACAATTCACCTACAACCGAATCCCCGACCCACCGCCCTCTGGATCTGTATCTGCAGAACCAAACACTGGCTAGACGAGCTAGCACACGAGGGCCGGCTGGGGTAGCTGCCATAGAGATTTCTCCCTCGGGGTTTTACGTGGCGGTGGGCTATGATGATGGTTTCTTAGAGGTATGTGTACATACGGTGAAACCCTATAGTATTATTGAATTAAATTGACGGCGTTGAAAGCTTTGGAATACACGACGCACCGATAACATCCAACTTATCAGAACGATCAAAGTGTCAGAAGGAGGTCCCGTCCAAGGGCTGGTATGGCACCCAGATGATGACCTTCATATCTACATTGGAGGTCCTAATGGCGTCCTTCATGTCCACGCCATCGATAAATATACGGAGGTGTGTCCATATCTTCCCTATGATCTGGAAATTGTTGGTTGAACTTTTGATAGACAGGATTGACCGATGACATTTATTCTATACCTATCACATCGCGTTTTATCCATGGCCTTGCAACTGGGGTGGAAGATGATAATCTTGTACTCGCAACTGGGGAGGGCGTTGGGATTCTGGGTAGGCAAAGTGATGGTTAGTGTACTCCCGCTTGAACTTGGAAAACAACTCATCATCACTCTCTGCGCTTAGCTGACGAGGAGGTAGAGAGAGACATCTTTAGCTTGGAGCTCGACTGGATCAACACGAGCTGTGGTATGCCGCCTCGTAGCCCTTTGCATGAATCGAACCCCTGCGACGTGGTGGTCCAAGGCGACCATGCTTATGTCGCCTATATCGGCACTGGGGGTATAAAGTAAGTCATCGTTTTAATTTTGAGTCACAGCTTATCTGACCATCTGTGCGAAGGGTTTTTTCGATATCTAAAAGGAAGGTCTTGATGGAGATCCCGAAAACGAATATATTTGCTGCCAAAACAATGTGAGTTGGGTTTCAATCAAAGTACGTGTGTCGTAGCTCACCTATGATTGGCAATAGATACGCAGGCGGGAAGATATCCCGCAATGGTCGTTACGCCGTTATGTGCCGCTCTGGGGTGCCGGCATTGGACTGGTACTGCTTGGAGTCTGGCCATCTGATTGGTGTAACCAGCCTTTTCGCAGGGGACAAGCTTGATCCATGGCAAAGTACAATGCAACTAGCGTTCCTTTGTGATGATACCGTCCTATCGGGGAGCTGTGGTGAAGGGGTCCTACTTTGGAATTACCACCTCAAGCATCCTATATGCGTTCAGGATGAGGGCGATCGCGGGTGTAAGTCTTCTCTCTGCGTATTCCATCAGGGTTTTCATGGGCTGACGGTTGGCTGTATGAGCAGATATCCAATTTCTCGTGAGTACATCTTCATGTCCGTTTTTAAGAAAGAAGACTCACAGATCAATATACATAGGCTATCAATCAAGACGAGACCAAACGACGGCTGTATGTCTGCGCAAGAAGTCCAATCGGAGACGGCCAGGGGGAGACAGAGATCGTCTTCTCTGAATTAGGTGTGCGACCTGTAGGGGAGATTGTCATTGGCGAACACGGCAACAGCACACGCTACTTCCAAGTGAACGAGGAACAGGCCCAGAATGACAGGATCCGTAGAATGCTCAACAAGGTGTTTACCTCCCCAGAGACATCCCGTCGCTCACTTGGATATTACCTGGGAGTGACCCATGGCCAGAGCGAGGCCGCATTAGATAACTCCGCCGAAACCGCTGTTTCTCCAAGTTCAACCCCACCGTTGGTTGCCATCCCACCAACCCCAAGCTGCCGTCCGTCTGTGTCGGTTGCTGAAGAACAGAGAGGGGCGCTTGGTACCCCTACCAACGAAGGTTGTGTTTCGCCTCCGAGTGTTGGGCCAAGGGTATTGACACCAACAACACGACCTGAATCAACCCCACTTGAAGTTCCCTGGACTCCCGCCGATCCCTCCCACTGCTCTGAATCGCGTAGGTACCGGTCCAGTATAAGTCCTCCCGTCTCTGCACCTCAACCATCCAGTCACACCACCAAGCCCCGCCGGCCATCCCCACTAGCCTTATCGTACACTGCTCCTACTCCCTTGGTCCCTAATGCTTCCAGCGACGACACTGTGTTGGCATCTCAAAGCCCACCCGCCATGACGAGAGCTACCCCCGTTCCTGATCCCCCATTCCCCTTCAATTTGACGCATCCCTTGCCGGTGCCAAGCACAGGATATTCCCCGGGATTCCAAAATCCGCGCGCTCTCGACCCCTGGCATCCTGGGCTCATTCCTGACCCATGTTCCCCTTCAATCCATAACCTGCAGGATACATTAGAGGACCCGCTAATCCCCGTTGACTCTTTGCTACTTGCCAATCATCCACAACCCACTAATCCTACTCCCGCATCTAAGTTATCATATTTTTCACAGGAGGACTCTGCTCATGCCGGGGGTGCAGCACTTCTGGTCCCGCTTCCATCAGATCTCCCTGAAGACTTCGCTCAGTCATCAGTGTCCATTCCAGTGGACCAACATGCAAACCCAAATGATGCACCAAGACCAAGTTCTCCTGTAGTGGTGAGCGCCCCTAGGCCTAGGTTTGCTGACGATCTGGAGGCTGCACTCCTCGTCCCTCTTCCGCCCGATTTTCCCGATGACTTTCCCCCAGCAACACTTTCAACTTCTTTGCACTGTACACCGACCGTGACCCCAGCACCGCTTGCATATCCTATCCAAGACAAAATAGGCAACGAGGGGTTGAATGAAAATGGTGTTGCGAGACCTGAACAGGGACGCCAATTTAGCCATGTCCTTCCTGGAGACTGTTCAGGAAATAACGAACCTTATGATTTGAACCTTGATCTTGAAGCACCTCCATCACTATTGACAGTGTCTGCTAATCATCATGTCGATGATTCATGTGGCGATTATGATGTCTTTCGTTCCTTTGCTTCAGAAGAGGGACGGTCAGGCCTATCAGAACAGTCAGACGGAGCACGTTTATCTGAAATCTTGTCAACTATACCTGAAGATTTCAATGAGCATAGCAGCGACGATGTTGCTTCTGACGAGATAAACCCGTGGAAATCTAGCCCGAAGTCTTCATCACTCTACCCTCCAAATATTGCAAGTCCCGGATACCAGATCGTATTCGACAACGTGCCTTTGCCAGAGACCTGGACAAAGGATGACGACCCCCCAAGGGACCCTCCAGAAGCAACGCCCTCTTCCCCATATCCCCTCAGCGACACTCCAGACGTTGATACTACCACACCTGACTTCACCCGCTCAGCTCAGACCTCAACTCCCTTCATCGCCATTAATTTGCTTCCAGGACTTCCGCCCACACCTGGGTCTCCCCCCCAACCAGCACTAGACTCCACCGCTGTGTACGAGCACTCGGTCTTCATCAGTTCACCACCCGGTTCACCTTCTCAAATCATTGGCGACCCAAAGGTTGAATCACCACGACAGAGCCCATCTCCCATCTCCACTAATCCTCGCAGCTTTTCCCTTCCTGCCGCGATCCATTCAATCCCAACTTCTTCCACTCCTAAAGGCACCAGGGACCAAGTTTCAATCCAAAGTTCTTCCCTCCCTCAAGCCACGGACGACCGAGAACACACGGCCGAACCCCATTCCAAACCCACTACCCCTCGCAGCCTCACTTCCTCAATTGCTTCAGTCCCAGGTTTGAGTGACGTTGGTATTAGTCCTCGTACCATCGACGGCCGAGAGCTTCAATCACCGCATCACACCTCTTCACCTAGGCCAATTAGCCCTCGCAGCCTTCTTGCCCTGATCGACTCAACCCCTACTTCTCCTACTTCTGAGTCCCCTCAGATCATGGGCGACCCCGAGCTTGAATTGCAACACACGTCCGCTGCTGATCCTCATTCAATCAATGGTGACGGGGACACTTCAAATAGTACGGACGACGATGAACACGAGCCCCTGATCCCAGGCGAGGAACGAAGCAGTGACTCGGATGCCTATGAAGAGGAATTGGTAATCTCTCCGGAGAACAGGCGCGCGACTTACCTTGGTGGGACGACAGTGAGAGGACAATCTTTTCGTGACCGCTCCGTGGTACCGATTGCCCTTGGCTTTTTCTTGTTAGGTGCTTTTGCATCATCGATGGTTGTGTTAATGATGGTGGGGGAGAGTCCCTCATTGATTGTCAAGGACGTTGTTCCCCCAGTTGTTAGCCCTGTGGTCGTAACAATTAACAGTACAGTAGCGGAGACCACGATTATCAGGAAAGATTTTACCTCTTCAACCACCACAGTCCCATCTCTTTAGATGTATTTAAGTTCACTAGCTAGCTACTTCAGGTTCTTCTATGCGTTATTCATCATGTATATATACATATACACCAGGAAATTTATGCAACTGTAACTCGTATCTGACTGTAGAGACAAGTAGATAACAGGTTGTACAAGGGGATGATGGAAGTAGGAAGAGAAGAAGAAAAATTGCCGCTTTGGGAAACGTTACAAAGTCATACTCCGTCAATTTTTGACGTCGGGTCCGGTGCTTCACTTTAACCGGACCCGGCGGAGGAAGACTCGTCGACATATGAAGGCGATTTGTGTGACTATGTCACGCTTTTGCTCTTCGTTTCCAACACCCACAATAGCGACGAGTAGTAATCCACAAAATTGACATTCCTTCATATATCGCAAAGAAAATCTACACAGCAAATTTTAAGCAGAAGAGTATCTTCAATAAAAGTATCTATTTCAGCCTCGTAAGTCCCTACCCTACGCATATATTGCTAATACCACATAAAAGTAATCTTGATGGAGTGAAACGGTGCCCTCGCTACCTGGAATATTCGCATGTCCTTCGAACACTAATAGAATGGGTCGACATTTTCTCGAAATGCTGATATTCGTCATTCGTTACGCCCAGGTCTTCGACTACCCATAATCAGCGAGAAAGGTCCAGGTAATATAACGGAGCATTTCCACCACCCGTTTAGATGCCGAGAAGTGTGAGTGAACCCCTGAACAAGTATCAAGACCAGCTTTTTAACTCGAGAGTTTGATACAGGTACGCAAAGATATTAATATTGAAAAATTTTTAGACCTTGAGGCGCTAGTAGATAGAGAGGAGAACGATGATAGCGACCATGATGACGACTGTACGTTTAGAATTAACAAATTAAACCAAATCAACTGAACACATATTCGCAGTGTCTAATTTTCTTGACGATGAATCGGTTGATTCCCGAGACACTACCTGCAACAGCTCGATGCGGCTTTGGAAGGATTTAGAGGATCAGGACGAGAATGAAGAAATTGAAAGCTATATCGAAGAATTGGCAAAGCGAAGCCATAACGACAGTCGATCTTCCAATGTCGAGGAACAAAATCCAGGTACCGACGCAGGAGTTCCTTTTCCCATATATCGTGTTCGATGCCAGGTAGTTTCCTTGTCAGATGTTGAATGTATATGACTATTAATGGTGATTTTATCCTCTAGATTGGTATGGAGGAAGAAGCAGTGTTCCATATTTTGCGACACACCCGCAAAGAACACTGCATCCTTTCTGCGTTTAGTCGGGGAACAATCCGAGGCTACATATATCTAGAATCAACCATGGTCCCAAAAACTCACGAATTGTTGCGTCAGACTCCGGGTGTTATTAAACGCATGCGAGGAGAAGTGCTGAAGGAGGGAGTGGATCGAGATGACTGGCCCCGTTTGTTAAGCATGCGTTCATCCAAGATGGATGCCACACAAGGGGCATGGGTTGGCATTCAGAGAGGCGACCATAGGGGTGATGTTGGATTGGTTTCACTCTGCGCAGGGTGGGGTGTTGAGGTGTTGTTGGTGCCACGCAACGTGACACCCAATGCAATGCAGGCCGAAACCAGCTTGAAAAGGAAGAGGACCACAGTCCTAGGACCAGCCGCCTTATTTAACCCCAGTGAATTTGCCCGACATCACCCCTCTGTGCAACTCACCCGCATCGCAGACAAAACCTACAAAGCAGGCTCAGTTACATTTCAGAACGGCCTCCGGTTGAAAAGATATGATCACCACTCTGTAACGACAAACATACTCTCAATCCCCTCGTCAATCTTCCACCTTTTCCTCCTTAGCAAACACCCACTACTCTCGTCTTCACCCCTTCCCAGGCCCGCTGAATGGGCTTTCTCGACAAACGACCGGGTTAGAACCAGAGATCGTCGTCGTCAGGGCATGGTTAAAGGCTTGGGAGTTTTTTTGGTAGAAGTGGAGATGGAGAACGAAGAAAATGCAGTAGTAGCTCTGGAGTGGAAAGACGTCCGAAAATTCTTCAGGCTTGCAGATCACGTCCAAATTTGCAGCGGAGATGATGCGGGGGTTGCTGGTTGGATTCAAGAAATTGCGGACGACATCGCCACCATCATTAGTAAAGCTCCCTCTTCAGCAAAGGAGGCGATGGGCAACGGGGATGATTTCCACATATCAGTATGTACCATCGTTAATTCACCAGCTAATTATCCATTGACTCGACTCTCGATTTTAGGAACACCGTGTCCACATCAATTGGTTAAAACCATCATCGCCTGAATATTTTCACTCCGTCGGGTCTTCCTCCGACAGCCAGTTGAAAGCTCTCGCAAAGCGCGATGTCATCCCATGGATCGGAACAGAGATTATCGTGTCGAAGAAGGGTAATCCCTGGAAGGGGTACCGCGGTGTTGTCAAGGATGTACTTTGCGGGCAATCAACTGCAACGACCATCAAAGTTCAAGTACAGTTTACAATGTTGAACTTTGCCAACCCCTTTCCTATTGCAACATTAGATTACGATGAGGTAGTTCAATCCCGGTAAGCACATCACATTCATTATTCTACATTCTCGCTAATGATGCAAATAGCAATGGTCGTCCACTCGTCGAATTTTCACCCCACTTCCGCAATGCATGGCAACAGGATCCTATCCATCAAACAAGCATGCTCCCACCCCATGTTCCTCCTACGAATTTGGGTACTTGTGCAACGCCGTCAGCTCCTGATATCGCAAACGCTGAGGCGTGGGATCCCAATTCTCGAACACCAGTACCAAGGTCAAGGTCTGCTTCCCCAATACCTCATGAAGACTTGATGCTTGTGCCTTCTCCCTCATCGGGCGAGTTATTGCAAGCTAGTACGCCGGTTCCGACTCATCCAATTCTAGATCAGCGTCTTCTCTCCATACCATTGAAAGTCATTGTAAATGGAGGCGATTATGCGAAGAAGGAGCTGGTTGTTACCGTGGAAAATGTCGAGGGCCAACTCTGTATTCATCACAAGCTCTTCAACACAACAAAACGATTGGACCCACTTTGGGTGTCGATCCAACCCGTAAACCCAACCAGAGACAATGGATTATTGGTCGTCATCTTAGGTGAACACTGTGGAAAGTATGCTCGCAGGATCCATCATCGATACGGAGAAACGAAGGAGTCCGTTTTTGTGCAGTTAGCAGTTGTGAGAAGGGCAGTCAGTGGGCTGGAATCACTCACAGACGAGCGCTTTGAATTACCGCCTACTCACCTTTGCCTGGTTTCAGAATCCAAAGAGCAAAAAATACTAAATGCAACGCTGATGAACTCATTACGAGAACAGGCTAGGAGGGTTCGTGTCCGGGTTCCACCTTAGTTTAGTTTAAATTTTAATTTCTGTAATTTACAGCCTTTGTACAATAGATATTCACCATGTCCCACCAAAATTTCTCTCGATATTTTTGTAACGTTTTCCAAGCTGTATTCTATAATTACCGGTATCTAAAGCAAACGCCAACATCCCGATCATACTAATAATCACTTTAATTTACAACTTCACATTTCACGATCAAGATCACCAGAATGTGAAGGTGTCCAGCGTTGTCGGCATTTAAAATATTGCAGGGATCGTGATGAAAGCAAACGAAGTCGCAGCGTGTACACGGATACTGCGACCCATACGCAAGTACCACAAGGACTTCTTTGCCCAATATATATGCACGGTACGCCCATCCATCTCTTTCATCTCCTTTATCACTCCTAATGCTATTATTCGTCATGATCATAAAGCAACCTCTCAAAGGTGCCTTAAGTTATATATTCAAACAAGAAATATATATATAGCGCCAACAAGATCTCTCGCAGTATACTCCAACCACCCTAGGTCTAAATTCACCCTTTAACACTAGTACTTCTACTCTAGATCTAGATCTACTGCTAATTATAACATGTCGTACGTTCAACGTTCCAGTTATAGCGATGTTCTTTTAAACGCCGAAGGTATGTGCCATGTTTTCATGAGTTTTTTTTAAATTAATAGTAAGAATAATCGTATTTTAACAGAGGGCCGAAGCAACCGATTCAACACCATCGATGGGGTGTCCCCTGAAGACAGTGTGTCGCAAGTTGGTGAAGCAGCAGTTGCTCCACCGATTACCAGCGACGTCAGAGCTGGACTTGTGCCTCTTGATACTGCCATTCTGGCGGGGAATCGTGTGCATAGTGAGGCCCTCTTTTTCCCTGCTCTACATTATCTGATCAGTGCGCCCTTTCTTTAATAGGACCAACAGTTGACGCCCGCCCCCAGTTCAATGAATATCGGGCATCTGTCTTTCAAGGTTTTGCTACATCTGGATGTGGTAAGCTCCCAAAATATCGACAGATATAACTGAAACTAACGAACGCTTCTCTGCAGCACCGAGTATGATTTCCCATGGAGGGTCGGACCCAAGTATCCTTCTTCACCGCGGTGGTTTGATTTACGGTCAACGATTGGAGGTTGGGCCTTCAGGAGGTGGTGTAACTTTTGACAACCAATCCGACCGTAGCGTCTCAGTGCATCGTGGTGGAGGCGCACCTCTTGAAGAAGGATCGGAACGCAGCATTTGCCTTCATGGTGGCGGACGCATGGTGGTCGACCAAAGACCTCAACTTGGTACGGCCATGCACCATGGGGGTGGCCTTATGGCACTGGTAAGCATGTTACCGCCCTTTGGCTTGTCTTAATGACACTCACGCAAATATTATCTACTCCTAGCAGCCATTGTCCACCGTCGCAGATCTTCCCCTTCATAACCTTACTCTCCGATCCTCCCAACACAGCCAGCCCTCTCATCACAATCACGGCTCAGACCAATTCGAACAGCCATCCCTTCCCCGCCCTACTTCGCCTCAAGCCTCTAACCTTAACGCGCCTGCTCCTGTAGGATTCCCTCCCTCACATTCGACCACAATCCCCGTTCCGAATTCGCAGAGTACGCCCTCAAGTGCGAAATCAAAGACTTTTAGAAAGCGTCGACCTGCTGAAGTCAATCAACTCCAGGTAAGTAATAATATAAACTATCGATATTTAAATTCTTATGCTTCTTGCGTTAGGCTGATGTTCGCGAGCATGTCGATTTCCTCCTTCGTCAAGCACCTTTCGACCCTCAGTCCATTGTTTCCGCCGAAGAGGCCCTGGCTTTTCAGCAAACTTGGAGCACCAAGCCACGAGGGGCGCGCCTCGAATGCTGCGATGTCGATAACTTCCGTGTTGTACTCCATCGTGCTCCCCGCTGCGCTTGGAATATGTCTGCTTCGCGTGTCTTCGCAAAGGACTTTATCCGCCAATACGACAGGCATGAGTCGGAGGTTCAAAAGATCTCAGAAGCGTTTCTTGTCCGCATTGGGGTCCTTCAGAGGGATTACGGGTTAAGCTTACAGAGTGAGACTCAGCGGACAGAGAGGAGGGAAAAAGACCGCCGCACGAAGCGACGAAAAGGGGTACGTCTTTATTATCCATTGGAGATCGAAATGGCATTAACTAGTGCTTGGATTTAGGTTTTCGAGAGGAGGTTATTTACAGTCAAGAACCACCCTGATCTCGAACAATACAAGGATGATGTGGAGGTCCTGGGTTGGGGAGCTATGTCGGGCGATGAATCCGAGCGAGACACAAATCCTGCCCTTCCATTTCGCTCAACGCGCACAAATCGAATCCTCCCAAAGCCCCGCTTGACTGGGAACCATATCGTCGTCGAACCACATTGGCGCTCACCAGTATTAACTCATCTTCTCCACTCTCTCGACACACTGTATCCAATTGTCAAAAACGCCGTTGGGTACAACCAACGAGGGCAGTTGCCACATCTCCGTATCCGGGACCATAGTCGACAGACAGAAGGCGATGATTTTCCTCGTGGTCTACCATTAGCGGCATACGATAACGAGTGGCTTATGGAGGAACCGGACAAGGCAAGCTACCAAGTGTTTCCCAACCGTGATGTTAACCTTCGCCTTCAAGAGCTGGATGACGCTGTTCGGCGGTGCGTACACTTTTGATCTTTGGATTTCGTTAGATGGCTAACCCGAAATCGGCCTCAGACTCCTGCGTTTGAAATGAGCGGACCGAGTCCTCCCTCAAGCAGCCCCCACCTCTCATTAACTTTTTCGCCTTATTTTTTACACATTTTTGGAGGCGGATGTATCAATAATAATTTTACGTATACAGCAATACTATACCCTCTACAAAGCTATACCCTATAGTGCCATTATGATCCCATGTACTTATCTTTATGGAATTTTCATATATCTTCTATGCCATTAATATCGTGACCTACTGACTCCTAAAAGTTCCATTTACATTCCTCAGCTACCATTTAAGCGCCTTGCGTCGCGCGAGTGGTGGTATTGAAGGATTTACTTCCGAACATATGAAAATATTGCATACTGGATAATGTATAGGTATGCGACAGACAACCCATCAACTCCACCAACGTCGAATCCACCTGGCTCCCCGCACCTTTCTTCGTCTAATATCCCTTCGCATTCATCCGAACTCATCCGAACGCCATTTGCATAATAAATAAAATATCTTTTTATTACTATTCCGTGCTTTATATCTATATAACGAAATTAGCTATTTTTATGTGATAAGATCAAGATAAGATAAGACATAATTTCTTCAAATTTCTCATCACAATTACATAATAACAATATTAATATTGAAATAGTGTTATTATATAAGATACAAGTTAAGGTTTTGACCGAAGACGGCCCAACTCGGGCGCGTCATTCCATATAACAAAGAGGATTCGGACTCGATTGACATCTCAAATTGTTCAACAGATCGTTTAACAGATTATGAATGGAGTCGTTATCTGTTACGGTAAATAGATGGTAATATAGAGCAATTACAGATTTTAAACAGATTACTTATCTGTTTGACCAAACAGATCAATTTTTGCCCACAGTGTTATATCCTCCGACGCCACCCTCTTCTCCCTCTTCTCCCTCTTCACCACCTATCCCAGAACTCTCGCTTTGAACAATGGCGACTCGTACACTCGCTATAAATCCCCATCTAGAGCGCGTAAGCGACGAGAACCAGTGTTTTCACAGAACCAGTGGTGGCGATTTTGCGTCTTGCCCTTTCTCTCTCTGGTTTTTCGTCCCCTCTCGCTTGACTACCCCCTCCTTCTCTCCGTTCCTCTACAATTCGCACAGCCCACCCAGGCTGACCTCTTTTACGATTTTCGCCTCGTTGTTCCTTAGAGTAAGTATCGGTCATCGTATGTATTGATAGACGAGCGGGTGATATTGGTGACGATGCCAATGTTGAAGTCACGGATGATGCAGCTGATATTGAAGTTGGAGGCGGCGGATGTGCATGTAAATCGGTGCATGAGGATGAGGGACCAGAACCACCAGATGTGATGGAGGGAATCGGTAGTCGACCACGACCAGTCAGGGCGCTAATTCACGTTCGCTCTCCGCCCCCATCACTTCAACCCCGCTCATGTTCTTGTCAACGTCAATGTCCCAGACTCCCAGCTCAACAACAACATAAACATTTCCTTCCCTGTCTCCTCTCTTCCGTTCGGTTGTTCCATCCCGTTCTCCCGTTCTCGCCTCCCTTTCCACTCATCACACGACCTGCCTCTCCATAGCGCCATTCATCATCCCCATCAACGCCAAACTGCCCCCCTTCCCTCGTAATCTCCGCCATTTGCGATATCGTGTTGTAACGAGTAAGCATCTCTGCAGGGTCTAGCAGCGTTTTGTGGGGGTTTTTCGGTGAGGGTTGTGCTGGCAGTACATGCATGTTCAGGATTATTAGACGCAGGTGGACGAGGAAAGAGAGTCATACTGATGTTGATGGGGGACTTAGGATGCAGGATCAGAATGGGGCAGCGGAGGCACAGGGGGATGATGAGGCGGCGTGGGTGCAGGTAAAACGGTGTATGAGGGACCAGAAGGATAAGATGGAGTGAGGGATCCAGCAGTCGAACATAAAGCGTCCAGGTGAAATTTGACGTTCGCCCTCCTTCACTGCCCTACAATGTCGCTCGTGTTCTCATCAACGTCAATGTCCCTACCCCAAGACAGAGACGTTTCCTTCCCTCGTCTCCTCTCTCCCCTTCAGTTTTCCTATCCCGTAATCTCTCGCTTTCCCCCTTCCCTTCCCACTGATCACAACGACTTCGCCCTCCACAGCATCACTGATCATCCGCACCAACGCCAAACTACCCGCTTCATTCTCAATCTGCGCGAATTACGAGATTTAGGTTGTCGTCATGATAGGTAAGAATTCCAGGAGCGGAGCATGTCGCTTTCAGAGGTATTTTCGTGGGGATACGAATGGATCGGGGATGTGTGGTGAGTGGACGAAGAGCGCAAGTGCGGGTGTTGAGACTGGTGCCGGAGTTACGAGCACATGAGGTGGTAGCAATACAGGATTAAAGTCGGTCGACGGAGGCAGAGGTTTTCGGATCCCCATTCACCACACTTGTAGACTCGCACTTCTTCAAGTTTTCCTTCACATCCTCAATGATCGATTTCTTCTCTGCATCTACCCTCATTCCTTCAAAATGTTCTCAGCGACCACAGTACCCACAACTGCCCTTTGGTTGCATCCACCAACATGTGTTGGAACAATATTAGCTGTTATATTGACCTCGGCGAGCTTGCAGAGTAATTTACGAGTATGGAGGTTGAGGATATGGTGGCCAATGACGATGAGGGGCACCGGATGTGCGATGGTGGGTGTAGAGCTGAAGCCGCAGTTGGACCAGACAACGGGGTGGGGATATACAGCTGAATTCCTTCCGCCGCGCGCGACTAGCTATACCACGAACACGTGAAAAATTGAGTGAAAGTAGAACATTGAGACCATACGCCTGAAGCGATCAAAAAGTGTTCATAAAGAGAGTATCATATATGGGGCTCGACAGCCGCACAAGGAGGGGACAACCTGGGCAGAGCAGGAATTGCCACTACGAGATTAAGATGATAGGAGGCTACCGATGTCGCTTTTGATCATGCCTGCTTCACTTTCTCCAAGCGTTGTTCCTGGTGCACCGGACGCCACGTACTCCCCACTTTCCCTAAATGGTACTGATCGTTAAAAATTCCAGGGAAAGTGGCATGACATGGTCGTGAGCCGAAGGTGGAGAGGGATGACAGGACGACTCGTGGTGTGTATGGTAGGATTAGATGCGCACATCACATAGATTAAGACGCGAAAGGAATGATATTCATTGAACCTAAATATGCTGAAAGCGTTGAAGATACGTCAGTACCAGCTCAGTTAAAAGAAAATCTGGGATAAATGCCTCACTGACATTTAATCAAACCCTTTTGAAATAAGAAAAAACGACCAACCCAGTGCCTCCAGACAGAACGAATCTGATCCAGAGTCAGTCCCGAAAACCTAAGAGCCTCAGACAAATATTACTCACAGAACTATCTCGCAAATATGAGTCATAATGTCTGTAACCCATGATGACGGCTCGCCCTAAGCTCCCCTGATTATCCAACTTCACCATCTTGCCTCCTGCCTCTCTACTACCCCAATGTATCCATCCACATCCCAACCATTTTTCCACTCGCACCCCCAACAGTAATCGTACTCAAAGTTATCATAACCCCATCGTAGTTACCACTCCCAATCCTGTCTGACCCCGACCCTGAACCCAATCCGACAATCCGCCAACCCTCAACAACGACGCTTTCAGGACCGTCAGCAACACCTAGAGCCAACAAAAGTCAATGAAGGGCAGGATACGATGTCAATGTTCCTCTTACAAAAGGAGTGAGGTCCACCGGTGGATCCAGGCTTCTGGTACAGGTCAAGGTGACTGCGACGCCAACGTCACCCCGCCATCACTTTCCTCTCCCAACGGCAACATCACACCCTTTCAACTGTTCACTGAGCGGTGTGGGGTATTGACCTCACTGTCGCGTTGACCAAACCGACAACATGACCATATCCTCCGATCATGGCATAGTCGTAGCGGGAGGGGAGAAGAAATCTATGATGGAAATTGATGACGTGGCTGGCGTGGGGGATGAGTGATCACCATTTCTTATCATGCTGGCGAGTCGTGATACAGATTCCAAGCACCTAGGGATCACAGGTAAGTGCTGTAAGTCAATTGGGGAGACCGGAAGGGTAGTAGTAGCCAGTACTTACAGAAGATTGAGTGCACGATCGCAAGTTGGGGGTTGAAGGAAGGATAACGGGAGTGGGTCGGCGTAGTAGCCGTCGTTTGGGGTGTAGAGACACGGGAGTATGCTTGAACCACAGTCGCAGACAGAGGAGGTATAGAAGCCACGCTGGGGTAGGAAAGAAAAGAGGGCGGGGGTAAAAATTGTAAGAAATTCCAGGGAGGGTATCCATCGTCTACCTTCCCCGAAGACGATGATCCACTGCTCATAGCTACTATCAATACAACTCGTTTTTCCTGAAGATACGTATTGGTCATCGTATTTGTTGATACAAGAACAGACGATACAGGTGAAAGTGGTGGTGTTGAACCCAGAGGTGATGCAGCTGATATTGACGTTGGAGGCGGCGCGGGCGCAGGTGGAACTGTGTATGAGGGAACAGAAGAATGGGACGAAGTGAGGGAATCGCAGCCGGCTTTGGTGCGCCCAGGTGATATTTCACATTCTCTCTCCTTCCCTTCCGGTCAACCCCGCTCGTGTCCCAGTTATTGTCAACGGCCGTACTCAAAAACAACACAGACATCTCCTCCCCCCATCTCCTGTCTCCCTCAGTTCTTCCATCCTCGTTCTCCCATTCTCCTCTCCTTTCCATATCCCCGTTCGTCATTCCCACCAACACCAAGCTGCCCGCTTGACTCGTGATTTCATGTACTCGCAATTTCACGCCGCAACAGGTAAGGAATGTGCAGGGTCCAGCGTTGTTTTGTGTGGTTTTCAGTGAGGGTTATGCTTGAGGATCAGGGATGTAAACTGGTACGGGATGAGGGAAGTGAGTGGTGCTTGTGCTCGTCGACGGTGGATACAGGATACAGGATCAAAACGGAGCGGTGGAGGCAGAGGCAGAGGCGGAGGTTTGAGGTTTGCCATCGCGACACTGGCATAATCCTTCTCCTTCACATCCTCCTTGCGTCGTTCCTAAGACACTGACCTCAATACAATGGCAGGTACGACTGAAGACGGACTTCACGAGGGGCAGGAGGTGGTGGAGCTGGGGCAGTGGTAACTGAGAGTGTCGTTGAACGGGTGTGGACACAGGCAGAGAGGAGATCCGGGGAGGGGAGGGAGAACTAGTAGACGTGTACTGATTAAAGGACAACCTGGGGGGCGATGATGAGAGTAATAGTGCTTGACGAAAGCGTAGAAGGCGATGGCGATGACGGGTGTGATTGAAGCCAGTGTTGAAGCGGATGACGGGGTGGGGATTTATCACACCGGCTCCCTCCTACTTGATATACCACGACGAGCATGGATGGAGGGTGAAATTCGTGACTGTGCTCCAGAAGAAGCAGGGGCGAGTGGACCATGGAGTGTAGCTGAAGCATCGTGCTCCAAAGATGCGGATGTTGACGAGGTCGTCGTAAATTAGTCGGCGCTATGAGAATAAGAAGTCTGGGGACTGTGGGTGACATGTTTGATCCTCCATGAGACGAGCAAGGATTAGGCAAGGTCAGTCCCACCACTGCTCCTTCACCTCCTCTAATGGTCGTTCCAGTAGCACTAGCACGTGGCGTATACCCCACTTTGGTGAGCCCAGACCTCGTTGATACCAGTCGTTGACGCAGTGGATCATTTCCAAGAATGGGGATGACGTGGTTGTATCTAGCACATACGCTGGGTTTGGGAAGGGAGGATAGT
This sequence comes from Panaeolus papilionaceus, assembly GCA_015501605.1. Lineage (NCBI taxonomy): Eukaryota > Fungi > Basidiomycota > Agaricomycetes > Agaricales > Panaeolus > Panaeolus papilionaceus. The sequence continues at coordinate 64,392 of JADNRZ010000039.1, read as the reverse complement.
GAGGGGTAACATGGTGCCTTGCGGGGGATATGAGGGCAGATAGTAGCGTTTCATGTTCACTTCACAGCCAGTTAAAACACGGAAAGAAGATTGTATTATTCGCCCTAAATACACTGAGAGCGTTGAAGCTGCGTCAGAGCCAGGTCAAGTAAAAAAAAAAACGGGATCATTCACTCACATATATGACGTCTAAACCCTTTTAAATAACAAGATACAGCCCAGCGGTCTGAACCCTGCCCAACGCGTCAATGGCAGGCTGAACGAACACATCCAACCACATCAACGACTCCATCCAAAGTACCCCGTCATCCAACAATAGCCGCAAGTCTTCAGAGTTTTAAATCATTAAATAAGGGAGAGGAAGGATTCCATAAAAAGATGGGTTTGGGACCTAAGGGAGGAAGACAAGGTGTCGGTGGTGGTCAACAATACGGAGGGAAGCAGTGCGACGCTGCGAGCCAAAGTTGAGATTACCAAATTTGGGGAATGAGGTGCATGGCGCGTGCGCAGTTGTGCTTGGCGCGTCAATGCAGACAGGGGCTTGGGTTGAATTTGAGCGTTTTAGCTGTGAAGTCAGAGGAGCGGATGCAAGAGCGAATTGTTTTGTATATTTGGAGTCCATAAGGTTTAACAATGTGCGATATCATAGATCAGTAATCAGTTTCTGCGCCATGTCAATCCCTAAAGCTGTGTCGAAGGCTTGAAGCCCACCTTTGATTTATACATCGTCGGAAGTGCACCCATTTTTTTACTTGATACCATGTTAGTATCAGTAAAATTTGAGGGAACTGAAGTTTTGAAGGATTAGGGAGTAATAAAGAAATGTAATACTATGCTTGATCATTGATGCTAACCTATCTTAGTTTTCAAGTCCGAGGATGACGAATGTCATGTCGATTGTCACATGGCACCATCTCAAATATGTACAATCCCTCTGTCGACGGGAACACCAGAATCCGATTTCCTGTCGCACCAATCGTATGGCATTGATCCCCCAGAATAGAAATCCTCAAGGTCACCTCGTGCATACACATAGTCAGACTCGCGAATTTTTGTCACTTCTCGCACACCCACCTTGCCTTTAACATACTAAGTCTGCTTCTTCTCTTCCTAATATCTCTCAATGTCCACAATTCCAGAATTTGCAACCAAGCTCAAAAGGATTACAATTTCTGGAGCTGTGTCATTAGAACGGGTCTCAAAAGTAGGGCGAATAGATGGGAGTGTTAGTTATGTCGTATATGTGTAGGTGCTCAATACTGCCACAAGATAACGACTTATATGTACATGTACGAATAGTCTGCTTGGCCCGACTGGATCAGGGAAGAGTACAGTACGTTAGATGAATACCAGACTCACTACTTATGACAAAACGGGATGACCAATGCCGTTGCAGTTCATAGAATCGCTCGCACCAAACACTACACCCGGCCTTTCCAGCAATAAGTTGGAAGGGTTTACACAATCAGTAAACATTTATCGGATCGTGAATATTAAGACTAAGGCAATGTACCCTATTTACCTTGTGGATGTTCCGGGCTTCGCAGATACCAAAATCTCGTCAATGGGTATAGTCTCCATGTTGAGAAAGATGATTCAGACAAACAAGTGAGCCCCAATCTTCTCTTTCTTGAGACACACACTGATCTCAAGCATAGTAATCCACACTTCAATATTCTTTACTTCACACCTATACACAACCCACGCCTTCCTGGAAGTCAAAGGCGGGTGCTGCGAACCTTTGAAGCCTTGACAGGACCCAGGTCAGCTCGGTCCATTACACGGGGGACAATCTGATGTCCGATTGCACGCCGTGCTGGTGATGGCTCTCATGCGTCCGTTGCATGTCCATTGACTGTCCACTGCAGAAATTTAAACTCAGATTGCTTGAGGGTTGGTTCGTTTCAAGGGATGGGTCAGTTCATGTAGGTAATCCAAACTGTAAATATCTTATCTTATCTATATTACACAATGTCATTCAATGATAATTAGCACTAAGTAGTTAATTAACGTGTGTGCTGTCCTGGGTCGTGCAACAGCTCATAAAATGCGGAGGAAGAAGTTCAAAAGAATAAAATATGATATTTTTTGAATTTAACTTAATTTAGGACGCTAATTTTCCGTTGCTGGACGTTCAACACGGTGATGAGTGAAAAACCACGCTACGTCAATTAAGCTCACCCACTGTTCTTTCTTCCCCACTGTTGTCGTCCTGCATCCCCACGGACATGGATGCCATGTAGTGAATAGAAATTGCTTACTGTGTGAACCAGTTCGTCACTCGAGCCATTAGGTTCAATTTTCGTCATCAGCTCATGATTCCTTAGCCTCATGCTCAGTCTGAGTTTGAAATCGGTAATGGGACAGTCAATGGACTCTCGAGAGCCATCACAAAGGTTTTGTGCAACCGGACATCAAATTGTCCCCCGTGTTATGATCGTTTCTACAATGTGGGACCTTGTTTGGGGTGAAAGTGCCTCAAGGCGCACAGAAAGCAATTTCAGCCAGCTTCAAGATGAGATCTGGAAGGTATGCTAATCTCAGAAATTTCTTGCAGTATTGATTGATGACATTCCCATCACTTGTTAGCCCTACATCAGCCGGGGAAGTCATATTGTCAGGTTTCAAAACACGCAGGAGTCTGCACTGACAATTTTAGATGGTGCTTGGGGACAAGGATATTATGGCAACAACTATCTCCTGCGCGGTTCCATTTCACAGCCCCTCCGACAAACACCATTTGCATCAGATCTATACAATGACCTTCAAACACAAATCCAGGGTCTTCAATTACAACAAACCAACATTCAGTTGGATTTGCAGGATGCAAGAGAGCAATCGCATGAGGAACTCATAGCCACCCTTATTCTGCAACTTGAGGAAGTGCAGGACCTTCTTGCAAAATTCGAGAAGGAGTTGCTTGAGTTTGAGTCAGGTGCTATGTTTCTTACTCCCCACAAGAGTGGACCATTTGCCATGACCATCAAGACAGTGAAGAGGTGGGGACATAAACTTCTGAGGGACCACTGACTCACAACTAGTAAAGTAAGTGTCTCACTCTCCCTTTAACGATGGTTGCTGTGTTGATGTGACATTTCAGATTTGTCTCTGCAGCCTCTGGCAGAGGACCATAATGTCCCATTCTTTTGAACATTGTATATTGTCCTATCACAAGTTCAACATCTCTTTTGCCTTGTATTTTTGCACCAGGATTTCTTTTCTTCTAGTCAAACAAGGTCTCTGTCCTATTTTTGATAATGTTCCATAATCAATCCATCCACCCTCAGCTTTGATTTGATTCTTTTCCTTCAAGTTCCTCATAGATGCGCTAAGATGGTGGTCTCAGGTAGTGTTATGATTGAGATCCAGTGGAGATAGTGACAAAGAAGAATAGCATTACACAACGAAATTACACCGAAATTTGACAGTGTAAGAGACGGGTCATGGAAGACATGATGATCCAGTGAAAGTTCACTCACATAATAGAACCAGTCTGAAGCGCTTGACTGCGGATAATGCCTTGTAGAAATGTCTAGATATCATCACACTACAGCCTTGTTCTTCCACTGTACATCCTCGTCCTCATTGCTTTCGTATCACGACGTGGTGAACACTGACAGATTCAGTGGACAAACCAACAGCACATGAGAAATACAAGCGCAATTTACTTCGGAGGGTTTCTGGGGTTCAGTGTGAGTGACAGTGAGCTATTGAGGTGGTGCGAGGAGGAGAACGAGTGGATGAAGCGACGTTCGTTGATACTATGCTGGAAGACATTGAAGTCTAACGCTGGTAGGGAAAGGGTGGAATGCGACTCTAGAGAACTTGCAGGTTAAGTCTTGGAGGTAGTACTGGAGAGTAGTAATGGGATTAATGACGATATCGTAAACACCGGGATACTGTCCCAAGCTGAGGCGTCGCAGGGAAGGGATTAACCTCCTCAGGCAGTCACGGTCCTCCTCCTCGCATGTCTCTCTCACTTGCATCCCCGCTCTCCCCAACAACAACATTGCCCGCTTTCTCCACCTCATCATCACACACCACACTCTTCTCCCTCTTCACGAAACAAACCCAGCACTCTCGCTTCGAACCATTTCAACTCCTACACTCGCTATGGTTTTCCCTTTAGAGCACGTAAGCGATGAGATCCGTCCTTTCACGGAACAGCACTGGTGGTGATTTGGCGTCTCCTTCTTTGTGACTCGTTTTCTCCTCCTCTCTAGCCTCGACTACCCCTTACTCCTCTCCCTCCCTCCTGAATTCGCTCAAATGACTCTCCTTCATCTCCTCTTTCCCTGTCTTCATGTCACTCTTCCTCAGATTCAGAGTTGGTATCGGTCATCGTATTTGTCGATAGAAAATGTGACGGCGGTAACATTAAATTCGGAGACGGCACAGTTGATATTGAGGTTGGAGGCGGCGCAGGTGCGGGTGCGGGAGTGTGAGGGACCAGGACAATGGGATGGATCGAAGGGATCAGAGCTGACTGTGACACGTTCGAGTGATACTCCACGTTCTCTTGCCCCTTCACTTCATCCTCGCTCTTGTACTTGTTCTCGTCAACGACAATCCCGATCTCCCTACTCAACGATGCAGGCGTTTCATTTCCCGTTTCGTTATTTCCATCCAGATCTTCGTCCTGTTGTCTCTCACCCTCCTCTTTTCACCCCAGCTCCCAGTTTCACCAACACCCTCCAATGCTCCGCCCACCACCCGCACCAATGCCGAGCTGCCTCATACATATGTGCACTCGCAATTAGTATGCGTCCGAGCAGAGTGTGGTGCCTTGTGAAATTTCTCATGGCGGCATTGGATGTGCAGAGAAAAGGAGGGAATTGGTGGTGGTGGTGGTGGTGGTGTTGCGTGTGCATCAGGGGATTGGTATACAAAAATGGACTGAGGTGTTGGAACCAGAGGCTTCGGGTTCCCATTCCCTACAGTCGCGAAATTCTCTTCCTTCTCGTCCTCCTTCCCTTTCTTCCCCAAATCACCTGATCGTGTTTCTCTGTTCCCCCTCAATCCTTCAAAAAACACTCCCAATGACGATCGCTTGCACAACTGTGCTTCCACCCAGTGTATTCACGCCCTTAGTCCTACTTGTGGTTGTTGGATTAGACATGGTAGGAACAGCACCAAGTGTTGTACTGCTTGAAGGTAAACTTGCAAGGTGAATAGCTGGTGCAGCGCTTAAGACGACAGCGGAAGATGGTAGGGTCGAAGGAGCTGAAGCTAAACAGGTAGTGGAAGTCTATGGACGGTTGGGAGTAGCCCAGACAGATTCTCTCCAAAGCGGGAGAATGGAGCTTTAAAGACGCAGATTTCCACTAGGACATCTTCATAGTAGGAGTAGGTTCTGCGAGATTAAAAGACAGGGGACTGAGAATATTGTTTGTGATCTTTGCTGAGATGAGGCGTGAAGCGGGATTAGGCTCAGTCTCCAGAGCTATAAATCGAACCGGTAGTTGGCACAGTGGATACTTTCAGAGAACGGGATATCATGGAAGGTGACCAAAGGAATAGTATTGTTCTAACTAAAACACACTGAAAATGTCAAAGATCCGTCAGAGACAGGTCAGATAAACGAAAGCCAGGATTATTGACTCACTGATATGTAGTCCAAATCCTGTTAAAAGGGATGATACAACACGTTGTCGATGGGCAGAACACATAACCCTGAATCTACTGTATCCTTTCGTCCAAGGATAACTCCAAATCTTCAATAGGCATAGTAAAACATGATTGTGGGGAAAGAAGATTAAGGCACGTGTATAACTTTTTCACCAAGAGCAGTCATGAGAGAGTGTCGGTGGTGGTCAGCAATGAAGAGAGCAGACTCGGAGTGGTTTGAAATTTGATGGCGCGACCCAAAGTTGCTATTATCCAAATTGGGGTGTGAGGCGGTGGCACGTGCACAGGACGCGTCCGCGAAGGCAGGGGCTTCAGCTCTGAGAGAGCGTGAACACGATTGCAAATGCGGCGCTGGTGTAATGGTTTCTGGTGAATCTGGGAGTCTAACCACAGTTTAACTGCATTATAAATGAGATCATTAGCAACGATAGCCATCACCACCGATCTCAACACCCTCCATCTCTCTCAAAATCAAGTACCGTGGTCAAAATTTATCTCAGATCAATGACAAGCGTGTTTCTGGTCTTGGAAAAATATGATAAGGTTCTGAATGAAATTTGGGCTGTTCATGTGTCTCCAGGTCAAACCATATCGTTATAAATCCATTTTCCATGTTGGCAAAACTACAGTTCACAGTTCCCCTCTTCGTGCCTTACCAGCTCATCTCTTTGTCACCATAACCTCGATTTAGGAGCGGAAAACCAACGAGTCGATAGGGGTGGGTGTATCAGTAATACCCGTGATGCAGGTGAAGGTGAAATGGGAGTATGCAGGGTGTTAAAGCCTACTGGGGCCTGAGGAGCATACTAAAGTCGTTGTGGTTAGAGGTTATTAAACCATTTACGTCTCATTGCCCCTTCGCCTCTTCATCCTATACAAGTGGAGCTAGTCTCGGTCCCCCATCCTCTCCCGCAAGTTACCATATTTGGGTGCCTCTGCGTGAGAGTCTGGGACCCAGCTAGTGTTGCCACAGCTCAGCTCAGCTCAGCTCCAGCTCACTTGCACTGGCTCAGGGATCTGACAGCTCGGAGCCAACTCCGGAGCCACCAACAGGGCTCTGGTTTCCAATCAGCTCAGACCTGAGCTGGTTTAGCTGACAGCTCATGACAAATCGTCCATATCAGGCAATTTTAGTAACTAAGATAATCTAATTTACATCAAGTCTACTCATTGTCCTCTCCATGGCGCTCTGCTGCAACTACGAGATCACTTATGAAAGATTCAACATCATGTGCACGAAAAGAGTCGGCTTCCTTCCCTGCAGCTGCCTCTAAGTATTCCAATATATCTTGCGAAGAGCTACCAACTGAGAAATCCAATCCTCAGCCCTGGCGGAAGGAGAACTTCAAAACTTGTAGTATTTCCATCAAACGTGTGTCGATATTATTGCACCGATTTGTCATGGTCTCCTTAGCTGATGAGAAAACCCGTTCACAAGGGACAGCAGAGCCTTGGATGGGGAGGTAGTCCAGGGCAGCACGAAATAGGGTAGGGTAACGCAGTTGATTGTCCTGAAAGGTTGTCGTTAATCTCACAACTATAGCCATCATCGAATGAAGAGTGTACAAACCTGCCAGAACCTGAGAGCCGACTGAGAGGTGCTAAAGGATGTGTCGAGGAGGTAAGCGTTGAGTTCCTGATCAAGAGGTTGTGTTGTCTGCTGTTGCGCCCCACGTGATTGTGATATGCTTGGCGCTCTTGAGCCAAACACAGCCGCAAGACGTGCTGTGGTGGCAAATGGATGGGGTGCGACTCCTGGATGTTCGCGTGAGCGAGATGGTGTGTACCAATGTGCAGTGGGAGCAGAGTAATTAGAATGTAAATCAGAATTGCGTGCCTCGGCTTGCTGGATATGTTGATTGTAGTATGGTGACAGCTAGTTCATCGAAACGGAGAGAGTTTGTAATGTCAATTTCAGCATAAAAAGATCACGAGAAATGTTTACGAACCAATTCCAGGACTAGTTGCTTCGTTGGAGCGACTTTATGTGGTGCACACTTCTCAAAATATGTGAGCTTTAGTTCTGGGTTTAATACTGACACATGAATGATTAGATCCGATATAAGATGCACAACAAAAAAGAATTCAACATACCCATTGCCATCACATAAGCAGGGACATCGTCGATGCGGTTATAGTAGTCTTGAAGCTTATCGATGCCATCTTGAATGACAGTAGCCTCAGAGGCATTTGGATCCTCTTTGCAGTACTTTGTCTGTAGTTCATGCCAGCGGCTAAACATGTCATTGAAGAATTTGATGGCATATCCTAATGTTGGGGTCTTCTCTGTCGAAAGTGCCTGCTGAAAGTCAAATGGAACCTGTTGGGAAACGTGCAAATCACTGAGATCACTAATAAGAATATCAGTCAAACTAAAATACATACAAAGAGTATCTCCAGCGCCGTCGTCAGTGCCTGCCAATCATTCTCTGTGAGATTATGGCGAAGCAGTTCTGATGAATCAGTCCCATTTAACATGTACTTTATGACCTACAAAGATGGTGACGGTAAGTGCATGCTACTTGACTTTCAGAAAAAGAAATTTCGCATACCTTTTCAAGCTGTAATGCACGCAAAATCATGTAGAAGGTGGAGGACCAACGTGTGTCGACATCATGAAGAAGTTGGAGATTGATGTTTTTGGCTTTGGCCGCTTCTTTAAAGGCTAAGCGACGTAATGATGATGCACGAAACTAAAGGGTTTAGATATTAGTGATACTCATTGCGCATTGATAGATAAAATATACTGACAATACGGATCAAGCACCGAAGTTTGGCAATTGGGTCTCCGCTGACGTCATCGAGAGGTGTAGCGTTGAGCCCATTGAATTGTTCTGCAGCATAATCAATATTGGTGATAGCTGCAAGAACAGCCTTGCATGCAAGGTTCACGATGTGCGGGAAGCACCTGCCATGAATGAAGATGTCAGTGAAATGATTAGAATATGTAAAATATAACATACCGAATCCTACGCTTTACACTATCGAACGGAATGTCTCGGCTCAGCATCTCCTCTTCCAGATGCACCATGAAAGTATCATTATTGCTTGCATTATCTAATGTTACCCAGCCAAGCTAAGACAAAAACAATGTCAATAATCATTGTCGACAGCTAAGATAATTAAATATACCTTTTCTGAAATGCCAATGCGATCAAGAACAAATATGAAGGCATGCATCAGGTGTTCGCCTGTGTGCGTTCCAGGAACGTGATGGAAACCAATCAAATCAGAGCGCAGTTGTAAGTCGTACTGTATGCCATTGTGAGTGTTGACCGTTTTCGCCTCAATCCAATGTGCTGTCACCGCCATGAAAGGCATCAAGTTTGGGTCGCTCCACAGATCCATTGTTGTCGAGATCTTTCCAAGAGCATTCTGGTAGTATAATAATTTCCAACCTTAGCTGAGATAATCCGATGATAGAACAAGGGCATACCTTCATATCTTTCTCCAATTCCTCAAGGTGTGACGACCAGACCTCTGATAAGTGGTCACGGACCTTGGTGCGATGAGGGATGTCAGCATCAGATAAATCCTCACGCAGCATCATAAAGATGCGGCGCAGATATGGACTATCAATGACTTTGAGCGACTGACGAAGAGAAATGAGAATACTGTTTAACTCTGGACAGATAAGCTCACCTGGTCATCGGCGACAATGAATTCAGTGATGGCATCTAGAAAGGCCTCGGGCGAGAATGAGGTTTGATGGCTAGGAGGCTGCCCACTGTGAGCATCGGTGGTCGCACGCCCTTTCTTTTGGCGATGTGCATTGACGACCTCTTGCAGAGATGAAATGGTGATTGGAATCTTGAACTTGTCACAAGCGTCCACCCATTCTCCAAGATGTTCCTTGGCAAGGTGCTTGCGTAGCGGCGACGTACCTGTCCCGAGTGCAAAAAACTTTACAGGTAATGCATCATCGGAATCATTGTCAACGGGTGAGGCGTTGCACTTGACCCTATAGAATAATTGAGCATGAAACATAGATATTGAGATGATGAAATCACGTACTGGCAAAATATGCATTCACGTGTCAATCCAACCTTCTTGTAAAATGTCCAGACGTCTCTCGCTCCTGTTGACTTAGGTGCAGCCTGAGCTTGGCGAGGTGAGGACGAGGATGCATGATGCGTGCTGTGACGCCCAATCTTTGGTGAGCCTGGAGAGCGATGGGAGCGAAGAGGTGAAGAGGAGGTAGCAGCAGGGGTCATCTGTTGGATCTGATTACCCTGTGCGTTGCGAGTTGGGGGGATTGCTGTATTGGCTGAGCTGCTGACAGGGTCTGTGGTGGCAAAGGTGACATGGTTTGGGTGGTTTGGACGTGACTGTGCATCGTTTCCGGTCTGGAATATATTGCCTGGGCTGTTCATGGTTGAGCTATCACCTAAAACTGCTCGTGAATGTGCTATCATGAGGAGATCATACAACAAACATACCACTGGCATCTTGACCTCCTCGGTGAGGCGTCGTTGGCATTGGAGGTAGAGTGATGTGAGCAGAAACGTTTGCGATTCCGACATCGGATGGTTGCAGATGAGATTGGGAGGGAGCACAGTGAGTCTGGCTTTGAGGTTGTTGAGGTGTTGGTGCATTAGTGGGTGCTACAAAAGCCAGTTAAGTGCCTCGTATAGATTACAGATGAGAAATATTCCTGTACCTTGCACCTGAAATGTAATTTGTGCTGCACCATTTGGTAGAGCTGTTGTGGTTGCTGGGCATGTCCGAGTTGCTCGTCCTTGTCGTGATGTGCTTGTGCTGCGAGGCATGATGAAGAGGGGATAAACGTTAGTTCCTTACCAGACTGCATATTGATGTTTTATATGTCGTTGTCATTGGCCGAAACAGGGTTGGTAGCCAATGCCCTCAAAGAGAAGGCCATCGCTGCTGTCGGTAATCTAACAATTCGACCACACAACAAGAAAGGATATGAAAATATGGATTTTTCTGAGGAGCGGGGAGCCGGAACTTGAAAAGAATTAGTGAAACATCTAAAATATGGAGTTGGACGTATAACTCACCTGCGGCGTTGTGTATCTCTATTACACCACAAAACGTTGCACCTTACCCTGCAATGAGAGTCAGAGCAATCAACCAATCACAACAGGCTCAGTGAGCACACTCCCAGATCTCAAGAACAGTCGGTATCATAACAATAAGTCCATATCAGTCCACAAACGATCATAAGGCTGTCGTTGCTGGTCAGGAGAGGCCATGATAAAGGCGGAACCAGGATTAAAATTACGCATGCATTATTGTTGAATAAAATTCAATGTGAGTCATTGTGCCTCATGTATTATATTATATAGATGGTGGTGAGACTGGAGAGGATTTCAGACTGGTATTCCAGCTGAGGACGGTGCACGATGATGATAGCTTGTGGTAGTCAAGAGAGAGCAGAGAAAGGGAAGTTCGATCACAACTCATCATTTCCACGGTCAGTATCATACGAAGCAGTGACTATTCATTCAATATCTACCTGAAAATCAACTGGAATTTTAATTCGACAGTAGAATACTCTAGGTATGCCTATCAGCGTTGTGAAACAAAATAATTTATTTGTAGGACAGCACACAGAAACTCAGAATCCAGCAGCCAACGACGAGACCATGATGTGGTCTGACCCAACTTCCAAAACCGGACATGAGCCATGAGCTCAACCCGCTCAAGCGTTAGATAAGCGGGTTCGCACATGAGCTGAACCCTTTGGAGCTGAGAACCAGGAACACCAGCTCAGCTCAGCTCCAGGTGGCTCCGCTCCGGCTTGGAGCCCGCTCTGAGCGAGCCAGCGGCAACACTATGGCTGGGTCCCAGACTCTCACGCAGAGGCACCCAAATATGGTAACTCGCGGGAGAGGATGGGGGGACCGAGACTAAAGTGGAGCCTCAATCGCGGCGTAGCGGCATTTGGCTAGGTGAGAAACCTTCCTCCTTGGCAGCTATATGTATTGGTTCCAATCCGAATATATTCATAAAGCTGCTCACGAACTCAATTGACAACGAGATCATACGCAAATCAAGATACCAATCAACTCAACCTCCTGTCACCACCTGGTCACATCGCGATGACACCCATGGACCCAGTCTTCCCCCTTGAGCTTATCCACAAGATTATCAGCCTCGTCAAGGACGACAACGATCTATCCACGCTAATCTCATTATCTTATTGCTGCAAGACATTCTCCGATATTTGTCGTCCCTTCATCTTCGAGCGCATCTGCATTGGGTTCAGCAACAAGGATATCGCACGCACATTATCAGTTCTTACATGTCTATCTCAAAATACATTGTACTTGCCCTACGTGCGATGTCTTCTCGTCGATCTGCGTGAAAGAGGACACGATATACCACAAATAACAACAGAGGATATCATTGATCTCTGGGGACCAGTTATGCTAATGCTACCCCGCCTGGATTCTATTACATTTCAGCAGGAGAGCTCCTATCAGATGCCCGACCAGATATCCTTCCTCATCAACAAACTCATTGCCTTTTATATCTCCCAGGGAACATTGAAATCAGCAACCATCTATGGCACCTTGGAAGATATCCAGACGATGGATGCCCTGTTGTCACCACCGCCATCCTTACTCTCCTTGACCCTCTACCATCCAAAGTTACGCTTCGACGTGCCTTCTGAAATAGTTCCCATCACCTCGTCGTCAAACCTCACAACGTTCAAACTATACAACCCCGGTCAATTCCCTCTCCACATCCTCGACAGATATCCAAATCTCACCCATCTTGAAATAGAGTTTAACAGACACTACCGGCCTGTATCTCAAAATCGTACATTGGATGCCCTACCCTTCTCAAAATTACGATACCTTTCGTTCAAAGCTCGGGAAACAAACCCATATTCGGGCTCTCACACCCGGGATTTCATCGTATTTTGTGATCCGGGTCTGGGGCTTCCACTTCCTCGTCTTGAACACCTTTCACTGGCGGCATCTGGCGAGGATGCATGGGTCGAGTTGTCGATTTTGCTGGGAAAGCTACGACAGCTAATAACTTTGGATATAGATTGTAAGCGCATGCAATATCGCAAAATTTACACGTCCAGGCATACTGATATCCTTCCCATCCCATTAGTCGTTTTATACCGATCTCGAACAGAAAGAAACCCATTTGACGTGCTGGGAATTCTCGAGCACATCAAGAGTGTATACACATCGCTTCGAAATCTCTCTCTGCACATAAACCTCCGTAGTACGCCTGCAGAATCTAAGAAGGCATTGGACAACGTGTCATCATTCCTCCTACAGATCTCAGGAGTGAACATCCTGGAAACATTCACCCTTCATACTGTGTTTTTTCGCGAGTCGGACATGCTACCTCCTCTGGACAGTTGGTCGACGGTCGCAGACTGTATATCAAGCGAGGACCAATTCCCGAAGATTTCAAAATTCAGTTTCTCTTTGAACATCCATTGCCGTACTAAGTTTGTGTTGAGTTCCCTCGATGCTCGACACTATGAAACTACACTCAAGGATACTCTTAGGGCAAGGATTAGGGGAGGTGTTGAGGTCGAGATGTCGATGACGTCCGTTGACGGGAAGCTCTAGTTTGACTGTATATCATTATGGAACATGTATTTTAAGCTGTCTGCCTACTATTAGGCCTGTAGTAGGGTATCATGCAATCGAAGATCATGCCGCTTTGGTTCATGCAGCGGGAAAAAATTGGGAAATATCAAAGCGGTATAATAACATTAAGGTCGATGTGTCGTGATCGATCACGTCGACGATAAAACAATCATCGGATCCCCAACATTAATGACATGTTGTCAACAAAGTGACGGCGGATGCCGCCCACGTTCCTCAAGATTCGACACAAAGGTGGTGAGCCGCCAATACACACTCAAGGGCCCTAACTTGTATGTGATTGGCAGTTGGCACACTTGGATTATGTCAGACCAACGGGTCAGCTTATGAGTTTACGATAAAAGAGAATGTGGTGAAGGAGCGAAAAATGCAACAACGGGCATGACGACGTGTCAGCCCATGCATCACCGTTGGCGGCGGTGGAGTTAATGATTGCCCATCCTTGTTACGCTGGTAGGTGGTGAGAGTAAGTTGACGTTTGGTGGCCATGGGGAGTGTGTATGAGCATGTGTCAATTTGGGTGAAGAACGTGAGCATGGGAGAAGAAGTAGTGAACGACAAACGAAGCAGCGGCTAAATAACACGAATACACTGAATAATCTGATTCAGAGTCAGTGCTCGAACACCTAAGAGCCTCAGAAAAATATTACTCACAGATCCACCTCGCACAAATGAGTCATAATGTGTATAACCCATGTTGATAGCTCGCCCAAAGCTCCCCTCGTTATCCAACTTCGCCATCTTGCCTCCCGTCTCTCTGCTACCCCAAACGTATCCATCCACATCCCAACCATTTTTCCACTCGCACCCCCGACAGTGTTCATACCCAGAGTTATCATAACCCCATCGTGGTTACCACTCCCACTTCTGGCTGACCCCGACCCTGAACCCAATCCGATAATCCGCCGACCTTCAACAACGACGCTTCCTGGACCGTCAGCGACACCCAGAGCCAACAAAAGTCAATGAAATGCAGGATACGATGTCAATGTTCGTCTTACAAAAGGAGTGAGGCCCACCGGTGAATCCAGGCTTCTGGTTGAGGCCAAAGTGACTGCGACGCCAACGTCACCCCGCCATCACTTCCCGCTCCCAACGGCAACATCACACCCTTGCAACTCTCGACTGAGCGGCGTGGGGTATTGGGCTCACTGTTGCGTTGACCAAACCGACAACATGACCATGTCCTCTGGTCATGGCATAGTCGTAGCGGGAGGAGGAAAGATATCTATAATGAAAATTAATGACGTGGCAGGCGAGGGGATGAGGTTTGTGATCACCATTTCTTATCGTGCTGGCGAGTCGTGATACGGATTCCAAGCACCTAGGGATCACAAGTAAGAATCGTAAGTCAATTAGGACGCGGGAAGGGTAGTAGTGGCCAGTACTTACAGAAGGTTGAGTGCACGATCGCAAGTTGGGGGTTGAAGGAAGGATAACGGGAGTGGGTCGGCGTAGTAGCCATCGTTTGGGGTGTAGAGACACGGGAGTATGCTTGAACCACAGTCGCAGATAGAGGATGTATAGAAGCCACGCTGAGGTAGGAGAGAAAAAAGGGCGGGGATAAAAATTCTAAGCAGCTAAATAAAATTCTCCGGGGAGGATATCCATCGTCTACGTCCCAAAGACGATTATCCACTGCTCATAGGCATATATGCTACCAATACAACTGCAGCTCGCCTGATGCTTTCAGCCCACGTTTTCCTCATGCCAACCAACAACCACCAGCGCAGAGAAACCCTCCTGCGCCGCTCGTCCTTCTCGTCGGATTTGAACAATGAAGACTCATACACCCGCTACACCCTTTCATTTATAACGGGTGACTCAGGAGAACCTCTCCTTTCGCTGTGCCGACAGCGCCGAGTGGTGGTGTTCTCGTTTCTCTCTCTCTCTCTCTCTCTCTCGTTTCCTCCTCCCTCTAGGTTTGACTACTCCCTCCTCAGCTCAACCCAGCCTCCTTCACCCTCTCTTTCCCGGGATTCTCCTCGTTTTTCCTGAAGATACGTATTGGTCATCGTATTTGTTGATACAAGAACAGACGATACAGGTGAAAGTGGTGGTGTTGAACCCAGAGGTGATGCAGCTGATATTGACGTTGGAGGCGGCGCGGGTGTAGGTGAAACGGTGTACGAGAGACCAGAAGAATAGGATGGACTGAGGGAATCGCAGCCGACTTTTTGACGCGTCCAGGTGATATTTCACGTTCTGTCTCCCTTCCTTCGCTTCAACCCGCTCGTGTTCTCGTCAACATCAACGTCCGTGCTCAACAGTATCATAGACGTTTCCTTTCCCGTCTCCTCTCTCTCACTCAGTTCTTCCATCCCGTTCTCCCGACCTCCCCTCCCTGTTCACTCCTCGCAACAACCTCCCTTCCCATATCCTCACCCATCATCCCCACCAATGTCAGGCCGCCCGGTTCACTCGCGAGCTCCTCATTTGCGATACGTGCGCACTGAAAGGTAAGGATTGTGCAGAGTCTGGCGTTGTTTTGTGAGTTTTTGGCAAGGGTTGTGTTTGAGGTTTAGGGATGCGCAGTGGTACTGGACGTGGGTGGGCGAGGAAAGAGGGTGGTGCGGATGCGGGTGCGGGTGCGGGTGCGGGTGGATGCAGGATATGGGATATGGGATACGGGATACGGGATACGGGATTAGAATGGG
This sequence comes from Panaeolus papilionaceus, assembly GCA_015501605.1. Lineage (NCBI taxonomy): Eukaryota > Fungi > Basidiomycota > Agaricomycetes > Agaricales > Panaeolus > Panaeolus papilionaceus. The sequence continues at coordinate 48,503 of JADNRZ010000039.1, read as the reverse complement.
GCGGTGAAAGCAGAGGCGGAGGTTTTTAACTTTCCACATCCCGACACTGGCACAATCCTCCTCCCTCACATTCTCTACGCGTTGTTCCCACCGCACCTCATCTGCCCATGACGACTCGTACAACTGAAGGCGGGACTGTACGAGGTGGAGGATATGCAGCTGGGGCGGTAGTCGCTGAGAGTGTTGTTCAAGGGGTCTAGACACGGGCGAGAGGAGAGGGGTAGAGGTCAGGGAGACCCAGGGGCAGTTGACTGATTGCAGGACAACTTGGGACATGACGACGAGAGTAATAGTGGTTGACGAAATCGTAGAAGGTGATGGTGATGACAGGTGCGGAGGATGGGTGTGGTTGAAGCTGGAGCCGGAGCGGGGGTTGAAGTGGATGACGGGGTGGGGATTTACGTCGCAGGCTCCCTCCTACTTGATATACAGTATGTAACCGTCATGTGACACACCAAAAATGAATAAATTAAATAAAAGCTCGAATACATAACGAAAATACATGAAACAAAATTCTACGTATAGCAACAAGTCCATAAAATGTTCGTATGAAATATCTAAGCGGAAAACGAAGAGGATGAAGAGAAAATAAAAAAATGGTGGTGAAATGCGATTTGATGGCATTCCCACTATTTGACACACCGGCCAAAATAAGGCCGGAACCGATGATTGATCACATCAATCATCATCATCCCCGGTCTCCTCTTCCTCCTCCGAGCCCCTATCCTCGTCCTCGGCATCCTCATCCTCCCCGCTGCTGTCCTCCTCATCCTCGGCATACCAGTCTCCTCGTAGTGAATATCCGAGACACGGATAGCGATCTTTCGAAGGCCGCAGGGCACATAGCTGGTCTTGGGACCCCGAGCAAGCTCCTGTTCATCATGGTACATGTCGACTGTGATTTCGTAGAGATGCTCCTTCGTTGTCATCTCTTGATAGGCGGCAGCAGGAGCAGGGATTCGACGCTTCGGTTTATGAGTCTGTCAAGCCATGGCAGTGTGTTGTGGGGTTGAAATGGGTTGCTACTACAGTAGCACTTTATAACTAATTTTAATCATTGAATATTTGTATTATAATAGCTCTAGGCATCGCAAATATGACTATTTCACTCTCAATCTTGCGTCACATATATCCCTACTTACCCTCAAAAATTTGGTACATGCTTCATATGCATGCGCTTGCATGTTATTGCACAGTAGGCCAATACATTTTTGTGAAGGGCCATTTTCACACAATCCAATTTCATTGATTCATGTATATTAATTGACACAAACAACTTCTAGCCTCATGACTTTGTATATACATGCGCCACTACGTATTAATGAAGACGCGTGCATAAAAGCAAGTGCGCGTCCCCGTATACCTGCGCGCGCGCAGGCTTTCTACCTCACTGTGTCAAGTTGTAGGGGTGTGTCACATGACGGTGAGATACTGTACCACGACGAGTATGGATGGAGGGTGAAATTTGTGACTGTGCTCCAGAAGGGGCAGGGGCGAGTGGACCATGGGGTGTGTAGCTGAAGCACCATGCTCCAAAGAGGCAGATGTCGACGAGGTCGTCATAATTGGGTCGGTGTTGAATAAAAGGATGGGGACCAGTTATCCTCCATGGGACAAACACGGATTAGGCAGGGGTCGATCACACCACCGCTCTTTCATCATCTCCTCTGATAGTTGTTCCAGTAGCCCCAGGACGTCACATACGGGCCACTTTGGCGAGCCCAGACCTCGTTGATACCAGTTGTTGACACAGTGGATGGCCTCCGAGGACAGGATGACGTGGTGGTGTCTAGAGAATACCCTGAGCTGGGAATAAGGGATAGTACATAGGAACTTGTGCGGTATGTGAGGGGTTATGGTAGGGTTTTATTTTCACTCCACAGATAGTTAAAACACCAGAAGAAAATAGAATTGTTCTGTCCAAATACACTGGGAGCGTTGAAACTGCGTCAGAGCTAAGTCAAGTAATACAAAAACAGGATCATTCACTCACATATATGACGTCCAGACCCTTTAATAGAAAAGATACAACCCAGCGACCTGAACTGTGCCCAACGCGTCAATGGCAGGCTGAACGAACACATCCAACCACATCAACGACTCCATCCACAATACCCCGTCATCCAACAATGGCCACAAGTCTTTACAGTTTTAAATCATCCAATAAGGGAAAGGAAGGATTCCATAAAAAGGTAACTTTGGGACCTAGGGGAGAAGAGAAGGTGTCGGTGGTGGCATAATGAGGAGAGATGTGATGCCACTTGTCAAAAGTTCAGATTTCCAAATTTGCGGATGAGGTGCATGGCACGTGCGCGGTTGTGCTTTGGCCCGTCAACGCACACAGGGGCTTGGGTTTGAATTTGAGCGTCTTAGCTGTGAAGTCAGGGGAGCAGACCCTTGTTCATGCGATAGTGACTAGTTTGGCCTCTTTGGAGTCCGTAAGGTTTAGCAATGTGTGATGTCATGGATCACCAATCAGTTTCTGCGCCGCGTCAATCCAAAAAGATGTGTCGAAGCCTGTCTTTGCTTTCCACGTCGTCACGAGTATGTCCATTTATCCAGTTGATATTATGCTATCGTTGGTACAAATAGATGGAACAAATTTCTGAAAGATCAAAAGTTAATAAAGGAATGCAATATTAATACTGTGCTTCAAGTTGGTCGTCGATGCTGAAATATCGGAGTCTTCAGATCTGAAGATGAAGAATGACATGTCGATTGTCACATGGTACTATCCCAACTACAATTCGTCTGTCAAGAAGAAATCTGATTGTCTGTCGCACCAATCGTATCTCTTTGATTGACGAGAACATATATCCTTGAGGCCACCTCGTGCATATACATAGTCAGACCCGCGAAATTAGGTCACTTCTCGCACATCCATCTTGATTTTGACATACTAATTCACCTGTCCTCACTCCGTAATACCTCTCAATGTCGATTATTCCGGAATTTGCAACCAAGCTCAAAAAAATTACAATTTCTGGAGCTGTGTCGGTAGAGCGGGCCACAATTGTAGGGCCAATAGATGGGAGTGAGAGTTGTATCGTATTTGTGTAAGTGATCAATGCCACTGCGAGATTGTGACTGATACACGTACGCATAGCTTGCTTGGGCCGACTGGATCAGGGAAGAGTACAGTAAGTCAGATGATTATCAGACTCACTACTTTTAACAAAACAATGCTGTCGCAGTTCATTGAATCGCTCGCAGCAAACACATCACTCGGCATTTCCAGTAATAAGTTGGAAGGGTTTACACAATCCATAAACATATATCGCATCGTGAATATCCAGCGCTTCCACTGGCCGATTTACCTTGTGGATGTTCCGGGCTTCGCAGATACCAAAATCTCGTCAATGGGTATAGTCTCCATGTTGAGAAACATGATTCAGGCAAACAAGTGAGCCCCAGTCGCCTCTTTCTTGAGACATACTGACCTCAAGCTTAGCAATACATACTTCCGTATTCTTTACTTCACACCTATACACAACCCACGTCTTCCTGGAAGTCAAAGGCGGGTGCTGCAAACCTTTGAAGCCTTGACAGGACCCATGTCAGCTAGAAAAATCACAATTGTCTCTACGATGTGGGACCTTGTTTGGGGTGAAAGCGCCTTGAGGCGTGCAGAAAGCAATTTCAGCGAGCTTCGAGACAAAATCTGGGAGGTATGCTAATCTCGGAAATTTCTTGCAGTATTGATTGATGACATTCCCATCACTCGTTAGCCCTACATCTGGTCCGGAAGTTGTATTGTCAGGTTTCAAAACACACAGGAGTCTGCACTAACAATTTTAGATGGTGCTTGGGGACACGCTTACCTCAGAGACTATCTCCTTGAGCAATCAATTTCGTGGCCCCTCCAACAAACCCCATTCGCATCAAATCTATACAATGACCTTCAAATACAAATCCAGGGTCTTCAATTACAACAAACCAACATTCAGTTGGATTTGCAGGATGCAACAGAGCAATCAGACGAGCAGCTCATAGCCACCCTTATTCCGCAATTCAAGGAAACACAGAGACTTCTTGTAAAATTCGAGCAGGAGTTGCGTGATTTCAAATCAGGGGTAGACACTGCTTTTACCCCTGAACATGCTGATGCTGCCCCTATCTCTGTGGTACCCACCCCTGAACCGTCCAAATCCACCCCTGTTTCCATCCCTACAGCCTCTGAGTCTACCCCTGTGCCCGTTGCACCCACCCCACTTCCTCCTCCTACATCTGCACTCACTGATACTGTCCCTGTGTCTGTCGCACCCATCTCCAATCTGTTGGATCCTATCCCTGGATCTGTCACACCCACCCCTCAACCCTCTGAGTCTACCCCTGTTCTGGTTCTGCCAACCCCAGATCACATAACTACGAAGAAAGGATTCTTTGGGAGGGTTGTCGATTCAGCAAAAAGACTCGAAAAGAAGCTTCACAGGAACAGGGATCGTTAACCCGCCATGGCTCGTAACCCGACTCCAGTAAGTCTCTTGCTATACAATCAAACAAAAGCTATCGTGCTGATACAGCATCTCAGTTTATCCAGCCGATATACCCATCTCTGTCTCTGTCTTTTTCTTTGTTAGAACATTGTCTCTTCTTGTCTAGTTCAACATGTAATGTCTATCTCTTACTTCTCTATGGCTTCTCGCATCCGCACCTTGGACCTTGTCATTCTCTTTCTATGTGTCGATAATGTTCAGTCATCAATCTATTCACACATGCCTCTCCTTATTTAACTCGAGCCTGCCAGTCTTGTCGCACTGATGATACTCGCCCTTGATATTCTTGAGTTCAAGGTCCAGGCGATGTCAACTGTGAGAATGCACTGTCATTGGAGTTGACTCATGCGGTGAAGCGTCGACATGGGCGATAGCAAGCGCCGAGCTGAGAATCGAAGGGGGGACAGTATCATATAAGATAGCGTGAAGGCAGAGCGGCGTAGCTCACGAAGATGGCAAACAGGCAAACCATTGTCGGTAGCCACATTTTCACCAATGCTTCAAGTCATCTCCTCTTTCCAACATATTCATTTGTATCTCCCGTGAATACACCCTGCTCCCATCGCGGCACGCATCCCATCGCGGCACGCATCCCATACCTCCTCTTGCGCTGTGTCCTTGTCCCTCTGTCGATTTCGAGGAAAAGGAATGGGTTGTACTCAATATCCGAGATGTGCGACGAGGATAAATGAATTCAGGTAGTGTTAAATATTATATGCTACGAAACTATACTGAAAACTGAGAGCGTAAGCAAGGGACGGGTCATGGAACACATACAGGGGATGTTTACACACATAATACACCTATTCTAGTCCGCCTAGCCGTAAATTATGCCTCGCAGATAGGTCTACGTATCCTAGTGCTATGATCATATTCCTCTTTACGTCCTCATTCTCATTACTTTCCTATCACGACGTTGTCAAATCTGACGGAACTCGAATCGCAGTTTGCGTTTCGGTTTGTGTGTGATTGTGCGTGACCGGGAGTCGCAGTTGAGATGGTGCAAGGAGTGGAACAGGTTCGACACAATGGTGTCGACAGAGTTGAATGGTCCAGGGGTAGAAAAGGAGTGGAAGGTGAGCTTAAAGAACTCGCGAGTTGAGGTTCGGAGGTCGTACTGGGGAGTCGTCGTGCGATTGACGACGACGTCGTAAACGTCGGGATGCCCATCTAATGAAGGGAAAACATTGATAAGATCCACAAGCGGTCACAGTGCTTTCCTTCGTGGGTCGCTCTCGCTCTCACCAGCTCTAATACGCCCATCCCCGCTTTCCTGTCCCAGGACTCTCGATTGAACGACGGCGACTCCTACGCTCGCTATAGATCTGCCTATAGAGTGTGTAAGCGACATCAGCAAAAAACCGGGCTGTAGATCTGTGATATCAGCCAATGTCTAGTCAATATCAGGCTGTGATGTGGCGGCGACAGAAGTCTGAGTCTGCCCACCCAGCTGTGGGCTTCGGTCTGAGATCAAACGTCAACCTGATATTAAGTCCCAATCTGACATCTGCTGAACTAGTGACGTCTGATTATACTACACATACCTATCGAATAAGTGCAACGAGAGAGAAATAAAAAGATTTTTCTTTTTTAGAAGGGTTCACCCAGCCGCTCATTCCACACTTGCGTTGAATAACACCAGCAATGTAAATCTACGAAAATTTCCAATGCAAGGAATCGAACCCAAGCGTTGACTAACACCACAGATTCTATAGCGATTAACCCACTAGTCCAAGAAGCCTTTGTTACTTTGCAATAGCAAAGGAAATATATCCACGACCGCCTCGCTCATCCCTCAAACTTCAAACTTCGAAGGCGTGGGATCTAGCCTCCTCCAAGAAATCGGACGTCATAATATTTATTACCGCCCGTATTTTTGACTAGATAGACACTCATTTCCACAATTTAATCCACTTATCATTTATGAAGTATAGATAATAATTATGTCGAAAAAAAGCTGGCCTTCAATGGGTATATGTGATCTCAACCTGACATGCTCAATATCAATCAGATATTCAGCTGATGTGTAGACCTCAAGCTGAGTTCACAGTCAGTGTATGATTACAAGTAGGAATTAAGCAGACAAGATGCCGCGAGATTGAGATGTGTGCGATATACAGACTTCAATCTGAAATTAACATAATACACGACTGACAGCTAGACAATCGATAGTCTGTGAAATTTCGATGTGATGCCAAACTAATATGCCGGTTTATGCCTGATATTCAGCTAGTATACATTATTTATCTTAAATATGCATAGATATGCGGAGTCTCTTCAGGTTTTAGATAATCTATGGGTTATCAAACTGACGAGTGACATAACAGGTTATAGTGTTCTGACATTTGACTGAGAGGGCATGGGCAGACTGAGATCCCTCATAAACAAAGACTCTATCATGACGTGACACAGCTATGCACAACTTCGTACTGTAGTGTTGTATTGCAGAATGATATATACCATATCAAGCTGATATTTACATTTCTACGACAGTTCATAGATCTACTATCAATTTTTTTGCTGATGGACGAGAACTGTTCTTTCGCGCCGCCAGTGGTGGTGTTAATCTCATGTACTTCTCTTTCTGACTCGTAAATTCGCTCAGCCCACCTACCTTCACCTCTTCTTTTACGGTTTTTGCCTCGTTCCGAGTCTTCATCAGGGTAAGTATCAGTCGTTGTATTTGCTGATAGACGATCGGATGATATAGGTGACGATGCTGATGTTGAAGTGAGGGGTGATGAAGCAGCGTGGGTGCAGGTGAAATGGTGTCTGAGGGACCAGAAGGATGAGATGGAGTGAGGGAATCAGCAGTTGACGATAACGCGCCTAGGTGATACTTCATGTTCTCTCGCCTCCCCCTTCCCTTTAGCCCCATTCATGTTCTCGTCAACGTCAACGTCCCGACCCAGCAACGACATAGACGTTTCCTTACCTCGTCTCCTCTCTCCCCTTCAGTTTTTCCATCTCGTTGTCTCGCTCTCGCGCTTCCCTTCCCACTGATCACAACAACCTCCCCCTGCACAGTGTCATTCATCATCTGCACCAACGTCAAACTACCCACTTCACTCTTAATCTCCGTGAATCGCGAGATTTAGGTTGTCGTCATGACAGGTAAAAATTACAGGAGCGGGACTTGTCGCCTTAAGACGTTTTTGGTAGCAGATCTGGGACGTGTGGTGGATGTAGGAAGAGCAAGGGTGCCGGTGTTGAGACTGGTGCTGGAGTTGCGGGCGCACGAGGTGGTAGGAATACAGGATCAAAGTCCGTCGACGGAAGCAGAGGCTTTCGAATTCCCATTCACTACCCTCGCGGAATCTCACTACTTCAGAACTTCCTTCACATCCTCGATGATCAATCTGTTCTCTACATCTCCCCTCATTTCTTCAACAACACTTTTAACGACGAGAGCACCTACACCTGCCCTTTAGTTGCATCCACCGACATGGTAGGACTAGACGTGGTAGGAATAATTTTAGTTGTTGTATTGACCGCAAGCGATCTCGCAGGGTCATTTATGAGTGTGGAGGTTGAGGATATGGTGGATAGTGACGATGAGGGATCCCGGATGTGCGATGGTGGGTGCAGAGCTGAAGCCGCAGTTGGACCAGACAACGGGGTGGGGATATACAGCCAAATTCTTTCCGCTGGGCGCGACTAGCTATACTATGAAGACGTGAAGAGTAGGGTGAAAGTTGAACATTTAGACTATATGCCAGACGAGACCAAGAGGCTACACACTCGGCACCGCAGGGATTGGCGCTACGAGATTAAGACGTCAAGAGACTCAGACTGCCGATGTCGCTGTTGATCGCTTGCTTCACTTCCTCCAAGCGTTGTTCCTAGTGCACTGGGACGCCACGTACTCCCCACTTTCCCTAAACGGTACTGATGGTTAAAATTCCAGAGAACGTGGCATGACATGGTCGTAAGACGAGAGTAGAGAGGGGTAACAGGACGACTCGTGGTGTGTGTGGTAGGATTAGATGCGCACATCACATAGATTAAGACGCGAAAGGAATGATATTTATTGAACCTAAATAGACTGAAAGCGTTGGAGATACGTCAGAACTAGCTCAGTTAAAAGAAAATCTGGATAAATGACTCACTTATATTTAATCAAACCCTTTTGAAATCAGAAAAAAGCGACCAACCCAGTGCCAACAGACAGAGCGAATCTGATTCAGAGTCAGTCCCCGAACACCCAAGAGCTTCAGCAGAATATTACTAACAGATCCATCTCGCGCAAATGAGTCATAATGTCTGCAACCCATGATGACGGCTCGCCCATAGCTCCTCTCATTATTCAACTTCGCCATCTCGGGTCCCGTCTCTCTACTACCCCAAACATACCCATCCACATCCCGACCATTTTTCCACTCGCACCCCCGACAGTAATTGTACGCAGAGTTATCATAACCCCGTCGCAGTTACCACCCCCCACTTCTCTCTGACCTCGACCCTGAACCCAATCCGACAATCCACCGACCTTCAACAACGACGCTTCCTGGACCGTCGGCAACACCTAGAGCCAACAAAATTCAATGAAGAGCAGGATACGATGTCAATGTTCCTCTTACAAAAGGAGTGAGGTCCACCGGTGGATTCAGGCTTCTGGTAGAGGCCAAAGTGACTGCGACGCCAACGTCACTCCGCCATCAGTTTCCTCTCCCAACCGCAACATAACACTTTTTCAACTCTCGACTGAGCGGCGTGGGGTATTGGCCTCACTGTTGCGTTGACCAAACCGACAACGTGACCATGTCCTCTGGTGATGGCATAGTCGTAGCGGGAGGAGGGAAGAAATCTATGATGCAAATTGATGGCGTGGCAGGCGTGTTGTCGTTGTCAGAGGGGATGAGGTTTATGATCACCATCTCTTATCACGCTGGCGGGTCGTTATCCAACCTAGGGATCACAGGTAAGAATCGTAAGTCAATTAGGACGCGGGAAGGGTAGTAGTAGCGTGGGCTTACAGAAGATTGAGTGAATGATCGCAAGTTGGGGTTGAAGGAAGTATAATCGGAATGGGCCAGCGTAGTAGCCATCGTTTGTGGAATTGAGACACCGGAGTATACTTGAGCCAGACAGAGGTATAGAAGCGACGCTGAGGTAGGAAAGAAAATAGGGCGGGGATGAAAATTTTAAGAAACTCCGGAGAGGGTATCCATCGTCTAGTTTCCCCAACGACGATTATCCACTGCTCATAGGCATATATGCTACCAATACAACTGCAGCTCGCCCGATGCTTTCACCCCGCGTTTTCCTCATGCCAACCAACAACCACCAGTGCAGAAAAACCGCCCTGCTCCGCTCGTCCTTCTCGTCTAATTTGCACGATGCCGCCTCATAAACCCGCTAAACCCCCTCATTGAGAATGCGTGACTGAGGAGAATCCCTCAGTTCGCTGATCCACCAGCGCCGAGCGGTAGTGTTCTCGTTTTTTTCTCTCTCTCTCTCTCTCGTTTCCTCCTTTCTAGTTTGACTACCCCGTCCTCAGCTCAACCCAGCCTCCTTTACCCTCTCTTTCCCGGTCGTCCCCTCGTTCTTCCTGATGATACGTATTGCTCATCGTATTTGTTGATACAAGGACAGGCGATACAGATGAAAGTGGTGGTGTTGAAGTCGGAGGTGATGGAGCTGATATTCAAGTTAAAAGCGGCGCGGGTGCAGGTGAAAAGGTGCTTGAGGGACCAGAAGGATGAAACGAATGGAGAGAATCGGAGATGACTTTGACGCGTCCGAGTGGCATTTCACTTCTCTCTCCTTCCCTTCCCTTCAACCCGCTCGTGTTCTCGTCAACATCAACGTCCGTACTCAACAACATCATAGACGTTTCCTTCCCGATCTCCCCTCTCTCCCTTCCATATCCCCGCTCATCATTCCCACTGACGCCAGTCTGCCTGCGTCACTCGCAATCTCCTCTATCTGCGATATCGCGCAGTGACAAGTAAGGATTGTACAGAGTTCGGCGTCGTTCTGCGAGTTTGGGGCAAGGGTTATGCTTGAGGTTCAGGGATTCTCCAGTGGCACTAGGCGAAGGTGAGTGAGGGGAGAGCGGTGCTGGTGCTGGTGGATGTGGGATACGGAATTAGGATGGGGTGGTGAAAACAGAGGCGGAGGTTTGAGGTTGGCCATCGCGACACTGGCGTAATCCTTCTCCTTCACATCCTCCTTGCGTCGTTCCTAAGACACTTGACCTCAACACAACGGCAGGTACGACTGAAAACAGACTTCACGAGGGGCAGGAAGTGGTGGAGCTGGGGTGGTGGTAACTGAGAGTGTTGTTGAAGGGGTATGAACACGGAGAGAGAGGAGATCGCGGGAGGGGAGAGGGAGAACTAATAGAAGTGGACCGATTGCAGGACAACTTGAAAGATGACGACGAGAGTCATAGTGGTTGACGAAATCGTAGAAGGTGATGGTGATGACAAGTGCGGAGGACGGGCGTGGTTGAAGCTGGAGCCGGAGCTGGAGTTGAAGTGGATGACGGGGTGGGGATTTACGTCGCAGGCTCCCTCCGACTCAATATACCACGACGAGCATGGATGGAGGGTGAAATTTGCGACTGTGCTCCAGAAGCGGCAGGGGCAAGTGGACCATGGAGTGTAGCTGAAGCATTGTGCTCCAACGATGCAGATGTTAACGAGGTCGTCATAAATGAGTCGTCGCAGCGAGAATGAGAGGTTTTGGGACTGTGGGTGACGTATATTATTATCCTGCACAAGATGAAAAAGGGGATGGGTCCCACCACCGCTCTTGCACCACCTCCTCCAATAGTTGTTCCAGGAGCACCAGGACATCATGTACACCCCCACTTTGGTGAGCTCAAACCTCGTTGGGACCAGTCGTTGACGCAGTGGATCATTTCCAAGAACAGGGATGACGTGGTTGTGTCTAGCACATACGCTGGGTTTGGGAAGGGAGGATAGTGAGGGGTAGCATGATGCCTCGCAGGGGATATGAGGGCAGATAGTAGCGCTTCATGTTCACTTCACACCCAGTTAAAACACGGAAAGAAAATAGTATTATTCGCCCTAAATACACTGAGAGCGTTGAAGCTGCGTCAGAGCCGGGTCAAGTAAAAAAAGAAAAAACAGGATCATTAACTCACATATATGACGTCCAAACCCTTTTAAACGAGAAGATACAGCCCAGCGGTCTGAACCATGCCCAACGCGTCAATGGCAGGCAGAACGAACACATCCAACCACATCAACGACTCCATCCACAGTACCCCGTCATCCAACAATAGCCACAAGTCTTCAAAGTTTTAAATCATTAAATAAGGGAAAGGAGGGATCCCATAAAAAGATACCTTTGGGGCCTAGGGGAGCAAGACGGGGTGTCGGTGGTGGTCAATCATGAGGGGAGATGTGACGCCACTACTTAGTCAAAGTTCAGATTTCCAAATTTGGGGCATGCGGTGCAAGGCACGTGCGCGGTTCTGATTTAGTGCGTCAACGCGGACAGGGGTTTGGGTTTGAATTTGAATTTGAGCGTCCTGACAGTAAAGTCAGAGGAGCGGACGCTTGTTCATGCGATAGTGAATTGTTTTGTCTATTTGGAGCCCATAGGGTTTGGCAATGTGCGATATCATGGATCGGTAATCGCTTTCTGCGGCATGTCAATCCCTATGGCTGCGTCGAAGGCTTGAAGCCCGCCTTTGATTTCTACATTGTCGGAAGTGCACCCATTTTTCCACTTGATATCATGTTAGCATCGGTAAAATTTGAGGGAACACAAGTACCGAATGATCAGGAATTAATAAAGACATGCAATACCGTACTTGGTCGTCGATGCTGACCTATTTCCGTCGTCAAAGGTGAGGATGATGAATGTCATGTTGATTGTCACATGGCACTATCCCAATTACAATCAAAATTCAATTGCTTGTCGCACTAATCTTATCGCATTGGTCCCTCAGAATAGAAATCCTCAAGGTCACCTCGTGCATATACATAGTCAGACTCGCAAAATTCGGTCACTTCTCGCACATCCATCTTGACTTTGACATACCAACTCTCCTTCTTCACTCGCTAATACCCCTCGATGTCGACAATCCCGGAATTTGCAACCAAATTCAAACATATTACAATTTCTGGAGCTGTGTCAGTAGAGCAGGTCTCAAAAGTTGGGCCAATAGATGGGATGGTGTTGGTGTTAGTGACATCAGTAAAAAAATCAACAATTGATTTGCTGTTGCAGGTCAGATGATTATGTAACACATCGCCTATCCCTGACATGTCCATACGTGAACATGTAGTTTCAGAGCCAAAATCCTGTCTGGTTATATGCAAGACAGAAGCGCTTATCAATCTCACGCTGAGCATGCATGTCTGGCTTTATATTATGGTCAGGGCACCATATTTTATAAGCTATACATCCGCTTTTGTTGACCTCTAATCTTGACACCAATGCGGCACTACTCCCCACAGAATGATGCCTGATCATATCGGATAAATGTACGATTACATAGGCCATATATTTTCATGTATTGATTTCAGAACCATGACATTGCACGAGACCAACCTTGCCTTATGACATCATTCTGACATTGCTGTTGCATGTTCCTCACAGAACGACATCTTATTATATGTGATTTTATTTAACTGACATATTTGTGTGTTGATTTCAGAAATATGATGACTTCTCATATCATCGTCATGGTTAATGCTGATAGTGAGACAAGTTGGGTGCATGAATAAAACAGAGACTCTGTCTTAACCACTAGCTGTCCTATCCCATAACCTCTGATATCCGATAGACTTTGGTGGCCACCAACTGCCTTCCAAGGTATAACCACCCCTTTAGCAACGGATAACCTCCCATCATTAATAGCTTTCGCATATCTCCCAAGACCTATCGGTTCTGACAAGTCAACTATACATATAATACCCATTCAAGTTCCTATTACTTTACAACGTGATTGATCAATGAGTATATGATTACAGGTCGTCATAGGGCACTTCGGAGGTATCACTGGTGGTGTCGTCCTCTTCATCCTCTCCCTCCAAAACGTCCACCACCCCATCCTCTCCCTCGAAGACCTCCACTGCCTCATCCTCCTCTTGTACTAGTGCTGTGCTATCTCCTTCGTCTATATCCATGCTTTCACTGGCATGTGGCACAGGTTGGGATGATGGAAACACTGTCCTATTGTCATGGAGGTTGTCTGGTTGCAACGAAGCTTGATAAGTCGATGGGGTGTGTGGACCTAAACTAGAATGTCTCATAAACATATCACGATCAACAAAGCTGAAAAAGGTGTTCCAATTTAATCAGCAAGGTTGAAACAGTGGAAATCTCGATGGGTGCCTACATTCCAACGTAATAATGCTGCCATCGGCGCAGCATTGTTTCACTCATGATAGAGCGCCCTCGATAATAAATTGTGTGCTCCTGTGTTACCAACTCACCATCACGAAATGCTGGGATAAGATGACAACCTCGTAACACAAGTGATGGGTCGAGGAAACCATAAGAAAAGTCATCCTCTTCTGGTAGAAGTCGCAATTTAGGAAGCTGTGGGTATTGTCCAGGAAGATGGCCTGGTGATGGTTCAAACCAACGAACCCAAAGAAAGGGGAGAGTGCGATAGCGAAGATCTCCAGAATTTGACCCGATGCGTTGAACGTCGGCATGAAATATACCCAAAACTGCGGCATACCAAAAAATCGGAGTGTTGGTACCAGACTTGGGGTTGGGATCCGAGGCTGTGTACCCAGCAGCTTCAGGAGAAATAGCCATTATAAAGGGGTGCGTTCGAGGGTTGATTGTGTCGAAATCACGCCGCATATCATATGTCGTATAGTTGACACGGGCAGTTGAATGCCCGAAAATGATGTTATTTCGAATCCTAAGGGAGTTTAATTCTGTGTCGGTGAAATTTTGCTCGGCTTTGCTGTCCAGAAGCCGGGACAGTAAATGGGTACGCAGATTGGAAATAAAATTCTGAAGCCAATCATGATCAGCAACATTTTGACAAGAGACGGAATGCTACCAGGCCACACCTTTGAAGCGAGTGTCGGACCATTCCCCCCGACAAGCTCCAGAAGGGAAATGGGAAGGTTGTGTGAATCAGAGATGATAAATCGGTCTTCTAATTTCGCCTTCATTTTCATTTCTAACAATTCCTGTTGTTCCTCTGGTCGCAACACCTCTTTCCGAATATACTTCCTTCCTACTTGTTCCATAGAATCCTTTTTATTGGTGAGCCCATATAACTGTTTGATGATACGATGCTGAAGTTCTCCCTAAGCGACAAGTGTATAATCAGAGCAGACAATAGAGAAGATATGGGGAGATACGCACTAGTTGGGTAGAGTACGAATCAGACGTGCCAAACCTCTGAATATGATCAACATAGTCGCCAAGGAAATGCATTTTCACAGTTTGAAGGTTCAAAGTTTTTGGCCTCCTGGTAGAAGCATCGCCTGTCCTTGAGGGTCCACCTATACATCCAAAAGATAATTGAATGCGGCTTAGTGATCAAAAAGTTACTGGGCGAGGTTTGGACTTAAACGTACGGTGACTATCAGAGGATGAGGATAATTCTCGTCGCGCGCGCGCGGCCGCTTCTCTCGGCAATTCAATGGTCTGATAATGTGCACAAGTCGTGTCTCTGAATCATCGAATTTGTATTCCAAAATCAGTGGTGAGAGTATGCAAGCGTTGTAGGGAAGTCTCTGTATGCATGCGAAGCTTGGCGAGTGCATGCCATTCTGATGTGACATGAAGTAGCTCGAGCAAGTGGCGGTTATGGGGTTCAGGTAAAAGCCCATCAAAAACGGGGATACAGCACTGGTACATCTTATCAACTCAAATGATCACTTTTTAAAAAAAAAATATGGGCTTACTTGAAGAAGATCCTCATAATCTCGAGCAGCCATCTTCTTCATATCCGACGAGTTTGCTGGAAATTTCCGTATTGTTCCACGCCCAAATGTCGAGATAGCAGAGAACCTAAAAGCAGTTAATAAATCATGAAGGAAGAGGTCTCAATAATGTTTTTACCTCCTATCCATCTCGATGACAAGTCGATCTGAACCTCCTGCAGCATGGAGAAGTCTAACCAAATGAGAGAAGAGGGATTTCCATACACCCAATTCAAATTCGTGGAGTAGATCCACAACAAGCATAGTAGAGGGATTAAAGTCAGTGCCCAACCTCTCAACAAAGGCGTTCTAAGACTAATTGAGCTAAACAAATCGAGTATTAAGGTGGACAATACTCACAACTGTGGGCACACCAGAGAACGGTTTAAGTATTGCCTCGACATTTGCTCCATTGACGGCTTTCCCTTGCTTATAAATGAGAGCGCGTGCGTTCTTGACTTCCTTGGTACGATATACGCGCTGTGATTCAGATCGTGTTGCTTGATCGACAGGAGTACCCAATTGGTCAAGGCTCTGCATGGGCACTAGGCATCGCGGACATGGGCACATGCCCTTATCACGTATTGTGGCAAGAAGGACTCTGAAAGACAGGAAACACAGTCAGCATCAATAGAATAAGCTAGTTTAACGAACATGGCTTACTTCTCAGGATAATCTGCAGAGTATGTAAAGATTCGAGGAAATATGCGACGCTCAATGCCATCGACGCACATTATCACGATACCATACTTGTATGCATTGACAAATTCATCATTCAGTAGTGATCTCCACACTTCTTGCAGCAACTCGCGTTTACAATGTGTCAGAATTTGGCCCTTCTGGCTTCTCCACTTGGGGTGGAAGCTCTCAACAAAGGCATTGAATGACTCTGGCAGCTAAGCAGGTTATCAGCACAATCCAAGTAGATGAAGGGAAATACATACACTAGGAATATAGGCCAGATGATGCATCGCACCAGAATTAACTTGTGAACGGATATATTTGGAGAGATTGCCAAGCATGAGGTAGATTGGCCAGGCTTTAGCATTTCCGAAATCGGTGAGATGTGTTGCATCCGATGAAAACATGAGTGCAGCCACAACCTTCTCTCGTTGGCAATCGGGATCGTTGGGGTCTGGAGGTG
Source organism: Panaeolus papilionaceus (assembly GCA_015501605.1). Classification (NCBI taxonomy): domain Eukaryota; kingdom Fungi; phylum Basidiomycota; class Agaricomycetes; order Agaricales; genus Panaeolus; species Panaeolus papilionaceus. The sequence continues at coordinate 31,986 of JADNRZ010000039.1, read as the reverse complement.
ACTTGTAGCGAACTTTATCAGATTCAGCGAGAAAGGCATCAGAGGAGTATAGCTCCCCATATAATCGCTCGTCAACACCAGTATTGGGATCCCGACGAAAAATTCGGAAAGGCGAGAAATGCAGGAGATGTGAATAGGGGCTCGTAAACGCTTCCTTAATTACATCAACAATGTTCCGTGAAAGAAATCCCGGAATATTGAAAGGGACGGATGGTACATTTTGCTGGCCTGAAGGAATCTGTATTTGTAGACTGCTCTTTGAAAATTGATTGTGGAGTTGAGATTGGGAAATTTGCCGGTCCAAGAGTTGGTTCTGCTGGTGGGCGTCGAAACCTAGCAGGTGGTGGCTCTGGAAAGTGGGGGACAGTATCACATCATGGACGAATTTGGTGGTTTCTACTTCTGACTTGGCAACCTGGCCATCATTGAGCCAGGACATAACAGAGTGTATTGTGGGATTTGCGAATGGCCAATAACTAGGTCGTTCCTGGCTGGTTGAGTTCCCAGAATGAGCCGAAGCAGTGTGATCGTTCAGGGATGACTGAATATCTCTCTGCAGAGAAGTTGACATCGTGTCCCCAAGTCGGTGGTTGGCCAAGTCCTCCAAGGTCAACAGGGAGTCGGGATCTGTGCTGGGTCGATTTGGGTACTCCCTCCACACGCCAAAAGAGTCAAGACAGGTCATCAGACGGTCACGCACGATGAGCAAAACTCGTCTTGTAGTCGGTAGTGCTTCATCGATAAACGATGTCAATGATTCTGGAACATAGTCTTGAAATCGTTTGGGTAACTTGTATTCCCGACGAGGCCGACCAGCACGTGTAAGCTGTGGCGATTGTGGCAATGTAGGGGGTGGTGTAGACTCTGTAGAGGACATATTGGCCTGAGAATTGTTACTGGGCCCTGCCACGGCGTTGGAGGACTTTGCTGGAGCAATACCCTAACAGCAGACGTATGAGCTGCTGTTTTCAATAATCCAGACAATCCAAACCCGTATAAGAAAGTTTATGCATTACCTGTAGCCCCATCAAACGGCTCTTCCTGGACATCCGTGATGCTGGTGATAGTGTGTCTTTGGGAAGCAAAGATTCCAGGCCTCTGGCTCGACGCTCCGAGTCAACTTTGCGCTTGAAATCTTGGGAGAGGTCGCAAGAATTCTTGTGCTTGGTGAGATGTGATTGCTCATAAAAGACTCTATCACATCCACGAACGCAACGATGACCAAGCGACTTCAGATTGGACTCGGGCATGGCTTGGAGAAAGAATATGATGAGGGAAGTTGCGATGATAACTCGAAGAACAAGTCGAAGGGCAATTTTGAGACCAATATTTCTAAGTGTTTGACCGTCACGGTAGCTAGAAGCTGGGTTTAATTTGACAAGCATAACAGGCAATATGCTATGCCAACCAAATGTGTTTCAAGCTCAAGCCTGAATGAGCTCAAGTTTAATGTTCAAACATTCAAGTTCAAGCTCAAGATGATGATTCCTCGGATGACTCATACACAGGTAAGGCGGAGTCTGAATCAAGCTGAACCAAATTCATGTTGAATATGAGCTTCACACATTATTACCAATCGATGATATCGGAGGGATTCACAATGAATAATAGATAGCCAAAGAAATGACTGCTCACAACCATGTAAGGTGTACAATGATTTTCATTCATTTTGTGCTAATCATCAGCTGAGCCTAAGACGCCTTAGAGCGACTCAGGTGCTGGCATGGTGACTATAATTTAAGATCGCTCTACTTCCCCAAACCGCCATGTAGCACTAGCACCCGTGAGGTGATTTGAACAGAGGTATGAAAGCTCGTAAAATCTCCTTCATTGCCAGCGGTACTTCAAGTTTCCGCTGTTCCATGAAAATCTGTCTTTCTACGTCATTCAATCTCAATCACCAGAGGGCACATGTGCAGCGATAAGGTTTAAAAATGGTTCAGAACTAATTTTAGCCGCAGTGCTCTGTGTAACCAAAAAGTCCATCACACCTGTAATATGCGCCAACAATAAAGACGAGTCAGTGTTTTGAAAATAAATCAGGACAGACACTGTGCATCCACCTTTGGAAGTCGATACCGATCCCATAGCCACCATTAAACCGTCCTCCCCCTTGATGATCCAGCCTAGCGGACCACCACCGCCCATACGCATGGGGTATTTTGTCGTCGTGGTGCCAGAAATGGGAAAAGTTGACATGTGTAACAGTCAAGGCAGTTGGCGTAAGAGTTTTGAGAGGCGTCGCTGCTGAGCTCCATATCTGAAAAATTAGGGATCCGAGTCCCATCTCCAAAACGAATTAGACAATAACATGTCATTACTCACCTTGGCCCAGTCTCTGACATCTCATTCAACGCACTTGGATAGAGCGACATGAGTCTCATGCGATGGAAATTGGCTACGTGAGGAAGTCGTGGATAAAGACTGCGATATCTGAGCGAGTTTCAACAAAACATGCCAACAAACACACGAAAAACTTGAAGGAGACACTCACGTTTCAAGGGCTCCCTGATGACGACTAGGGAATAGGTTACAATTACCCCATGCTGCTTACTTCCACCCGATCATGATCGCCTTTTCCAAAGGTTGACCGCGCTGTACTCTCCGCAGTCTCTTCTTGCGCTGCTGGGCCAGATATTCACTACATGTCCTTAGGTAACACAACTTTCTGCTGTGAGTCATCTGAGTCGAAGTGTAGGTATGTTGTAGAAAGCCTGTTGCGAAGATTAGGTATAATAATGGATATGTGACAAATATAACGCATAGGAATTTGAAATAGCGAATATAGACGAAGAAAGAAGAGAATTGAATAAATGGGAGAGAAAATCGGTTTATGACCACCAGCCGTCATCTCCTTGCGTCGGTACTGCTGAAACGACGCTCGGAGTAGGTGAAGGGCCGCGACTAGCACGATATGAATTGTTGTAAAGCGGCATTGAGAGGCGTGCTTTAGGTGTAGAAGGTGTATAGTTGCTGTAATGCCCGGTAGCTGCGAGTGGAGCTGGAGAGGTGTATTTGCTCGCTGTGCTGGTATACCCATCGGTGCTAGGTGCGGCTGGTGCGTACATTGAATCTTAGACTGATTGAGAGGACTGGGAATTTTGCGATGATGAAAGTGCATTCCGGGACGAGGATACACGTCGATTAAAGTCACCCCCACAGCCATCGTGGATTGTGCTAGCTCTAGAGTCAGGTCTAGGCGGAGGATGAGTGGCAGCTCCGTTGGTGTGAGCTCTGTAAGGTGTTGATGTCGGTGGCGTCGTGTGTCGAGAAGCGTTAGCCTTTTCGAGCTCACTCTGCAGAACGCTGCATTTAGACTCTAGCGCACTGATCTGAGGTTGAAGCCTCTCCTTGTGATCCTGCAAGTGGTAAGATGATAACGTTAGAGTCGTCATGAAAAAACGATGCAGAAGTCAAAATTACCTTTGCGAGACGACTATCAGCCTCTTGCTCTTCCTTAAGGGTGTTGTAATCGGCTTGGAGTTGATGCTGAGTTTGTTCGGCCTGTTCTAATTGGGTCTGAATCATCTCGACCTGTCCTTCATACTCCTTCGCCCGATGTTCCCAATCGGAGGAACGTTGCTGAGCTTGTGTCAAGCTTTGCCTGGCTGTCGCTGCGGCCCTATCACTGTTAGCCACTTTAGCTTCCAGTTCCTTGAGACATTTCTGCAGCGCCAGATTCTCGTTCTCCAGAGCCATGCTGCGATCCTGATGCAGGCGAAGCTCCTTCTGCTCTTCGCTGTCAGCATTCTCGAGGTTGAACACCATGTTGATTTTCTCCGTAGCGGCGTCGAGTATCTCCCATTTACCTTGCTGGGCAATGAGTTCCTGCTGCTGCTTCTGAAGTGATTCATGAGCCTTTAGTGCGCTGTCATGTTCGCGGAATGCGAATTTAACTTCTGCCTCAAATGACTCAACCTATTGATCACAAGTGCAATTAGTAAATGCGAAGCTAAAGCCAAAGAATGCAATATTCAAAAAGGCTTACCCTGATGTTCAACCCCTGCTTCTCTTCGAGCAGCTCCCTGTTGGCCTTCTCCAAATTGGCGATCTTCTGCTTGTCTTGCGTAGCAGCTACGTCGGAGTCCTGGAGGCGTTCAGGTGCCTTTGAGAGAGCGGCTTCTAGGGTTGCATACTTGACTTCCAATGCACTTATATCTTTAACCTTGTCCGAAGTCGTTTTCCAGAGGTCCTTGACCTGTGCGCGCAACCGATCACGATCACCCTCCACGATACCAAGCTTCTTGGCTAGCACATCCTTCTCCACACGGACTTGACCATGCGCACCCCGAGCCTTCGCAACCTGCACTTGGTTCTCCGTGTTGGTCTTGCGCAACTCCTCGAGTTCGCATTTGGTGGCGTCTCGCGAGGTGATGAGCTCCATGAGTCCAGCTTGAAGAGAAGTTGTGACGTCCTTGAACGAGTCGGGAAGAGCGGCGAGCTTGTCCATTACGGCCTTGTTGTGAGAAACAGTTTCGTCGGATTGTTGAGCCAATTTGTGTTGTTCCACTGCAAGCTTCTCGACGACTTCCTTCACAATGAGCACATTGCTGTCCGGCTCGGGAGCGGAGACAGCTTGAAGTTGATCAAACTTCTGCAAGATGTGTTCCTGAGTAGCTTTGAGATCCTCAAGCTGGCTGGTGTAGGTAGTTCGACAAGGACAGCATCCTTTAACTCGGCCTGGCTAGCTGTGAATCTGTTTTGAGCCTTCTCGACTTCCTCCTGAGCAGCGAATACAGTGTTCAGCGCAGCAGGCATCTCGTAGAGAGACTTCAACAGCCCTTCGACGCTCTCTGTAACCCGTGAAGTAACAACATCCACATTGAATGCCTTGTCACGAACGGCCAACCTCGAATCCAGTCTCTCGACGACAAGATCAGCGACCTGCATGAGTAGTTTAAAGGGCAGACTCTGAACCGGTCCATATTCGCGGCCTGACCGAGTGTTTCGCATCTGTCAAATGTTACGCCCCTATGGAGATGCAGGGGCCACTTACTTGGATAAAACGGTACAATATCGTTGGAGGGTAGCGATGGGTGTTTTGAATTCGGTGCTTGCTGTGTGGAGGCCTATACAACCGTGGTGTTGGTCAAGCACAGGGGTTTGGGAAGTATATGTACATTATGAACTGTCATGGAAGACCTGGAGGTTCTAGTGAGGTTGATGAGCGACGTTGTTTGTGGAAGGAAGGAGGGGCCAAGATTTCGACGACTCACTGGATGTCGGAAAAAGCTGCCCCTCGGGCAAGGGTAAGTTCATGAACATCAGAGTGTCCAAGTCGGTGGTAAGTATTTTATGTACGTGGATGGTCAGCACGAAGGAATATCACTACTTTTCGTTTCAGTGCAAAGATGGGAATTTGGGGCCACCGGAGAAATCCGCGATATCACGAGGCTTACAAAGTAACCGAGTTCTTTTCACTCCGGACCGTATATCTCTTTTATGGCTTTGACCCCTTCAACTTGAAGTTCTCTTCGTCATCCTGCTGCTCATTGATCATATTTTCATTCCCGTTCGATTATTCTGAATTATTTGGGTTGTGTCGATCGTTCTTCTGTCATCATGGGCTGATCAAGTTGCTAAATCGTGGTGTACTCATTTAGCAATTTTTGTGGACCCATCCTGCTTCTTGTTGTGTTCGCTTCATCTCAATCTTTGCTCATCCTGGAGTCCATCTTGCTTCGCCTTGTTTTCTCATAACACCATGCATGGTCTCTCCAGAGGTCAGAAGGTCATTGGTGCACCCCCATGTCATCCACCTTGTCGAGCCCACGAGTATGTCATTAATCCCTTGTCTTTGAGACTACCTTGATTGTGTGTTGTTCGTTACGCTCATTGCGCTCAAAGCCTTCGAGGGTCCTTGTCATTACCCACAACTGTGACTTCTCCAACTCACTCTCCTTGAGGTCTGGGTTACAGCCGAGGTCAGAGTTGAGGTGTCGGGCCTTCGTGTCACATGAATCCGCAAGATCTTTTCTACTTCTCACGTCGAAGTGGATAAAATCTTGCGGCTTCACGTGACATATGAGGACCACTGACCAAAGCCGCAGTGGCTGTCTACTACTTAGTACTAGCTTCAAATACGTGCTTATGTGTGTTTGTTATTTCCCAATGTTCACCTAGGAGTTTTTGAGATGATCGATATGCTCCGTCATCCGAGTCAGGCCTCAGCCTCATGGGCCGAGCGACTCTCACGTAGCCATCTTCTTGTTAAGTACAGTGACAACGCATCGTAATTATGGACCCCAAGCCTGAGGTTAGAGATATTTTTCATTTGAACCTTTATATTTTCATGATACTGACTTGTCTGCAAGTCCTTGGACAGTCTTTTTGCTCATAAGACACTGAAGAATGTCACGCTCCCTGAGGCGTTTATTGCGTCAAGCAGAGGTAAATATGTTGTCATGCTACTCTTGAGTCTGAACTTGCGCTAAATTGAAAAAACATGGAACTTATAGCCCAATCAATTTCCAGCAGAGTGCGGTTTGGAATGCCGTCTAAGCCCCCAGATGCCATCGCACCTGATTGGTGTGCTGAGGAATTCACATATCCGTCTATTCATCGAGACGATCAAACCAAGCGCGAATTACTGCCGAAGTTGGTTCCTCCACCGTGTCAACCACCTCCACAGGGTTACTATCCTGTTGCTCTGGAATACCGTCTCCAAGAAGATTGCCGATATGCCTCTGGGTCCATCTACGTAGCGGATTACCCTCTGACCTTCTGCGAGGAACATCGCCAATCGTTACTCGCAATCCAAACACCGCCTGAATGTACACCCGTTCTAATGGAAGGCCGATACGTGCTTAAACCTATCCCCGGGATGATCAATTTGATTCCTGGAATTCCATTTGTGGTGTACATCGATGGAAACCCTGACCTACCTCAAACAGTTGCATGCTTTCAAAATCTTTCATCTCTGAGATGGTGCGCCGAATACAACAACATCGAAGAATTGTCTATACGTCTTGCCCAGCTTACCTGGGGCAGACCAGGTTACGACGGTCATGCAGTGATACCCCCGGTGTACACACTCAAACTCAAAGTCAACGATCGTCACCAACATCGAAAGACAACCCATATTTCAAAATATGATGGCTCGTTCAACCTCGGAAATACTATCATGAAGGGCGATGGGCCTGGCACCATTATTCCCACTGTCCAAACAGATTTGCCAGCTGCGTCAGCCCAAATTCAAGCAATTTTGCAGACACTTCACTCCTTGTACCGACTTGTATTGCCGAAATGCATTTCACGATTTGAATATGACATTACAACCTTTCACGCCGAATACATGAATGCATTCTGCTCTGGAGGCTTGGAGCCGGCAGCTACAAGCATACAACTCAATATCTCGTCTCTCGGGTCGAGCCTGGAAGATGCTATAGGGGAAGTACAAGGGATGTGGCACACCGATGTCAATGATGATCCTGACCGCTTCACACTCTTCATCTTACTCCTTCGTGTTGGACCGAGTAAGTCTATATTTCTTTCAGTAGTATTCTTATGCTAAACTGTGATGCACGTTTTAGAGGGTCATCCAGGTCCTTTCTGTCTTGGACGCTGGGGACTGTATTCTGCCAATATCGACGCTTGGATCGTCTTTTTAGTATTCAAGGGGGTCGATATACACTCTGGCTTTCCTCCGGTAGAGCAAATTGACGATCATGAGGCATTTGTTACCGACTCTGAGCTTCATGCAGCGTATAACATGGCAGGTCCCCCAAATCGTGCTGGTTATGTCATGTATAGCTCTCGCGTCTCCCTTGACCGGTCTGGCTCATTGAACGCAACACTTCCAACATCTTTTGGGAATATTACAAGTTCCATGGCCAAATCTGCTGGAAAGATAGATAGCTATTTGAACTTTGGATCACATGGTCCAGCGACTCTGGGACCACCGTCTGCCTGCGCCAATCGCTTAGCTCGAGAAGTTGTCTTCAACTTCTACAATGGCCTTTGTCTTTCAGATCTGGATTTTGACATGAATCTCAGCGACCTTCTCAGCCGTATCAGTATATCAGGAGAAGACGGGAAACGAATTTCCATGGAGCCTCTTCGATACAACCCTCAAGAACATGCTCAAAACATTCAGCGGTTAGTTTCTCTGTATCGATGGCATTCATTTTGGTGCCATGCGCTGTATATTCGAATCACCAAAGGAGAAATTCGCAGTCGACGTAGAGTGTTACAAGGAGACAATTCGAGTTGTGACCTTCCAGGAAGAATACAAATCGGCACATCGCAGCCAGAACCATTTAGCGAATCTCCCTTTTCACCAGACGACGTCATTAAGGTCATTTCCTGCAAAAGATTTGACAACCAGGTAAGAGTGTTCGTACTCTGCATGTTAGACTGAATTAACTCTTTGTGTTTTTGTCTAGACGTTTTTCACTATTCAAGTGTCAAGTATGGATTCACCGGTTACGCTAAATGCAAGCCACCCAAGGTCTGTAAATTTAATTACGTATTTTTGAACCAACTTGACAGATTTACAGCCTAAGTGGTCGAAAGGAAGTTATTCAATGGCTGCAGAATACTACATCGTCTATATCCAATCAGAACCAAATTCCTGTGATAAATATAAGCAGCGAACCCACCTTTGAATATGCGAACATGGTTTCCAACATTATGGCCCCATCATCTTCAGATACTTCTCATAGCGCAGACAATACTCCACCGTCTGCCCCAATTGCCACCCAGCAATCTGACTCCCATAAATCAACAAACCCAACAACGGCCGCAAACCTCGTTAAAAACTTGAAGCGACCGATAAAAAAGCTTCCTGTTAGAGCTGGTCGCAAAACTACACAACCTACACATGAGACGCGGGGAACAAAGCGACCATTTGCACAAAGCGAAGGGGATTTATCTACAGATCTGGAGGTGGAACCTGAATACGAGGTGGATGGTATTGAAAGACATCGCTTTAACACCGAATCGGTGAGCTATTGCTCTTGCGTACCCATCTTGTCTATTTTATAATCTAACAATCGCAAAACAGAGAAAGCTCGAATTCCTGATCCGATGGAAAGGCTATGATGATCCAGACTGGCAGCCTGCCGAAAACTTGGAGTGGGTTCTCTATTTTTCAACCTTGGATAGAACATAACAATACATACTCTAGACACTGCATCGAGACCCTTGCCGATTATGCATCAGCAAATTCGCTTATTCTTCCATGTTTTTCAGCGGAGTCTCTTCACAAATCAAAAAAACCTAATCTTGGCGACTCAACCCAGAGAAACGTCCTTGTCCTTGCACACAGTCTTAAGCAGCTTCGCACTATCCTTGACCCCAAGGATCTCAAATGCGAAGCAATTACACTAGAAGAAGAATATCGTCGACAACAACTCAACCCCGCTGTATGGAAGGGATCTATGCGTTCCTTCAATAAAGTAATCAAGGAATTGGATGGTCTCTTATCTAGCCGGCTTGTCTTTGATGCCTACCGGCCCATTTTAGCGCACAATAATCCCATTACGATGGATCTACTCAGTTTCAACCTCTTGAGCCAGTCTTTACAAGAACTCCCACCACTAAAGCAGGCTAACTGGACAGCACCGTATATCGAGCGCTCTGTTCAGGCAGAGACATGCATTATGTGGGTTTCTGTCTATGAGTGGTATTATAAGTATGGTCCACGTCTGGCTAGCCATATTATGAGTGCTCATCGAGAGCATGGATTTCAACATCTACAACGGCAGCTCCCTCTATTCGCCAAGCTTGCTGATCACATCGTCCACTTTCTTGTGTCCACCATCCAGTTTCTTCTTAAACCTTCATCTATCCCCTCTCCAATCTCGTCTTCCAGATCCCAGAAGATTATGCAAGACTGTACATATATTCTCGATCGATCAAACAATGCACCGAAGGACTCCAACATCATTCCCTCCGACTTATACGGGCTCACTGGCTCCACACCTAGAAAGGATATCGATCTCTCAAAGTACCTTTCCAAGCCCTTTAGTCTCGGACAGGCCAAACGTGTTATTGACGATGTGCAAGACTACGTCTACAATGTACACGGCCCAAAGATCTTCATGGAAATTATTTCCGCTCATCTTATCATCCCCCAGCTTGCTCGGTTTGACGAGTTTACAGTGCGGCGCCAGAGTGGGAACCGCAGCCGTCTCGAACCACATCACATTCAAAAACGAGCTGTCATTCGAGGAGCCCTCCTCCACTGTCTCCAGGAGATTTGCGGAGGGACGTCAATCTTCTTCACCCTACAAATCAAGCTATTTCTTTCGAGTCCCTTTTCCATTATAGAGTCTACAAAATACGATCGAGACGACATGAAAATGGCCAAGGCAATACTCAAGGAGAACGAAATCGAAATGCACCTTGCACCACTCCTCCAGTCAATTCACGAAATAATTTCCCTGTACCCGGATATTTCACAATCAGTCTCATCAATTCACCAAACTGTACTCCGTACCATGAATGCTCTGGCTAATGGCCATCCTCCCTCAGACGATGATGATGGGGGAGACGATGATGATGGCTCGGAACACTCAACCAACAATCGGCCCTCTAAGGCTGCAGACCTCCAGACCCCAAATGCGTTGAGAGGTTATCAACCATCTGCGGATTTGCTTATTTCTGAGTCCGGAGTCGGTCTCGGAACTCTAGGTCTCATCATTCGTGAGGCGCTCAACCTCAAGCGCAACCTACCTGCCGCTCAGCACGAAGTTCATCGTGTTCTTCTTGGGCTCCATCCAACCCTGTCTTCAAATGCAAAACAGCCAATAAACCACACCAACCCTATTCGAGCATCTTCAGAATATGCCTGCCTTTTTGCCCTCAATCTTCCATCTCATCTTCTTACAACCCGGTCTGGACTCAGCAACATTCTCTCCTATATGGGCACAGGCCAGGGATCAGGAACATCATCATTCCTTAGCATGCATGCCTCTAAACCCCATAAATTCTTCACGTTCTCACTCGATGAGGTAGTGCAGCTTTTTCAGTCAGCTGTGACCAAAAATTGTGCTATTTTTGGCACTACTCTCCAAGCTAATAAATCGCCCGCCTTTATCTCCTGCTTTGACACTCGTATCTGGGGACAGCCTAGTCGATCATTCAGCCTAGCTCCTGAAGGGGCAGAGAAGTATCGGGGTGTTCGACACAAATTTGAGCCATATTGGACCTCGTCTGTTCAGGATCAATGGGAAGAATTCCTAGGACCAAATCTCAACATCGACCCACAGAATTTTCAAGGAAGGCGCCCCTCTTGGCTCACGATCTTGACATTCCTTCTCAATCTTCGCATTCCTGGTTTTCAAACGGGTCTCACAGTATTTCAGTGTGCCAATAACCTTGCCCTGGCTGGAATCTGTGAAGAACCAACTTGTCAAGAAATCGTCAATTGGGTTGGCAGAAATAAACACCTTGGAGCATGGAAGGGTTTGAAGACTCTTGGCTTCAGCATTGGCGATCGCTCTGGGTTAGCAGTATACCCCGCCTTCTTTTGTGTTTGGAAGTTCCTTGATATACAACTTTCTGAAAAAGATAAGGTCGATCTAGGGTTCAGTCCAATGTTTGTCGAACACATACTTTGCAAGATCACCCGGTACTCCAAACGGTGGCCAGATTTTTTGGACTGTGCTCAGTCTGCAGAAAAACTTGAAACGCCTTCTACTATTAGTAGTAGCGCTAAATCGAAACCTACTAGTCACCTGGATTTTCAATTTCCTCTTATCGTATCTTTAAAGCATGTTCAAGAACTTTTATTAGCATACTATAGTACTCCCATGCCTGTCTAGTAGCTGTACTAGTAATAGGTAGTTATATTTGGACATTGTGACTTGGACAAAGCCTATGCACCCCACGTCTGAGTCCCGACTTGCTGTAGGAAACAAAAATATCCACAGCCGCAGCGGCGGATCCGGACTGCAGAATGTTGAAATGACATTAAATGATGGAAGAACTCTCACTCCCACACGTGACACCGCAACTTTCCAGTGAAGTTGCCAGGTCTGAGGACTCAAAGAAGCCAAAATCTAAACTCGCCCCAAAAACAGACTTCCGCCGAGTCTGTTGCAGTGCAAACATAATCTTGAATCCAGGTCTATCCAACTTGAACTTACACTGGCACTGCCAGTGGTTTTTGTCACACCGTGACATCAACAACCACCACACCTGGTTCACCGTGACCACTGTACCAACATCAGGATAACGCTTCTGCCAGTGAGGTGTTGAGAAGTGAACTGGAACGATTCCCACCTCAAGTTCATCCCACACCGTCCAACAGCTTGAATTGCCCTCACAATGTTTCATTCTACACAAGCATACCTCCAATACCTCAAGTCATTCAGCGGCACGGCATCCACCTCGACCTCCGAGTCCTCGCAAAGTGCTAGTCATGATAGGCAAGTTAGCTCTGAGCCACTGACGAACTCAGCAGGCAGCGAGGTCGGGACTGATTGTGACGACTATTCCCAGTCAGTGGCAGGACGGTGGTTACTTATTAGGCTTTGTCGCCAGATTTTCAACGCATTCACTCTGAGTCTTCTCCGTAGGCAACATCTACCTCAAGTTCAGGTAGTGATGAGACACGAGTCGATTATGAATGAAGTTACTGGCACAGACATCGCACTTCCCTTAAATCACGATGCTTACACCACCCATCGAAATTCGGGTACCAACCTTGATGTAGATCATGCCGCCGCGTCTCAATATGTACGTATTCTCTTATTTCTAAACTGGAACTGGTGACCCTGATGAGCTTTCTTTCTACAACTGACTAACAGTCTTTGACAACTCAGTGGCAATACAGTGGCAAGCCTGACAATTCGGACAATTCACCAAATTTATTTCAGACCACCGCCGCCATTGACAGAGATTCAAGAACTTCCCCAGGCACCAGTTCGCAGCCAGGTTCATCGCGGCTTCACCACACTCAGTCTCATGAAGTTTCTCTCAGCCAGCCACCTCCAATAAATGATCAAACTACCATCGGAAGGTCCTTTGGCAGCAATAAGCTCCTTATTCCAAGCTTGAAGTGGGCGGTCGTCTCATCCTGGCGACTTCAGGATCCGTCTAGAAAGTCTATACATTACCAGGTGAGTGGAATTCAAGTCCATGTTCTATGCTATCAATGACTGACGAAACTAATCAGGCAAAATTTCGTGCAGCCCCAATGGAGCAAAGGGACCTCCTTCATGCAGAACTATACAAAGCGCTTAGCAAGGACCGTATTCTGGCCCTTATTCGAAATGTATCGAGCGCAGAAGCCTTTCTTGCCCAGTGCAAACGTGAGGAGGCCTCCCTCCTTTTGAGTCTTGAGGCGAATGGAAAACAACAGGAAAATCTCGAATCTGGTCTGGCATTGGCAGTTGCACGTGCAACACGCACAACAGCAGAGGCAAAAAAGCTGCTCGCAGATGCCAGACTATCTTATGCCAAAGCTTTGGTTGAAAAGCTGGTGGACGAAGTCGAAGAGGCCTCAGCAATGTCGCAGGAGGCCGACCACCAGCTGATTCCTATCATCGATTCTTTCAAGGAATTCGGCTGGCACATCGATGATATTGCTGCATACTGTCTTGAGATCGTGTCTTCCCATCCAGATTTACATACTCCAACGCCCCTCACCCTTGCTGAAATCCAGGATACTATATCTAGGATTTATCCACGAGCTCCTTCTATCCCCAATCACTCGCCTGTATCGGATGGTTTCACCATCCATGAGCCGGACCAAGATGGTGATGTGTCATTGTATCTTGAGTAGATGATATCTTGTAATTATCAGTTATGTGTAGCACCATGGTTTTGTAGCGTTCTTTCCTTTTAAATCATTCTCAAATTTATCCACCATGATGCGTTGTCTGCCTGTTCGTCCAAATCTTCGGGATATGGGTTATTTTATTCTACTTATTTATTCCCTGCTACAGCCTTGGTCATCCGGTACTCGTTGGCATTCGTAATTCAGGTAAGTGTTTCTCATGTACCTATATATAAAGGCAGTGCCCTCGTTGAAATCTGTTTTCACATTTCAAAATCTTCTAGATCTTTTCACCCATTCAACATGTCTCATCTTTGGATCCAGGGCTTCCAACACAAACATGTCGCTCAACACACACCCGCACTTACTGACGACAGCAATGATGGACACACCAGTACCCATGGTAAAAAGAGGCAAAGGACCTCTCCCACATTGTCGACTACCATGCCGATCGTCACAACAACTCAATCATTCTATCCAGGTGTCTCTTCTCCAACCACCAGCATTGCTGAAACAACTCCTTGTCGCGCTACCCGGTCTGAGCCGATCAATCGTAATATATCCAACCATCGCTGGCACCCCACAACAGTTATCACCGAGCATGCGTATAGCAGACTTTTCAAAGGCCTGAACCCTACTGAGCAGAGGATGGTCATAGGGGTTGGCGCCCTTGTGAATCTTGCCCAACATGATGGTCTCAACCCCATACCATCCGACCAACAACTATTGACCCTCTTGGTTCGAGGGTGCAACTTTTTGGCCTCAGCTGATGGCATCACTAGCACACACACCACACCCTCCAAAGACAATTGGAACCCATCAACTGCAAACTTGGCTCAGATACCCAACCCAGTTGTACAGGCTGTACGTCTAGCTTTACTTTATCAAGACTACATCTGATAATTATTCCACCACAGATCATTTACCAATACCACAAGCGCCTTAGACAACGTCGCGCTCACATCTTCAACTCCATCTTTCAGTTCCTCTCCCTTCCAGACAAATCGCATCGTGAAGTGCAGCAAATCATCAACCCCTGGATAAAGGAGTATGATCTACAACTGAACAACACAGACGGCACCCCACAAGCCTTGAAAACATTCTTATTGTTCCACGACTGTATAGGCGCCCAACCCAACCGATCACATGTTCGTTTATTTCAATAGTGATTGAGCTGTGACTAATACTTTCCTAGGTGGCCTCGCATGCAGAATACTCCTTTTTCTCTGGGGAGATCATTCATCAAGTACTTGTAGATACTAGATCATTTCTGGAAGAAACTCATTCAACGCTGAGCTCGATATTCACTTTTGGTCACCAAGGCCCCCAAACGCGCAAGCAACTTCGTGTCATCGCTAAGATCCGCCAGTTCAGATACGAAAACCCAGATATTTTTGGCACTCAAACTCCTTTTTATGCATGGTCCCAAGAACTTGATACATTTCCAGAAAATGTGGTCCTTTTAGCGATAGAAGGAGTGAGTTACCGTTTCTTTAGTGCAAATGTGCTGAACTGATATATGCCACCATGTGTTAGATTATTAACTGCGTACAATATATCAAGCGCGGTCTGCAACTTGTTTCTTCGTCTACACCTACTGCGTTCCTTGAGATCACCGCTCAGTCATATGCTCGGGCTCTGGAAAAGAGCAAGACAGACGATCATAAAGAACGCCAAAAAGTCTTTGAAGAGTGCACCAAGGCGATGCGTTTGATGACAGGACCAGAAAGACAGGCGCATGCCAATAAAATCGCATGGATTTAGTGAGTTAACCTATTCCTTACATAACTATTCAGTATCAAAATTATGATCGAAAATGACCGCTAACCAAATCATTGCTGTAGCAATCCGAAGGGCCAGCTAGAGCCGCCTGCTGTGGACGCCTCCTGTCTACTTCCAGTTCTACCCCACATACATGCCGAAGTAGTCAATATGAGTGCTCGCAAGTGGGGGCAAATATCCATGTCCCACCCTTTACCTTCTGCGATACCATTGGTACCCAACAGCTTTGAGCAAGATCAATCCTCTTCATATAGAGCCCCTCTCTCCACTTTTTCCCGAGTCGGTGCAACTGCTCAGCCTGCTGCGGCTAGCTCCTGGTCACAGCCTCAAGTAGCCCTTGTCCGCGAGTTCCAAGATGTTGACGTTGGTATGCTAATGTCCATTCTGGCCTCGCAGAACAGAACTTTTCCTATACAAGGTACAATTTGATTTAGTTTGTGATAGAAGTTAGTGTCTTGTCTCAGAGGCTCACTATTTTTTTCCGTCTTTTTTTTTTTTGACAGGGGTCACTGAGCCCAGCTTAAGGAATCAAGATACACTGACTCCAGGCGACAGTGGCCTTTATACACCCAAGCGCCCAAGCATCACCCAGACAAGACAGAGTCTGGCCATGTACACTGACAACCAAGCGAATACACCAGCATCACCCTCGATACTATCCCCTGGTAATAGCCTCCAACCAGCCACCTCGGTCTACAGTTCTAACATACACCATCATGGTCATCAACACTATTTGACCCATGGCCCAGGTCATGGTTCTGTCATTCAGGCTAATAGCGGTCTTCAGGTTTGTTATCCAATCCTACTAGTCAACAACTGGCTGTTAAACTTGAACATAGGGCGCCCTGGGCCACAACTGGCCACAGCAAAATCTTGCACAACAAATTCATCGCCAACACCATCATGATGCCCAACCTGGGCCCTCCGACCCAATGTTCTTAGATTTTACTTCACATTCTCATACTGAAGTCGATCAAAGCGTATCAAGTCATCTTTACCCGTCGCCATCAACAACAAACCCTGTGTATGACTCTCAGCCCCTAGAAGTTCAGCAACCACAGACCGCATCATGGCCGCGCCAGCCTCAGCCTCAGCTTACAACTACCATCATACCAGATTACACTATTGGTCCAACAAGTTCCATGTCCATGGAGATCACCATGCATTCAGATTTGCGGAGTCAAGGCTTAGAAGCCCATCCGAGTCTGCAGCCAGAGGCACATCGTCACCACAACCATCAACTCTACTGGCAGAACTTCTCCAGGGCGCTATATGCAAGAAGCTTGCAAAACGCTCTCAAAGACAACGCAAGGATGCTGGATTTGGATTTCCACCATATACTTGCTTCATATCTGCAACACGTCGATCCACAAGTCATCCTTGACAATGATCCCAGTCTCAAAGCCACCTTGTCGTCCCAATCCAATTCCATCTGGTCTGAGGCTCACGACGAGGCAAAGTTGGCAGCGCTAGCTCAATCTGCCGATACTGCACAGTCTCAGGCTTCATTGGGACAATCATGATCGGTGTTTATTTCGATTGGCTATTACATTCCAACATCTTGCTCTTGCCTACTAGTAGTCCTCCCAGTTCCGACATCAAAATCACCATTTCTTTCAAATTATTTGATGCTTATCTCTGAGAGACTGTCGGCCTTTGGCAAGTCTATGTTTTAGGTCTGTCATGGTTTTTTTATATTTGAGTTTTGCCCTTTTTTTTTGGCTAAGCCTTTTGTGCAATTTTTCAATGCTTCGAGTCATTGCTCACCCTTATCCCTGGAACTATCCTGTTGCCATCGTGTACTACTATTAAAACATGGTCAACGCAAGTCTGGCGGCAAGTTTAAGCCATGTCAAGCCAACCCTGACTGTTCATTCCGAGTCTTCGCATGCCGGTGGTTCAAGTTGAAAGCGATGTTCACGCATTCAGATGCCGAAGGTTAGAGTGGCGCATCCACAATAAACGCTTATTAGTACCATGGTTGCCTTCCCATTTTGTTTTGCCTTAACCTCGTTTTCCATCTCTTTCTTGTTCCCAACCCTAATTTGTTTTTATCCTCACACACCAGTTATGAATTTGCGACCACTCCCCAGTCGTACTTCAAGCACTGCAGCTACCAGTAATACTGCCACCTCTCACTACTCTGACTCAGCATCCGTTCGTGCTGCCTCTGGGCGCTTTAGCACAACTCATACTGGTTCTGCCTCTCACTCCATTTTTACGCGTCCATCTTTACGTGGTCAAGAGCAACAAGGTGGGGAGTGTTACTTTCAAGTTTTTTATGCCCCAATCACCTTTTAACTTCAATATACAGTTCGCGTTCGTGTTCCCATTGGCACTGTTGATAGGGATATATTCGTCTCAGCAGACATAATGATTGGAACCTTTACAAGGTTTATTTGCACAGAATTAGGGGTTCACCCAACGGTTGCAACATTTGGATGGAAGCTGAGCAATGAAAGTCAGTCAGTTCCGCCTCGGGAGCTCAAAACACAAGCACAATTAGAAGATGCTATTGGGGCTGTCCTGAAGCTTCAGAACGACCGTCGACGACTCAAGGTCATTGCATTGGTCATGGTCCACCTTGTAAGTCTTGATTCCATCGCTATTCACCGATGCACTCAGCAAACTTTAGAACTATTATGGTCTCGCCTACAGATCACAAATGCTTCTCCTTGATAGAAAGCTTTGCTGCGTCAATCATCCGCATCGTTGGTGCTATGTTAAAGCAGGGTCACAGACTGCAGAGGACCATCAAGGCTTAGGAGAGGAGGAGCTCCATTTGTGGGCAAAGAGAATGGTGAGTTCACTTCTATGTAGCCATGCTCTGCCGCTTTTCTAAAACTCACTCATCAAGTACGATGGTCTTGCTGATCCCACTGGCAGAGTTCCACCAGATTGTTTTCACTGGTGGAGAGCAACTGACCCAGCCAGTCAAACATATGGTGGAATAATAGGGAAGAAGACCACTTGCGATCCCAACGATCGGACAGAAGCACTTTCTCTTGCATCAGTTCTTGAGGTGCTTGATGATAAGTATCCTCTACTAAACTTCTACCAGTATCAGGATCGTCTTATCGAGCGAGACATTATTTATGCAGTGAATGTCGTTCACTTTGGTCATCAGTACTACCTGTCTCTTGGTATGAGCGAAGGTGCCATTGGAATATTCTTGGAGGAGGTTGAGCAAGCGATCAGAAGCGATGCACTTGAGCGGACGGAAGTGGAAAGGGAACTTAGCATTGCTATGAGTGTTGAAATTTGATAGATTGTCGACGTTGATGATGCAGAACCTATTCAGAATTTTTTATTCGAATAAAATACATATTTATTTGCCTTATGGATATGATTGATTAATCACTTAAAAGTTAACATTCAGCCCTGTTCAGCTCTGCTAAGCTGGGCAAAATCAACGCAATTCAAGCGAGAGCCTGAGGCGCTCGCGGAAATTGCCGAGTTGCCGACTATCATCATCATCTTACGACCGTGACGGCTTGTTCTGGTTTTGTCATGGTATTCTCTTGACCATGGTGAGTTCAGTTTCAGGGCTCATGTGAACTTACTTATGGCATAGGTGTTCTGTTCACGATGACGACTGACCCATGGTGAGTCTCTCAGCAGAAATCATTTGGCTTGCAATGCGAAGAAGGACCAACAGGGATGCAGTTACATTGATCTGGTTTGTCAGAGACATGGAAGGATGGTCAGGGATGCAGTTAGACTTGGGAGAACCGTCAGGGATGTAGTTAAATTTGGAAAAGCTGTCAGGGATACAACCATACCGTTAGGGTTGGAAATTCAGAGGACCGTCAGGGATGCAGTAAGGATTAGATGAACGGTCAAGGATTCCGTTAGTTAGAAGGGTGGTCAGGGTGTTGTGTCGCACTCGAATGTTGTTGTGCATGGTAGATTGACTTGAAGGTCGACATATTTTTAGGTCAGTCCAATCATCCACCTGTTAATCCAACCTCTCTTTTATCATACCGCATACAAGTTCAGAATGGCTATCAAGGCATTTGTATCCCTCATTGCACTCGGTAAATGTTGCAGTTCACTCTTCTGTCATATTCTTTATTAAAGCTGTCACTCAGGAATACAACTCCGAAAGCTACCACTTGCATCCACCAATCACGGCGATGGTCATAGACGCCCATTGCGATCTGGATTTGGAGCTGCCGTTCCCTGTGGCCTTGGAGAGAGATCTGTGCAAGCCAGAGATTTCGGTACACCTGGAGCAAATGTGGAAGAGGAACAAGCTCCAAGTCAGAGACAGCAAGGACAAGGACGTCCAGAAGACCTGAAGCCATTGTCGCCTGTTCTTCCCCGTTGCGATAATGAACCCCCTCCAAGTAGGTATCAATAACTCTTATTTGATGACGACTCTGACATCTAGTAATGTTTCTCCAGAGTTTCAAGTTGTCATTAATAATTCAACAGTAACGATAATACAAGGGGGTGGATGTTCTCACCAGGACTCTATTACAGCACAACCGTGACAATAAGTGTCTTAATATGTCTTTCTAACAATTTTTTAAAATCCAATGAATATTTTGTGAGGTTTTGGTTTTCACTGCCGCTGGCTTACCATGACAGGGGCTAAAAACAATATCTGACAAAACCTCTGAAATAGCCGGAATCGGCTAACATGTCATCGGTCGTCCCTGAAGAGCGCAAATCCCAAGCAGTTGGCTTAGCCTAATCTGTCAGGTTCTGTTATCCCTGAACAGTCTGCCTGTGTACCGGCAGCTACTATGGGTCTATGAGTCAGTATTGTTGTGCCGACCAGCTGACGAAGCCTGGCATGAATTTTAGTCTTGGACGAACTTGGAAAAGTTATGATATAAGAAGGAGGACTTCAAGCTGGTGAGTGGTACCAGTCACACCATCGCGTTTGCATTTCCTTCCTATGTCCTCTTCTCCCAGTTTGAGTCAACCCCGAGTGTCGCAGTCGTTAAGTCCTCCCCCACCTAACCAGGCAAGGGCCAACATTGTATCGTCCTTAAAACGTCGGATTGTAGCCTTGGAGCAAGAGGTTGCAACCGCTCAAGGCCAGTGTTCCAAAAAGAAGCAGTGTGTTATTTTGTCCTTTCCTCCTTTTAACACAAGACATAACACTAATTGTACAATAAATGCTTTAGGACCACAGTCACAATGGGACGAGGTATCCGTCGACTGGCCTCCTTGTTTGAAACCTTGGACCAAATCGTTGCCGAAGCAGACCGACGAGCTGACGATGATGCCAGTATGGACGACATGGACGAGGACTCCAAGTTAGAGTGTGTCATCTTGCCTCAATTCTTGAGAGAACTTGAAACTGACTAGCCCGCTGCTCTTGGTCCCCACTGGCAGTGCTGAACGCATATACCGGGGGTATAACATTGTGCTCCACCTTGTGCCGTCTCTCCGGTCTTTGTTAGATGATCCAGATGCCGAAATTGAAGACCTTGATAAGCTCCTCTCGCAGGTGTGTTAACATTTTCACTCTATTCACTCCCCCTGTTGACTCTCTGTACCATTTGCGCCCCCACTTCCCCCATTGACAGATCCAAAAAGGAGCTAATGATGCCAGAAGCGATGATCTGCGCCGCATCAAGGAGGAGCTTGGAATTTGGCTCAATGCTGGTTTTTCTCCCACTGTCCCTTTCTCTGTCAAATCTCGTGCTGATCGTGGACTGCACAACGATATCACTGGCCACCTTCTATGTCCCATTGAATATGACTGGCAGGATGACGAGTATGTTTAATTCTTTTATTGCATCTATAAGTTCCATTATCTGACTTTTAACCTAAAGGATACGTGCGAAGATCAGAGACGGCAGTCTCAGCATTGCTGATGACCTTTTTTTGGTCTGCCTGTATCCTATGGGTCGAGGAGTTCCTGAGGATGTGGAGAAAGGATTCTTGCGCAGTCGTCTCCTTGTCAAGGCAGGTTTTTGATTCTATTCGGTATTATTTTCATTCATCAATTTGACATCTAACAGACATATTGTGCTATCTTCACATCTCCTACTTCCTCAGATGAATTTGAAGATGGTGAAACTGAGGATGGGCCCTCCCGAAAGAAAGTTAAGCGATCAGTCAAGAAAGCGACCAAGTCCAACGTTGCCACCATCTTGCACATGTCTGGCAATGTCACCCCTCGTTCCATTGCTTACGCAGCTGTAATGGTATGTGAAATGCTCCCAGTTGCACTTTTTTGAAGATACGAAGCCTGACTCTATTCTGTATATCCATCCTTGAAGCTTGTTTTCAATCTTACAGATGCTGCTCAATGGGTAGAGATGTACAACGGCTTCAACTTCCCAACCTTGTGGAACTTCATTGTTGACTACTTCGAAGAAACCCCTGATGAAGAGTCTACCAAAAAGGCGAGGGATCTCCTAAAGTGGTGGAATAAGTATGTTGTCATATTATCATATTAAAGGCTTGGATCTAGGACTCAAAATATGTTTTATCTAGGCAGGTATTTCCACAACATGTGTCTGTTAGCGCAGATTCTTGGAAGGCCCGAAAGAAATTGGCGTTACAAAGATCTCGTCCCAGGGCTTGAGTCATTTTGAGTCTCCTACAAGTACCAGTAGATTGGAATAGAATACCTTTTTATATGTTTCCAATATATGTGATCTGTGGAAAATTATACCATAACATGCTGCATGAATTTAAGTAACGGTGATGCTTACTACCTGCCCATCTGAAAATGGCTGTGAGATATCCCATAGTCAGTCAAATTCCTGACTGGATAATGATATTGGCTGAGGCGCTTAAGCCATGGCAACAATCCATGATGAGTCGACAACATTATTATTTGTCTTGTAATTTTCTAAGATGTTGATATTGGTTAAGGCGCTTAAGCCAAGACGACAGTCCCTGGTGAGTCAATAACATTATTATTTGTCTTGCTACTGTTTACAATACTGGCATTGGCCGAGCAGATGTCGAGAATCTTATTCGTCTTGCTATCACGTAAGATCTTGATGTTGACTGAGGGGTTAAAGCCTTGGCGACAATTCACGATGAGTCGACAACATTATTATTTGTCTTGTAATTTTCTAAGATGTTGATATTGGCTGAGGCGCTTAAGTCAAGACGACAGTCCCTGGTGAGTCAATAACATTATTATTTGTCTTGCTACTGTTTACAATACTGGCATTGGCCAAGCAGATGTCGAGAATCTTATTTGTCTTGCTACCACCTAAGATGTTGATATTGACTGAGGGGTTAAAGCCACAACCACAGTTCCTGGTGGGTCGACAATATTATTATTTGTTTTGATGGATACAAGCCATATATGTTACTGCTACACAAGCACATGTAAGATACCTCTATAACGAGAGATTAAAATAAGCTTGTCCTCTGCACGGTATGACATAGCATACATTGTAGCAACGATAACAACAGCCCACCGTGAAGTGATCTTAGACATGGGTGACATCCTGACCAGACACATATCAGAGCCTTATCAGCCTGGTATGAAAATGGCGACACTGACGTACCGAGGGGTACTCTTATAATGACGACATAAGGTATGTTGTAATATTTTGTCAAGTTGTCTGGCTGATGGTCAATGGTATCGATTACGGTATGCATATGAGACATTATCTGAATCTCTTAAATTTACTGATGGATCAATTCCACTGCGAGATTATGACTGATACACGTACGCATAGCTTGCTTGGGCCGACTGGATCAGGGAAGAGTACAGTAAGTCAGATGATTATCAGACTCACTACTTTTAACAAAACAATGCTGTCGCAGTTCATTGAATCGCTCGCAGCAAACACGTCACTCGGCATTTCCAGTAATAAGTTGGAAGGGTTTACACAATCCATAAACATATATCGCATCGTGAATATCCATCGCTTCCACTGGCCGATTTACCTTGTGGATGTTCCGGGCTTTGCAGATAGCAAAATCTCGTCAATGGGTATAGTCTCCATGTTGAGAAACGTGATTCAGGCAAACAAGTGAGCCCCAGCTGTCTCTTTCCTGAGACACACACTGACCTCAAGCTTAGCAATCCTTACTTCTATATTCTTTACTTCACACCTATACACAACCCACGCCTTCCTGGAAGTCAAAGGCGGGTGCTGCGAACCTTTGAAGCCTTGACAGGACCAGGGTCAGCTGGGCTCATTACAATCATTTCTACAATGTGGGACCTTGTTTGGGGCGAAAGTGCCTTGAGGCGTGCAGAAAGCAATTTCAGCGAGCTTCGAGACAAAATCTGGAAGGTATGCTAATCTTGGAAATTTCTTGTGGTATTTATCAATGACATTCCCATCACTCATTAGAAATACATCAGCAGTGGAAGTGATATTGTCAGGTTTCAAAACACGCAGGTGTCTGCACTGACAATTTTAGATGCTGCTTTTGATCGAGGATTTACAGAAGACTATGCCCTTAGGGAATCAATTTCACAGTCCCTCCGACAAACCCCATTCGCATCTGATCTATACAAAGACCTCCAAATACAAATCCAGGGTCTTCTATTACAACAATCCAACATTCAGTCAGATTTGCAGGATGCAACAGAGCGATCAGACAAGCAACTCAAAGCCACCCTTATTCCACAACTTGAGGAAACACAGGGCCTTCTTGCAAAATTCAAGAAGGAGTTAGAAGAATTTGGCCCAGCACTGGACACTCCTCCTACCCCTGAACCCTCTGAATCTATCCCTGTGCTCGTTGCACCCACCCTGAATTCTATAATACAGAAGAAAGGGCCCTTTGGCAGGGTCATCAATTCAGTGAAGCATCTGGAAAAGAAGCTTCACAGGAGCAGGGATTGTTAAGCTGCCATGACCAGACTCCAGTAACTCTCTTACTACCAAGTCAAACAATAGTCACGTGCTTATATAGTGTTTCAGTTTCATCCACTGTCCATACAACATCTTTTCTCTTTCATTTTTTTTTGTTTGAATATTATCTCTTCCCATATGGCTCAACATTTCCGTCTCCTTTTGTTTTGGATTTTCCTATCTGCATTTTGTATCTCTTTAAATTGTTCTCTTTCGACATCCTCTTGTCAATATTGTTCTGTAATTAAACTGTCCATGGGTGTCTTTCCTTATGTATCCAAGCTAATGTCAACTTTGAGGGTGCACAAACATTGGGCTTAATTCATGCATTGAGGCTTTGATATGAGCGATAGTAGCGAGCTGCGGAATGCAGGAGACAAACCGGGGTGATCTCACAAGAATTTCACTGAATACTGAGCGTAGTAAGAGATCGCTGGTGTGAGGCACACAATGGAAGTTTATTCACATAATATACCTAGTCTAAAGTGCCTGACCGCGACTAATGCGCACTACGAATGAGTCTTTCTCCTTATAGAATCATCCATTACTTTCATATCATGACACTCTCAAATCCAACGATGACAAGTTGCGTTTTGGCGTGAGTAGCATTGAGCGTAATTGGGAACTGCAGTTGAGATGACGCGTGGAGTGAAATGGGTTGGGAACGGCGACGCCCCCGACGTTGACGTCGATATCACGCTGGGGGAAGTGGAAGGATCGTCCAGGGGTAGAGAAAGAGCAGAAAGTGAGGTTAGAGAACTCGCAGGTTGAATCTCGGAGGTGGTACTGGGGAGTGGTAACGTGATTGACGACGACATCGTAAACGTCGGGATACCCATTTCAAGCTGAGGCGATGTAGGCAGACATTGATCTCTATAGGCGGTAACAGTCACTCCCCTCCCGCGCATCCCTCACACTCTCCCTATCTATCACCCTCATCCCCGCCCTTCCCACTGCAGAATAGGTGAGGTTCTCCACCTCATCAGGCGGCAGTCCTTATATCCTCCAACGCCGCCCTCACATCCCTCTTCTCCCCCTTCACCACCTATCCCAGAACTCTCGCTTTGAACGATGGCGACTCCTACACTGGCTATAGATCCCCATCTAGAGCGCGTAAGCGACGAGGACCAGTCGTTTCACACAACCAGTGGTGGCGATTTTGCGTCTTTCCCTTTCTCTCTCTGATTTTTCTTCCCCTCTAGCTTGACTATCCCCCTCAATTCGCACAGCCACCCACGTTGACCTCTTTACCATCTTTGCCTCCTTGTTCCACAGAGTAAGTATCGGTCATCGTATTTGTTGAGAGACGAGTGGGTGATATTAGTGACGATAGCGATGTTGAAGGCACAGGTGATGCAGCTGATATTGAAGTTGGAGGCGGCGGGGGTGCATGTAAATCGGTGCATGAGGATGAGGGACCAGAACCACCAGATGTAATGGAGGGAATCGGTAGTCGACCACGACCAGTCAGGGCGCTAATTCATGTTCTCTCTCCGCCCCCATCACTTCGATCTCGCTCGTGTTCTTCATGAGAACATTATCTCTTTCTGCCCAGTTCTGTCATTCAACGTCTATTTCTTTTTTTCAGATTTTCGCATCTGCATTTCGTCCCTTGTCCCTCGCAGTTCTCTTTCTATGTACATCATGTTGTCGATAACCTTCCGTAACGAGTCAATCTATGAACGTCTTCGCTTACATTCTTTTAACTCGAGCTGGCCATTAATCGACTGAAAAATACTAGTATGTTTTTGGTTCTTCACGAACTACGGACTTTGAAACTTTGAAAAAAAGGGTACAATCATGGGCGATAGCGGGCTGAATATCCCAGGAGACAAAACGGACAATATCACAGGATGCGGAGTGAAGGAAGGGCATTGTAGCTGACGATGATGGAGTTTTGAATTGAGGTTAGTTAAGGGTTGCGGAAGGTTCACGAGCAACGCCTGGTGTTATTATCTGCGATTCACCCGCTATCCCATTGAACACTGGGACATCAAACAGGCGAACCATTGTCGGTAGCGACATTTCCACTATCGCTTGAGGGCGCATCTTGTTTCCAAGATCAGTTACGCTTTTGTATATCCCGTGAATTCACCCTGCTCGCATCGCGGCGTGTATCGGATACCTTCTCTCACATTGTGTTCTTGTCCCTCCCTCAATTTCAAGGGAATGGAATAGGTTGCACCAAATATCCGAGATGTGCGATGATGGATGAATTCACGTAGTGTTAAATATTCGATCAAAGAGTAATAATAACGAAAAAGATTACTATTATGCTACGAAATTATACTGAAATCTGAGGGCGTTGTAAGAAACGGGTGATGAAGGGCGCACAGCGAAAGCTTACAAACATAATATACCTAGTCTAGTCCGCTGACCGTGACTCAAGCCTCGCAGAGAGGTCCACGTATCCCAGCGCGATGATCGTATTCCTCCTCTTTACGTCCTCATCCTCATTACTTTCATATTGCGACACTGTCAAATCCGACGTAACCAAGATTGCATTGTGCGTTTTGTGTGAGTGAGATTGTGCATAATCGGGAGTCGCAGTTGAGATGGCGCAAGGAGTAGAACGGGTTGGTGCCGATGGCGGTGACGGAGTGGAAGGTCGTCAAGGGGTAGAGAAAGACTCACGTCGTCGGAGACTCAGACTGCCGATGTCGCTGTTGATCGCTTGCTTCACTTCCTCCAAGCGTTGTACCTAGTGCACCGGGACACCACGTACTCCCCACTTTCCCTAAACGGTACTGATCGTTAAAATTCCAGAGAACGTGGCATGACGTGGTCGTGAGCCGAGGGTAGAGAGGGACGACAGGATGACTCGTGGTGTAAGTGTAGGATTAGATGCGCATATCACATAGATTAAGACGCGAAAGGAATGATATTTATTGAATCTAAATACACTGAGAGCGTTGAAGATACGTCAGAACCAGCTCAGTTAAAAGAAAAGCTGGATAAATGACTCACGTATATATTTAATCAAACCCTTTTGAAATCAGAAAAAAACGACCAACCCAAACTTACACCAGAACAGCCTGTACCGTGCCTAAAGTGCCGCCAGACAGAACGAATCTAGAGTCAGTCCCCGAACACCTAAGAGCAGAAAAATATTACTCACAGATCCATCCCGCACAAATGAGTCATACTGTCTGCAACCCATGATGACGGCTCGCCCAAAGCTCCCCTCATGATCCAACTTCGCCATCCTCTCTTCCTGTCTCTCTACTAACCCAAATGTATCCATCGACATCCCAATCATTTTTTCACTCGCACCCTTGACGGTAATCGTACTCAGAGTTATCACAACCCCATCGTGGTTACCACTCCCACTTCTGTCTGACCCCGACCCTGAACCCAATCCGACAATCCGCCGACCTTCAACAACGACGCTTCCTGGACCGTCAGCGACACCTAGAGCCAACAAAAGTCAATGAAGGGTAGGATACGATGACAATGTTCCTCTTACAAAAGGAGTGAGGTCCACCAGTGAATCCAGGCGTCCGGTAGAGGTCAAAGTGACTGCGACTCCAACGTCACCCCGCCTTCACTTTCCTCTCCCAAGGGCAACATCACACCCTTTCAACTCTCGACTGAGCGGCGTGGGGTATTGAGCTCACTGTCGGGTTGACCAAACCGACAACATGACCTTGTCCTCTGGTCATGGCATAGTCGTAGCGGGAGGAGGGAAGAAATCTATAATGAAAATTGATGACGTGGCAGGCGTGTTGTCGTTGTCGGAGGGGATGAGGTTTGTGATCACCATTTCTTGTCGTGCTGGCCAGTCGTGATACGGATTCCAAACACCTAAGGATCGCAGGTAAGAATGGCAAGTCAATTGGGGATGCCAGAAGGGTAGTAGTAGTGACTACTTACAGAAGATTGAGTGCATGATCGCAAGTTGGGGGTTAAAGGAAGTATAACGGGAGCGAGCCAGCGTAATAGCCATCGTTTGGGGTGTTGAGGCACCAGAGGATGGTTGAACCACAGTCGCAAACAGAGGAGGTATAGAGGCCACGCTGAGGTAGGAGAGAAAAGAGGGCGGGGATGAAAATTGTAAGCGACTCCGGGGAGGGTATCCATCGTCTACGTCCCAAAGACGATGATCCACTGCTCATAGGCATATATGTATGCTACCAATACAGCTGCAGCTCGCCCGATGCTTTCAGCCCGCGTTTTCCTAATGCCATTTAACAACCAACAGCGCGGAGAAACCGTCCTGCGCTGCTCGTCCTTCTCGTCGGATTTGAACGATGAAGACTCATACACCCGCTACACCCTTTCATTTAGAACGGGTGACTCAGGAGAACCTCTCCTTTCTCTGCGCCTACTGCGCCGAGTGGTGGTGTTCTCGTTTCTCTCTCTCTCTCTCTCTCTCTCGTTCCCTCCTCCCTCAAGGTTTAACTACCCCCTCCTCTCCCGCTCTCCTCAATTCGCTCAAAGCATCCTCCTTCACCCCCTCTTTCCTACTCTTCTCCTCGTTATTTCATAGGGTATGCATTGATCATCGTATTTGTTGATATAAGGGCAGGCGATACAGGTGAAAGTGGTGGTGTTGAAGTCGGAGGTGATTTAGCTGATGTTGAGGTTGGAGGCGGCACGGGTGCAGGTGAAAATGTGTATGGGGACCAGAAGGATGGGATGAAGTGCGAGAATTGGAAGCGATTTTGACATGTCTCTCTCCTTCCCGTCCCTCCAATCCCACTCGTGTTCGTCAACATCAACGTCCGTACTCAACAACATCATAGACGTTTCCTTCCCGATCTCCCCGATCTCCCTTCCATATTCCCACTCATCATTCCCACCAACGCCAGACTGCCCGCTTCCCTCGCGATCTCCTCTATCTGCGATATCGCGCAGTGACAAGTAAGAATTGTGCAGAGTTCAGCATCGTTCTGTGAGTTTTTGGGAAAGGTTATGCTTGAGGTTCAGGGATTCTCCAGGGGCACTAGGCGCAGGTGAACGAGGGGAGAGGAGTGTTGGTGTTGGTAGATGTGGGATACGGAATTAGGATGAGGCGGTGAAAGCAGAGGCTTGCCATCGCGACACTGGCGTAATCCTTCTCCTTCACATCCTCCTTGCGTCGTTCCGAAGGCACCTGACCTCAACACAACCGCAGGTACGACTGAAGACAGACTTCACGAGGGGCAGGAAGTGGTGGAGCTAGGGTGGTGGTAACTGAGAGTGTTGCTGAACGGGTATGAACACGGAGAGAGAGGAGATCGCGGGAGGGGAGGGAGAACTAATAGAAGTGGACCGATTGCAGGACAACTTGGAAGATGACGACGAGAGTCATAGTGGTTGACGAAATCGTAGAAGGTGATGGTGATGACAAGTGCGGAGGACGGGCGTGGTTGAAGCTGGAGCCGGAGCTGGAGTTGAAGTGGATGACGGGGTGGGGATTTACGTCGCAGGCTCCCTCCGACTCAATATACCACGACGAGCATGGATGGAGGGTGAAATTTGCGACTGTGCTCCAGAAGCGGCAGGGGCGAGTGGACCATGGAGTGTAGCTGAAGCATTGTGCTCCAACGATGCAGACGTTGACAAGGTCGTCATAAATGAGTCGTCGCAGCGAGAATGAAAGGTCGGGGGACTGTGGATGACATATATTATCCTCCACACGATGAACAAGGATTAGCCGTGGATCGGTCCCACCACCGCTCTTGCTTCATCTCCTCCAATAGTTGTTCCAGTAGCACCAGGACATCATGTACACCCCCACTTTGGTGAGCCCAGACCTCGTTGGGACCAGTCGTTGACGCAGTGGATCATTTCCAAGAACGGGGATGACGTGGTTGTGTCTAGCACATACGCTGGGTTTGGGAAGGGAGGATAGTGAGAGGTAACATGATGCCTTGCGGGGGATACGAGGGCAGATAGTAGCGCTTCATGTTCACTTCACAGCCAGGAAATAGTATTATTCGTCCTAAATACACTGAGACCGTTGAAACTGCGTCAGGGCCAGGTCAAGTAAAGGAAAAAGAGGATCATTCACTCACATATATGACGTCCAAACCCTTTTAATGGAGAAGATAAAGCCCAGCAACCTGAACCATGCCCAACGCGTCAATGGCAGGCAGAACGAACACATCCAACCACATCAACGACTCCATCCACAGTACCCCGTCATCCAACAATAGTCGCAAGTCTTTAGAGTTTTAAATCATCAAATAAGAGAAAGGAAGGATTCCATAAAAAGATAACTTTGGGACCTAGGGGAGGAAGACAAGGTGTCGGTGGTGGTCAATAATGAGGAGAGCGCTGTGACGCCACGAGTCAAAGTTGGGATTTCCAAATTTGGGGAATGAGAATCATGAGATGCATGGCACGTGCACATTCTGATTTGGTGCGTCGACGCAGGCTTGGGTTTGAATTTGAAATTGAGCGTTTTAGCTGTGAAGTCAGAGGAGCGGACGCTTGTTCATGCAAGAGCGAATTGTTTTGTATATTTGGAGTCCATAAGGTTTACCAATGTGTGGTATCATGGATCACCAATCAGTTGCTGCGCCATGTTAATCCATAGAGCCGCGTTGAAACCGTCTTTGCTTTCCACGTCGTCACAAGTATGCCCATTTTTTCATTTGATATCATGTTATTATTGGTAAAAATTAAGGGAACACAAGTTCTGAAGGATCAGGAATTAAGAAAGACATGCAATACCGTACTCGGTCGTCGATGCTGACCCATTCAGTCTTCAAATCTGAGGATGATGAATGACATGTCGATCATTGTCACATGGCACCATCCCAATTACAATCTCTCCGTCAACGGGAACATAGAAATTTGATTTCCTGTCGCACCAGTCGTATCGTCTTGTTGATCAACCAGAATAGAAATCCTCGTGGCCACCTCGTGCATATATGTAGTCAGACTCGCGAATTTCGGTCACTTCTCACACACCCATCTTGCCTTTAACATACCAAGTCTGCTTCTTCTCTTGCTAATACCTCTCAATGTCCACAATTCCGGAATTCGCAACCAAGCTAAAAATTGTTACCATTTCTGGAGCTGTGTCAGTAGAGCAGGTCTCAAGAGCAGAGCAAATAGATGGGAGTTTGGGTTATTATGTATTTGTGTAAGTGATCAATTCCACTGCAAGATTATGACCAATACACTATGCATAGCTTGCTTGGGCCGACTGGATCAGGGAAGAGTACCGTAAGTTAGATGACTATCAGACTCACAACTTTTGACAAAACAGAATGCCAATGCCATTGCAGTTCATTGAATCGCTTGCACCAAACACTTCACTTGGCCTTTCCAGCAATAGGTTGGAAGGGTTCACACAATCAGTGGCCATTTATCGGATCGTGAATATCAAATCTAAGAGAGGGAACCCGATTTACCTTGTGGATGTTCCGGGCTTCGCAGATACCAAAATCTCATCAATGGGTATAGTTTCCATGTTGAGAAAGATGATTCAGACAAATGGGTGAGCCCCAGTTGCCTCTTTCTTGAGACACACACTGACCTCTCAAGCTCAGTAATCCATACTTCAATATTCTTTACTTTACACCTATACACAACCCACACCTTCCCAGAAGTCAAAGGCAGGTCCTGAGAACCTTCGAAGCCTTGACAGGACCTGAGTCAGGCAGCTTCATTACAATTGTTTCTACAATGTGGGACCTCATTTGGGGCGAAAGTGCCTCAAGGCGTGCAGAAAGCAATTTCAGCGAG